>OW386291.2:41840124-42171844 GCA_936432065.2 Rutpela maculata | reverse complement strand
TAGTATTTTATTCTGAACCATTCAATTAAGACTGCATAGAAATTATTTTTTGTGAATTAATATTTAAAGTAGGCTATGAGAAAAGCAGTGGATACACATTTATCATTTATTATTGACATATCTGTCAAACGTAGTCAATATTATCCTTAATTTCTGTTTCAAATTAACGAACCAAGCATAAAAAATTAAGTGAAAATGGTACTCACAGTGCGTGAAAAAATTTATATTGTGCAATGCTACGGAAGAGAAATGGTAAGCCAATTTAATTTGAAATTTCCAAACATTGCTTTGTCACGTACTCAGGCTATGAGAATAATTAAAAAATGTCTGGCTACTGGTAGTGTTCTTAACATTAAAAGAAAACTAAAAGCATATGATAAAGACAATGTTGGGGCTATTATAGCTCATGCCTCTGTTATAGAAAATCCTAGGATGCCACTAAGAGAGATCAGCTCTTAGTAATATTAGCAAGTCTGAACTCCAAAGAATTTACAAGGCAAAGAAAATTAGGGCATATAAAGCAAATTATAAACATACGCTTGAAGAGGGAGATGACGGCCGTAGGTTAGATTTTTGTTTGACCATTAAAGAAAAAATCATGGAAGAGAGATTTTTTCATCATTTCATAATTTTCTCAGATGAATCCACATTCACAACCAATGGTGTTGTTTCATTTCAGAATTATCGGTTTTGAGCTTCTGAAAATCCAAATTTTAGAATTCATTGTAGAAGACAATATTATAAAAAAGTGAATGGTGGTGTGCCGTCCTTATCACGTTGGAGTTATTGGACCTTATTTCATGGAGGGAAGGTTAAACCAGCACACTTATTTACAGCTTCTTGAAAGATTTTCTGAAGAACATTTAAATATTTTAAGAGATATGCCTTTAGTTCATTTTCAACATGACGGTTGCACTGGCCACTCCACAGAAATGATTAATCGGTGGTTGAATTTAAATTTTGGAGAAAATTGTATTGCCAGGAATGGACCGATCAAGTGGCCGGCGAGATCCCCACACCTATCAATATTGGATTTCTTTTTATGGGGTCGCCTCAAGCAGTTGGTTTACGCTGAACCACTTCCTAACAATGTAGCAGTATTGAAGCAGAGAATTACAAATGCCGCAAACTCCATACCGTTAGATCATATTCGAAACAGTTTTAAGGACTTCAGGCGAAGGATCGAAATGTGTGTGGATGTGGGTGGTAGCTACGTTGAGTAATAAAAAAATTGTAAACATTGTTTTGTATTGGTCAATAATTAATTTGTTTGTGAATCTGTTATGTTTTTGACATTTATTACTTGTTACAATTTTTAAACCTCATTAATCTTCTGTTAGTAATTGTTTCTTGTTTTACAATTAGTTGGATTAACATTATACCTTCTTACATCTCGTATATTCTTTTTTATTTACCAATAGCCTACTTTTTGAGATGATTAACATTTGCTCCTACGTAACTTTAAATATGAATTCAACTCTTAATTCGCAAAAAATGGGAAGTTTCAAAAAAATAATTTTATATTCCTGAAATTTGGTATAGAGGTATAAAATTGCATTCTAAATAACTTTTCTTAGTGGAATTTTTTCATATTTTGAAAAATAAAGGTACTTGCTTTATTAGTGGTGATTTTTACAACTTTGCTTATAAAACACCCTGTAGAACACCAAATCAAGTCATTTTTGGTATACTTTAGTTTTACAACAAGCAGGACTCAATCCCCAAATACCATTCCAAAATTTTTGGTCCATTACACCTCTTGTTACATCTATCCTGGGACACACTGTATATATAATAAGTTTCTTGATACATCTGCCGCGCCCGCTCTTTAATGTTCACTATCTTATACCACGAGGGACAACATGTTAACAAAATAAAAATACTATCAATGAAAATTAAGGCAGAAAAAGTAAAAATTGGTTATTTCCTGACATACAAAGTTTTATGTAAATTTATGAGCAATTTATTTAATACTTATATTATGATAATTTACCAGATAATTATATATCTAGTGCAGAGGCTGCTTATTTTCAAAGAAGAGCACTCTGTTATTATTCGTAAATTTGTCACGAAGATCTTGAAATACAAGGTGACCATATTATATGCAAATTAATAATAACTAGGGAAACGTGTTAATAAAATGAGAAAAATTCAAAACAACACAAAATTGTATCTTGTTGATAACTAAAATTAGAGAATTATGAAGCCATCTAAACTACTTTTTTTAATTGGAAATTAACTAAAATTAATAAAACATTAGAAACAACAGTGTTTACGTCTAATTTTTATAAGAATGCACTCTTCGCTGGTTTATTAGATTGAATATTAGATTGATATTATGCAATGGCCATTTAATGATGGCTATTAAGACACAAGCCTTAGGCGAATGTCATAATGAATGCGAGTTTCTTAATAGCCATTAAATGTGAGTTGCATACACTATTTTTTCTGCGACCAGTCATAATAAAATAGAAAACACTTTATTTCTGAAATTTATTGATTATACATTACAATTTAGGGAATATTATGGATTATTATTTCAATTTCACTTTCACTATCACACATGATGACTGATTTTAATTGCAAGAAGCAAAAAGTTTGAATATTTGCTACATAAACAGTAAGCATGACTTGTTAAAATTGATAAATATTAGATCTGTCAGATGTTCAAGGCAATAGTTGATATTGACAGAATAATGCTGTGTGTCACGTTTCTATTGATTATAAACTTGTATCTTAATGGGAAATTTGCATCTTAATGAATCCCATTAAAGTAAGGAATGTCTAATAAATGAATTAAAGTATGGGAGTAGAAAGTCTTTAAATAACATATGCCTACAAAATTTTAAACCAGAAACCAGACTATACTTTTCCGATAGCGCTGAATCCAAATCCGACATCAGAATTGCTCCACCACGTCAGGTTTTCGAGAGATTCTAACCTAAAACTAGAAAAACTCGGTTTTTGCTATATTGAGGTTATGTTGCATTACGATGTAATTTTTCTCCACAAAACTCGTTAAGGTATCTGAAAGTTACTACTCCTCTGTCAGGTTATGTTTATATTTATGATAAATATATAATCATAATGAAAGCAATGTTTGTTGGAATTGAACGAGACCTGGAGTAATGTTTATTTTATTTTATTATGGCCGAGTTGGCGATTTTTACATGCGGTCTCCAAGGGAATAAAGATAGACAAAACAATATTTAACACAACGGGTTTCGGGTAATTCCAGCAACAGAGATTCAATCATTCGTGCATAGTTGTTTTCATGTGTTGTTTCATGCGAGTGATGTGTGTGAATTTAGTTACACCAAATCCAGTGAATTTTTCACTAAGTGTTTTAATCTAAATAGGCTTGAGGGTTTAAGTTGAACTTATAAAGTACAGTCAATTCATTGATGATATTATAGTACGGTCAATTCATAATAGTATAGTCAAATAGGGCATAGTATAGTAATGAGATATTAGTACTTGAGAGTCAATTAATTGAAAGTGACCAGCTGGTTTAGGCTTAGGTGTAGGTGCTAACAGATGACTAGAACGTTCTGATAAGTTCAAGGTTTTAACCTCTGACATTAATCGTAAATGTGGGTTTCGGCGAGGAATGGCCTTAACTGAGTGGTAGGCTTTGGCGGGGAATGGCCTTAGCTGAGGGTTACTTAGGGCGAGAAATGGCCCCGAGTACCATGAGTTGGGTCTTGGCGAGCAATGGCCTTGATCTACTTGAGGCGAGCAATGGCCTTGATCTACTTGAGGCGAGGAATGGCCTTGAATGTGATTGCGATGAATGTCTTAGGTTGTGTGAAAAGACTAGTGGTCAAGTATGTTCTCGATTAGAAGGCGTTCTAGAGATCTTTAGCAAGCAAAAAAACCTAGTATTGGACAACGTCGACGGACTAAGGCACTTATAGTGTTTTCTTTTTTTAAATTTAGATGACGTAGGCGCTCGGAGGTGGATCAATTAAGACGGTGAGTGCTAATCTGTTGTTATTATATTTATAAAATAAATAATTACGCCCAGTGGTAAACAAGGTCTTTACACTTCCATTTTCAAGATCCATTTTGAATTTTTCCTCTTCAAGAAATAGTTGAAATTTATGAGTTTGGAAACTGAGTAGCATCAGGTGAAGACTTCAGGTGGAAATTTAGGTGTTTATAATTTGATTCTTCTGTCTTCTGTCTACCCGTACGTTTTGCATTTTAGACGTTAATGTTCGTGAACATGCGTCAGAGAAAACAATAACGATTAGTTACTTTGTTTTTCATGTTTTAAGTAAAACAGACTCTGAAGTATGACTATGATGCACTAGCAGCATTAAGGATAGGATTTTGCAGAGTGAGAGGGAAATATGCGTTTATTTTCGATTTATTATAAATATTTCAAAAAACCAAACGTAGTATATATAAGTAGGAAATCAATCTCTATAAAGTGCAAGAAGCATTTCATGTAACAATTGGGGAAACAACGTTTTTAGGGTATTTCGACCCCGCTGAATACGAATCTACCTGTTGCCATAGCGAAATTTGTACCGGAAGTCCGGTATCCAAGATGGCGACCAAAACTCTGTTGCCCTATATCTCCCTTGTCCGTTGGCTTAAAATAATGATCTAAATGTCTAGTTAGAGGTTTTCTCGGATGCCAAATACAGTGCAATGCTCAAACTTTACTTACCTTAAGTTTGGAGGCTATGGGTTCCAAGATGGCCGCCGAAACTTTGTTGTGCTTACGTGCACTCCGTGCGTCTTGTTGTATTTGGAGTGTAAAATCTGTCAGATATATAGTTTTTAGTGGTTGAATGTGTACTACTGTGTGCGTGTCCGTGTTTTTAAGTAATATTTTACACCTTCCGAAATACAATTTGGCAACAAAATTGTGTTACTGAAGGTAGGGGAGGCGCGTGTAATAGTGGAAAGGGGGAATAGTGGACGAACCTTATAAGAAGGGACATCCAGTAAGAAGGGACACCACAAGTACAGCCGTTCCGCTGCCAAAAGATTGGAAGAATTTTCTAGCAATGGGGGAAAACAAGGCCGACCTCGCCCGCTTCTTCTCTCAAGAACTTCTTCAGCATGACTTTGGGGCTGTCGAAGTCGTTGTATCCGGAGGGCTCACACATGAAGAGGATGCGCGATCAACCAACCCCGAATCCGATATCGGTGCCCTAGATGAGACACATGAAGAGGCCGACACACGCGTTGTACTACATGCTGTCTACTCCGATGATGACAACATCGTTGTCATGGCCCAGGGATTTCAACATCTGTTTCTGCTTGTCTGAACAGGTGGGCAAAGACGTATCCAGCGATGAAGCCAGACATCAGCTTTTCGATGTTGCGAAAGAGCCGGAAACCTTACCTCCAACAAGCGATGTGCTGCGACTACACCTCCTAAGATGCCATTACCAGGTAAAGACATGGCAAGCGGCGGCATACTGTGAGTAAAACTAGTTGCTTTTCGGCACTAACAACTTAAAAAACAGGTGAACGTGTGGGAAAATACTCATCATGCCCAACCGGTGGTAATGGATCCTGAGTCATATGGGTGGAGGCTTCACTAAGACCAGTACATTCCCATTCTTATGATCCTTGAGCCCGTCTCCAAAGCCTGTATGGATATACTAGCCTATAATTGTTCTTTCCACTGCCTGAGTACAATGTGCACGTGCAAGAAGAATAGACTGACTTGCACCAAGTTGTGCCACCGCTCTCGACAATGTTTGAACTCTTTAAATGGTTGATTTTTTATCTTTCATGCTTTCATGCTTCCTTGCTTACTTCCGAGCTACAAAGTCACGGCGGCCATCTTGGGCGCCATCTTGGAAGCCAAGCACTCCAAACTTAAGGTAAGTAAATTTTGAGCATTGCAATGTGTTTGGCATCCGAGAAAACCCCTAAGCAGACGTTTAGATCATTATTTTAAGCCAACGGACAAGGAAGATATAGGGTAACAGAGTTTTGGTCGCCATCTTGGATACCGGACTTCCGGTCCAAATTTCGCTTTGGCAACAGGCAAATTCGTATTCAGTGAGGTCGAAATACCCTAAAATAGTTGTTTTCCCAATTGTTACATGAAATGCTTCTTGCATTGTTCTTTTTTTGAAAACGTGCCTAGTTTAATAATCTTTGAAACTGTTTTAGATACTTGCTACTATTCTAACGAATACAACTATATATTTTTTGTGTTGAAAATTTCTGTTATACTTAAATATTGTAGAAAATAGTTCCTAATTTCATTAGAGCATGGTATTTAATTATATACATAATTCATGATAAAAACTGTATATGGTTGTATTCCTTAGAGCAATGGGAAGTGCCTGAAACTATTTTAAAGATATACCATTTATGATTTCTTAAATACTGATAATAAACAGAAAATAAACGCATATTTCTATCTCGGTCTGCAAAATCCTATCCTTAAAGTTTCATCACAATGTATTTTGTTTTTATTAGGGATTATTTTATTTATATAAACGTAATTTGCAGCACAAATTTATTGAAATGCAAAACATGAAATTACGATTTATAAACGGATTGAATACATACATTGAATTAATTAAAATTATTTGTTACTCTGGTTAACAGCACTCATTTTTATCGATCGTAGTCATTCTAATAAATAAAACTTGTAAGTACAGATATTTTATTTATTATTTAATTTTAAAACTGTGTATTCTAAATGTGGAATAATTAAATGGTAAAATCTATAGAAAATCAGAAATAAAAAAGGGTATCGACATACAATGCATTTTTATTTAATTTATTTATATTAAATATATATTATCCAATATAATTAGCTTCATAAAAACCATAATATATTAGCAAATACGCACTTCGGTTTGATGAAAAATTGTATAAACCTAATACTATAATAAATTATAAATGAGTTACTTAGTCGCGTATATCAGAAGGTTGGCAAATCAAAACCCTGGCTAAATTGCTGGCCTATGTTTCAAGCTAAAATCCCATTTTTCAAGTCGTTATAACTTTTTTTTGTGGGAGGGGAAATCGTCATGGACACCCATCGCTTAGAGTCTATCGCGGACGGGTAGTGCTGGACTCCAACCAGCTAAAACCCCTCCCTCTCTTCAGTGTTTCCTGTTGGCCTGGGATTGCTTTCGCTTTTCATCGGACCCACAGGTCATGAGTTCATGGGTTCAAACCCATCTCTTTTTGCTCCTCTTCCTTCTTTATGATAATGCGGGTTATTCCCTCCTCCGCCCTTCTATAGTTCTCTTCCGTTTCTAGCATCCTCTTTACGATATCTTCCGGAGACAATAACGAAGCCCCACCGTCTCGTTTCGTCTCCCTTCCCTCCATCTGTTGCATGCGAACATGGTGTGCTCCACGTCATCGACCTCTCCACAATATGCACACTCTCTGCTGTAAGTCTTGCCAATATCGTATAAGTGCTCCGCTCGGGGCTTGGGTGAGGTAATAGCCTACCTCACCATGCCTCCGTTCCATCCACGCTCTGATGTTCGGGGTTCCACCTCCCCTTGTCCGCACTGTCCCACCGCCTCTGCCATCTTTCAAGCAGCCTGTCGCTCCCCTTTGTCCTCCCAGCTTCTTCAAAGATTTCCAGCCGTTCTGTGGCGATCAGTTCCAAAGGGTGAATCTCCACCACTACCAACGCCGCCTCGTACGAAATCGTTTTATATGCACTGCATACCTTTAGTGCGGCACATCGCTGGATCCTAGTCATCCTTCCCCTCGTACTATCCACCTTCATCGCACTTTCCCAGAGCGGAGCTGCATACAAGAGGATAGAGTGCACGACGCTGCACAACAGTCTCCTCTTGCTCGCTCTCGGTCCATGCGTATTGGCCATAAGCCTCCCAATGGCTGTGGCTGCCTTTCCCGCCTTCTTGGCCGTCTTTATGGCATGGACACCGAAGTTCAGCTTGGAATTCAAACCCCTAGGTATTTCAGGTGGTTCCCTGGGGATACCCTGACTCATGGGTGGAAGATTTCTTTTCCCGAAAGCTAGCTGAAGCTGCATTCTTTCTAGCCATCTCTCAATCTTTCTGATGGCCTCGTTGGCTGCTTCCATTTTTTGGACAGTCCACCTTCCAGTCACTGTTATGGCCAAGTCGTCGTCATACCCGATGATCTTCACACCCTCCTTCCAAGGCAATCGAAAGACATCGTCAAACGTCGAATTCCACAAGATCGGACCGAGCACCGATTCTTGTGACGCTTTTCCAGGTTATCTCTCCCTCTGACTCGGATCCGATCATCCTGTCTTGGAAGTAGCTCATCATCACCCTGACGAGGTATGGAGCTACTCCCAAGTTATAACTTCAAGATGTCGTTATAACTTATAAGACTATCAATTTATATGAAAAGTTGCATAGAACATTTTTCTTCTCAAAATTTTATTATTTTTCAGCTCCATTGTTTTTGTTTTTTTAAGTGCCTTAGTGGGAGAGCTACGTATATAAAAACTGCAAATTGTGATAAGAATAAGCCTTTTGGTATGAATTTCGGTTATGGCCAGATAATGAAAATAAGATGGGGAGGCATTGCCCAAAGTTGTTATAATCCGAAATGGCGGCTATATCTCAAAATGGCTACCGGTATTTTGTTTTTGCTACACTTTGCTTCATACACATCATGCAAAAGTGTGCGTTATATGTATTTACATATTTCTCAGGTCAAGGGTTTCATTTTTCATGTTGGAAATTGGATATTACAATACAGTACTATTTAACATATTGAGGCCACAAGCTTTAAAGACATTTGCTGATTACACAGGCCCACAAAAAAAAAACAGTTGTTTGCGCCGGGGTACTGACCATACCTATCCCTTGTATTTTGACCCACTGAACACGAATCTGACCTTAGTTTTTCCCCTATACGTCAGGGTTTTTTTTACCAGCTAATAAATGTATAAATATTACGATTCAACAGACTTTTTTTTGCTGTTAAAAAAAAACCGGACGTGTTGGGGAAAAACTAAGGTCAGATTCGTGTTCAGCGGCTCAAAATACAAGGGACAGGTGTAGTCAGTACCCCCGCGCAGACCACTTTTTTTGGTTGCCACTGTGTCACACTCAGTGTGGCACAATCTCACACAAAAAAAGTCATCTGCGCGGGGGTACTGACCACACCTATCCCTTGTATTTTGAGCCGCTGAACACGAATCTGATCTTAGTTTTTCCCCAGCACGTGAGGTTTTTCTTTTAACAGCAAATAAATATATAAATATTATACTTTTTTGCTATAAAACAAAAAAACTTACGTATAGGGGAAAAATTAAGGTCAGATTCGTGTTCAGCGGGTCAAAATACAAGGGATAGGTATGGTCAATACTCCGGCGCAGACAACTTTTCTTATTTGTGAGCCTGTGTTATTATACAAACCAATTTCTCCCTCACATTCGTAAGGATATCGCAGCCTTCGGATGTCGAAGAACTGATCTCGTTTGGGATAGATACGTTACACCAAATATCAAAGGTGAAACTAGAGAGAAGAGGGGAGCAGGAACTAGGAAACAAGTACTTCCACATGTACCTAAAAATTGGCATGGCTTCTTGAGAAATTCAAAGAACAAAGAAGAGCTCTTCAGTCTACTTGGAAATCTATCTGCAGATACCATCACAAATGTACAGGTTGTAACAACATCAGGTGAAGACGTCAAAGGAAATATCAATGCACAAACTTCCCTCGTAGGTACTACTTGTACTGGGCATGAAGAAGCGGACTCAAGAATAATACTGCATCTCCAAGACTTGGTAGAAAACGGCTACAAGAATGTTGCTATACGCACTGTAGATACTGATTAGTTTTAGCAATTGCTTACTTCTTCACCTTGTCAACAGCGGGTCTTGATAAACTTTGGATTGCGTTTAGAACAGGAAAGAATTACAGATTTATTCCGGTTCATGCAATAACTGAAGCTATTGGGATGGAAAAGGCTATTGCTTTACCAGGATTCCACGCTTTCACAGGATGTGATAGCATTCCTAGTTTCACAGGAAAGTCTAAAAAATCAACTTGGAAGACATGGATGCTCTTCAAAGGAGCTACTACTGCATTTTCGTTCATCTCACAATCACATAATTCAATTTCTAATGAAATTGTTGACATATTTGAAAGGTACGTAGTACTCCTTTACTGTTCAACTAGTGGCAAGGTCAGTGTTAATGAAGCAAGACAAGAATTGTTCATGACCAAAAATCGTCCACTAGAAAGTCTTCCACCAACAAGGGGTGTATTACTACAAGTATTGCGTAGTGCTTTCCAAGCTGGACACATTTGGGGACAAGCAAATAAACGCACAATATGTGTACCATCACCAAACGATTGGAGATGGTGGTTGCATAATGAATCTTGGCAGTTGAAATGGTCGGAGTTACCAGAAATTTCTGATTCCTGCAACGAATTCATAAAATGTGTTTGCAAAATCTGCAGAACTGCTGGTTTATCATGCACATTATTGTGCAAATGCAAGAATGAATGTGAACAATAACAATGGTGTTGGTAGAAATATTCTGCAGAACTTATAAAATTAAAAGTGTACTTTTTGGTTTCTTATATTTATGAATTAACACTTCGTGTAAATAAATTTACGTTTAATATAATACATTATTACTTAATCTATTTACTTATCCTAGACCTAAAACATATAAAATTGATATAAAACACTATTTTGCATCATGTGTATCAAAGAAAATATAGCAAAAACAAAATACGGGTAGCCATTTTGAAAAATAGCCGCCATTTTTGATTATAACAACTTTGGGCGATGCCTCCCCATCTTATTTTCATTGCCTAACCTTAATCTACATTCTCACCAAAGGGCATGTTCTTATCATAATTTGCAGTTTTCTTATGGTTCTTGTTGTATAGCTCCCCCACTACCTGAAAAGAGGGCATAGTACTGCGTACAGAAAAGTTTAGTCAAAAACTAACTAGTCGCGTTAGGGTAGGTTGGGGTGATATAACCTTACCTAAACAAGCTGTTTGCAACCAAACGGATTTTTGTCTTGTTGATTTGGATGCGCCATCTTTAACTCCCTATATATTATATTATTTTAGTATGTAATGCATAATTGGATAGACTAAAGATAATTTACAAATGACAAGTTTTAAGCTTCCGAAAATGAATGTAATTATGTATTTATTATTACTAATTCTTATATTAGTTCAGAAACGAGTCCAGAAATATAGAACAAAAAAATAATAGTTTTATCTCCCAAGCTTTAAACTAAGACATTAAAATCAAATTTATTTTCATTGCACGTTTACTGTCATTAAACTAAAATCAAAATTTCAACTAATACAATTCTTGGTGCGACTGTCTGAAATTGGGCAGCCCATGTACCCTCACAAATTCAATTTCAAAGTTTCAGTCATTTCCTTACGGTTTTGATTCTGTTACTCGGTTCGTCGGTGGGCGATCGAGGCAAGAAGGTGGACAATTTACGCTTCAGAGATCGAGATCGAGACGCGCTGGGATATTCAATTTCTTTTACGCATTCTCTAACGTAAATTTTACCGTCGGATGCCAACAGTGGAAATCCCTTCCTGGACAATCTTGAAGCCTTTGCCGCGACCCTCTTACCTTATACTTTTGCTTGCCATGAAACACGGGTGCAAACGATAAGATTTACGTTCACGTCGACCGGCTTGGCTTTGTTCAGCAGAATTCGAACATTTTAGATAAGCTGATACGAAACAGTGTTTAGTATTCCAAGAAATGATGACGATGCTGATTATCGAACCACGATAATTCTTATTTATCATTTATGTGCAATAAATGCACTCATGGTAAAGAAATCTAGAAATATTATGAGTAAATTGGAGGAACAGGCAATAGGGAATTTGCATAAAAATTTAATTTGGAAAATAATACTCACAAACGTAAGCTGATGTCATTGAAAAACTCGTGCTTCACAAAAAACCGTTTTTCAATTCCTTATGTTAAATATAAGCAAGGTTGAAAAAAAAACAGTTTTTTCATTTCAAATAAAAAACTGTTTTATTTATTTTAAACA
This sequence comes from Rutpela maculata, assembly GCA_936432065.2. NCBI lineage: Eukaryota > Metazoa > Arthropoda > Insecta > Coleoptera > Cerambycidae > Rutpela > Rutpela maculata. The sequence continues at coordinate 42,159,839 of OW386291.2, read as the reverse complement.
GTTTTTTCAATGTTTTAAATGTTATGTTTAAAACAGGTTTAAAACGTTTAAAACCCTATTAAACTAAAATTAAATGGTGCCAAGTTACTGTCTCTGCTACTACTACTTGATGCCAGATGACGGACGCTCTTAAACGGATTTTACAGAAAGTGACCAATGACCATTTGACTCATAAGAGTAAAACTACAGATGCTATTTTTTTGTGAGTGTGTTTACTGTTTATATTGGAATTATTTATCGGAATGGACCATCATCGGCAATTTTCCTGCTTTTCCACAATCTCCAAAATAATACATTTGTTTAAAACACCGCACTGTGTTTTAAACTGTGTTTTAAGCAGTTTTTTAAAACATCGCATTGTGTATTAAATATTTATTTAAAACATGGTGCGATGTTTTAAACATCTTGTTTAAAACATTTTGTTTTAAACATGCCAACCCTGAATATAAGCAATTTAAGTCATTCTTGTCACACGCTGCCGTTAACTGTGACCATTGACCAATGACGGCTAGTGACATGACAAGCTGATTAGGCAGGGCTCTAAATAGTCAGATAAGTATAGGTACCTAGTTAGGTTTGTTACACCCCAGTCAAATTAGAACAAATTTCAACGTTTGACGGAAAGAACTGCTATAGTTTTGAATTAAATAAATGCTAATAGTGACGGTTTGAAATGTCAAAATTGAATAAACAATAAAATAATTATTTTCGTGACCTACCTTGTTATTTTTCTTTCACTTGTGTTTTGACACTCATATCTCAATCATCTGTCAATAAAGCAGTTTATTTGAATTTTGAATGTCAAATATGTCAAAAAGTATCTAAGATAGACCTGTACAATGTTATATATTTGAAATCAGGAGAACAAGGGCTTCTCGAAAATGCAATAATATACAGGATGTTCCATTTAAAAAAACGTATTACGTGACCTATGCATGATATTGTTTTTTTTATCACGTTTCGTTAAAACATGGTATATTGATATCGCAAAATCTTGATTTGTCTAAAAGTTATTAGCAAAAAACCTAACCTCAAAATGTGACACTTTTTCAAACGCCGTTTTGAAGTTGAAAATAATGCAAATTTGATTTGCCATTAATGAAAACATAAAGTTTAAGTCTCAACAAAAAAAGAATTTCCAGATCAACCCTCTACGACAACGGGAACTGGGTGAATTTGCATTTTACATTATTTATGTTTTTAATAAACAAATTGAATATCTCTTAAACTAATTAAAATTTTTTGATAAAATTTTAGGGATAACTTTGGGGTAATAAAAGACATATTTCTTCGAAGTTTAAAGCACTAAAGTGCTTTTGTTAAAGAATGAAAAATATTTGCAAATTGCTAAAAGTTTCGCGGTTTGCTGCAATTATTTAAACAAATTTTCAAGCGTTTCAAACGAAACATCTCTCAAATTAACCGTTTTTCAAAGTTCTAACAATATCTACAAATTGAAAAACCTATCGTCAAAGGTCTTTGAGTTATCTTTAAAAAAGTCGATTTTTTGGAATTTTTCAACAATAAATCGTTAAATAAACAATGTTCCGGCGGTCAAAAAGTGGACCAAATTCAGGGTCATGTTCGTAATCATTAAATTTCAGTCTTTTTTTTTACTAATTCTACTGGACTACTGGCTGTGGAAGTAATAAAAAACAGATTTATGAAAAAATATTCTTCAAATTTATTCATTTTAAAAAACCATTAAAAAATTCTATTATATAAATCCTAAGGAGGTAGAAACACGATAAGAACACACGTTTTTTTTTACTTAGATGACCGGATTATTAAAAACATCTAGTATTAATTAATTAAAATCGGTTCAAAAATGCCCAAGTGAGGGAAAGCATAAAAATTAATTTATTTTTTCTTTCATGTATTCGGATAGAACAGCGAGAAAAATCTTTGTAACATTATATCAAAACCGTTCTACAAAATAAGCGATATGACCTGTTAAAGTCAAATTGTAAAAAAGTTGATGTATCGATTGTATGCTTATTATCAGACATTTTTTGGAATCACTAAGTCTAAAAAACACATTTGTGCTAAAATTTAAACGATGTTTTCTTGTTAGAAAACAAATCAATTACAGTAAGCAACCATTTCACTTGACGCTAATTTTAAATTTTAAAAAACACCTACGTTGTGAAGAAGTTTATTTACAAATATTATACTTAGTTTATTAACAATAATCTGGGTTATAAAATTTATCTGGAGTGATTAGACCGGAAGGTAACTGGAGACACTAACATTGTATCCATGATTGCACTAATATATTACCTTGTCACCTTGCTGTCAAATCTCTAGATCTATTATAGTTAAAATATAATGTGCAATACATAGAGCATTATAGAACAATAGTTGGCATTTCAATGATCATATTATCCCATAAACTGTATAAATTACGACGTGGATGTTATATTAGGTAAATGGTTGTAATTATGTGCCTAGAGAAAAGTAAATCAATTTCAGTATTGTAAAACAGATAAATATGCAAATTATAATAAGTGGTTGTCTTGCAAACCTGATGAGCTTTTGTTAGCGTTAAGTTAAATTTTTATTTGGATTTAAAAGCTTCCAGCACCTTAACGTTGACTATTTGATACCACTGATACCAGTAATTTATACCAAAAGTATGTCACAGGCCAGAGGTGTCATATTAAAATTAAATAATTGATATAGTTGGCCATTCAAAGATCTTTTATCTCCAATATCGTATATAATAGTATATTACGTAATGAGTGTTGTAAGAAGCATATTACGCAGGAATGGAAAAGTTACGCACGATGCCGCGTAGCGGCGAGTGCGTATTTCCATGAGTGCGTAATTACTTTACAACTCGAATTATGTACTATACTTTACCTACGATCATATTTATTTAATTATTTAGTAAAATCTGAATTTAATTTATTAGTCAACAATATTATTCAACAAATATTATGTCAGTTTTGACAGCGTTTGAAAATTACGTAGGCGCATTTGTTTTTTTAAACCCCGCGTCAGCGAACTAAGCCACCTATATTTGCGTGTCCCGTGCGTTTTATTTACCGTGCGTTTTGTTTACAATATGTACAATTCAGCTTACATAGATGGCAGGTAGTGTGTTTTTTACTATGTACAGTAGTATATAATTAATGATTTCCTAAATCACTGTATATTACCAATTAGTACTGTATATTACCAATTAGTTCAGTCAGTATATAGTACAGTCAATATAGTCAAAAATACACCAGAAGTTCGCAAAACATGTTATCTGAGATTTTCCTTCAGTAACTGTTAGTGGAGGGGTTATACAACACAAAACCACAAAAATCCGTTCTCACCCCCCCCCCCCCCCCCCCCCCCAAAACCCACCCATTCGGTGAAAAAAGCCTTACTTTAACTGATAACTCGTTAACCGTTGAAGATATACAAAAATTGCTCATTATAAAAAGAAAGCTTGAGTAATTTCCTAAAACAAGTCCTATATTTTTTTTGTATATGCCATAGTTTTCGAGAAAATTGATATTGAAAATATAAGAAAAATTGAATTTTTAGAAAATGCGTTATATAATCGTTGATATCTTCGCCAATTGTCGACATAAGGAAAATAAGTAAGCAAATGACAGATATTTTATAACCTTTAATTTTTCACCATAGAAAATTATAAAAGTAACTAGATTTCTAGAGTTTTTAAGGTTGTGTTAGTAAAAATAGATTTTTTCCCGATTTTTTTGAATATACATTTGCCAATTGTTAACAAATTATAAAAAATAGAATCAGATATAAAATACATTCATTTAATAACTTTATTTTGTAACCATAAAAAATAATAAAAGTCCCTATGTTTTGTAATTTGGAGATTGTGTAAGTAATAATTTTTTTTTTCAGTAGATCTTTGCCAATAATTGTTGACATGTTATGGAAAAAAAAGCAAATGAAAGATTTAATAACTTTATATCATAAAAAATGATAAAAGTCACTATATTTTTACTAATTTTGAGATTATGTCAAAAGTAACAAAATAAAAGACTTTAGTATTGAGTTTTGAGTTTATTTACAAATTTTAAAAAAATACATTTTACAATGGCATTTCTTTCCCTGAGAAATATAGTACAATTTTAAATGGTACGATCAATTAATATGAAGTCTTACCTTTATTTTTAGACCGGGTATATTCAAAAATATTAAAATACAAGTACGCTAGATTAATTTAAAAAAAAATCCAAAAGAATGTTGCATATTCAATTTTTTATATTTTTTTAATGCAATTTTTTAACTATTAAATGATTAGAAACAATAGTTATATAATATATAAACTCAAAAAAATTTTTTTGAGCTACATTTTCAAGATGCTTGCCTATTTTTAGGAAGCAATAAAAAATTGGCCAAAATTTGGCTAACTTCAACATGCTGGTAAATTTGTAAATGTGAATATTTTTATTCCTAACTTTCTCTACATTGAAGTACTACCTTGAACTAAAAGATAATGCATTTATAACTTACACTAAAGTCAGTTATTTTTTATGGACCTGTGAATAGTTAGAGACGCAAAAAATTAAGAGACAACTCAGAGAGAGATTATATTGTTATTTTTATACACTAACAAATATCAATAGCCATCAAAAATGGCAACACAAGAGAGTATTTCATATCTCCTTTAAAACCCATTTTGATTTTTCTTCCTAGCTTGTATGGTTTTCGACCAATTCAATTTTTTCTATAGGCGGCGAGCAAAAAATTTCAAATAAACGAAAATTCGCGCCCATTAAAAATACAAATTTTGCAATTTTTTTCAATATCGATTTTCTCGAAATCCATGGCATATACAACAAAATTACAATAAGACATTTTTTTAGAAAATTAGTCAAGATTTCTTTTTTATGACGAGCAATTTTTTTTAATCTTCAACGGTTAACGAGTTATCAGTAAAATAATGCTATTTTTCACTGAAGGGGTGGTTTTTTGGGGAGGTTGCGCGGCACTCCTAGAACGGATTTTAGTGGTTTTGTGATATATAACCCCTCCACTAACAGTTACTGAAGGAAAATCTCAGATAACATTTTTTGTGATGGAAATTTTTATAATTATTGGACTAATATACATTCGAGAATTCAAAAGGTCGGGAAGTTTTGAAATTTGGCAGGGATGTTGATGAATAAACCATTGAATTTGTCAATATGCTCGCGACGCCATCTTGAAAATATGGCGATGAAAACAAGAAAAAATTGCTATATCTTCGTAACGGTACATTTTATCGAAATTACACCCCAAATCAAAAACATTCTCCATAAACTTCTCTACAACTTTGCTCCTTCATATTTTTCTTCTACGATCGGTAATTTCGGAGATCCTCAAAGTCCAGGGCATCATTGAAATTTTACCTAGAGAACACTTTTAGATTACTGAATGATGAATACACCCAAATACACTAGCGCTGAAAATTAAAACAGAAAAAAAATTCGAGCATTCCTCCGCCCCTGGTTCTCCTCTGCGTAAAAAACATCTACGCCAAGTTACCGCGCCGGTAGCATTGCAGTGATGAAAGTTATAGTTACTTTTGAGTAATCATAGACAATAATAATTTTTACAAAGTAATTGTTATTTTAACAGAATTCAAAATTCCATATCTTCTTATGCTCCTGTTCCAACTAGGCCGTGGCCAGATAACCAAGCATAAAGTCCGCTGGCACCATATGACTCCTTCGCATCCGTCTGTATCAAATACCTTAACAATCACAACGCACAGTGGCACGAATCGTGATTTTTTCGTTCAAAATTATCTAGAGCACTTGTGTCGCAACCGATTGGGATAATTTTTTTTTAAATATTTGTTATTTAATTTCCAAAAAACGTAAGAAAGCGGATTTTTGAATTATGCTAACCAAAATTATTGAGCTTAGCCAAAATGACCATTTTTTATTTAAATCTTAACCTTTGTCGTATAAAATGTACCATTTGTACAAAATTGCATGCAATTTGAAAAATATTTTTTTAACAATAAAATCCTTTCAACATAATCGTAAAAAATATTCTTAAAACATAAAATCATAAGACATAATAACTATTCTCTAATTATCTGACTACGAACATTTTTTGTTGATGGGGTACACTTTGTACCCCCTTGGAGTTAGAGATAACCTTGACGGGGTATGCTTTGTTCGCCGCTTGGGGTTAGAAATAGTTGTACGATAAATAACTCATAATGCGCAATCTCACACAGATTGTATATGCACCGTGTTTTTCGACCTAACCTACAATATGATTCACATATACTGTTATTGTGTTAGAACTTGTTAGGTTATTTGTGCGTTTTGTCCCGCCTATTTTACAATGTCTAAACGTAAGTTCGAATTGACCGAGTCTGATAGACAATTAGCATTGCAATATTTCGATGAATTAGATAGTGACGAGAATGCTGAAAATTCTGCAGATGAGGTGTCTGTCGCTTCCGAAGATAGTGATCATGTTCAAAATATGGAAGATATTGCTAATCTTCTCAGTGTGGACGATCTAGAGATTTGTGATAATTTTATAAGTAGTGTAGAATATACCTTTATTCAGGGGTTTGTTTTTGTAGCATAATAATCTCGAAGACGACAGCAGCGACGATGAAAATTTAGTAAGCCTACGGGCAAGATACGTAGAAAATGCAAGTTGTTATTTTCGCCATATTGGATCCGCCATCTTGAATTTCTTCCTGGAACTTAAAATTTAGTCTATTTTAACTTAAAAGTACTTATCAGAAATATTCAAAACTTCTCGGCATAAACTTTAACAAAAATATACAATTTTTCATCATTTTTTAGCATTTTATAGCCGCAATTGATTCCGCCATCTTGCAGGCTGGCTTATGACAATTTGGATATCAAATTCGTAATCAGCGACCTCAAAAACCCCCGAGTAACAAGATTTATGTAAATTGGATAAGAAAAAAGTTTTTATTTGTAAGTTTTACCAAGATTTAAATAAAAAATGGCCATTTCGGCTAAGCTCAATAATTTTGGTTAGCATAATACGAAAATCGGCTCTCTTACGTTTTTTGGAAATTAAATAACAAGTATTTTAAAAATATACATTTTTTTTGTTTCGCAACCGATTGGAATAACCCTAGATAATTTTGAACGAAAAAACACGATTCGTGCCACTGTGCAACGGTTCAAACACAATCATTATTTTCGGCGGCTATCCGGCCGATGGGATAGGTAATAGCACCAAAGCCGCAGAGCGATTACGCCCTTCACGCGTTCATCAGTCCGTAGCAGTAATCTTCGATGAAACCATGAATGCAACTTCGTCTCATGAGCATTTTTTGGTCCAACGAATCTAATAAAAGTCGTTTAATCACGACACTAAAGAGAAGATTTGAGGACGCCAATTTTGTCGTAAAGTAAGCTGCAGAAGACGCAGATACCCTTATCGTCACTAGCGCTTTGGAGCTGTCCTTTTTGTGGCATTGCGTTTAAATTGTAGTAGATATCGGTCTCCTTGTCCTGCTAACAGCTCTAGGACAGTAATCACAACATTCATTTTAGCAAGCCAGGAAAAGACAAAATCGTTGAGAAAATATACCTACACCCCGCACAGTTTGAAGTTCGATGGAACCGTAGTAAACAACATTCTGTTACTGTATGCATTCAGTGGTTGCGATATAACATCATCTCATCTTCATCTTATTAGGGCGTTCAAGCTGATCCCGAAATAATAGCTGTCGCAGGAGAAAAATTCTTTGCCGCATTATACGGCAAGAATTAATATGACAATTCCAGTCTCAACTCGCTTCGCTATAAGCTTTTCACAAAGTATAGAAAACCGCAAAGAAGGAAGAACTTCATGAAGTGATTGATAACAACTGAAGAACTTTCTGTACCATAGAACACGGCGACAACCACGCCGGTCCTTCGTGTCCACATAAAAAAACGCGCCGGTTACTGTACTTCATGGGTGGTGTAGAAACGAGTAAAGTTGCACTTACTATATTATTTGCCATCCTCCAGCACTCCCAATTTAAACTTAAAATGTTGAAAATCTTATGGAGAATGTCTTTGCTTAGAGATGTCATTTCGATAAAATGTACCATTCGTTACCATTTTTTCTAGATGGCATCGCGATCGTCGCGTTCACAAACTCAGGAGCTCATTCAGAACTTCAAAATCTATGTCCAAATGTACAAATTTCAAAACAAAATATCGTTGACACTCAATACTTCAAACATTTCCAAATGTGTCAAAAGTATAAACCTTTGAGTGAGTGTCAATGCAATTTTTGTTAAAAATATGTATTATTGAAATAAATAATTTGTGCATTATAAAGGCCTTTGAAGTTTTAGTATGAAAATGTAAATGTAATTTCAGTGTAAATCTCTTTAGCCGACTAGAATGATATATTGTATTAGTTGTAATTACCAATAATCATCGATAATGGCTTTTTAAATCATTACAGCCTGTCGCTCTTAACAGGGGAAATTATTAATTTAACCTGTAATCCTGAAATCATACATGAAGCACACTTTACCAACCCCCGACTCCACATATATAGCTATATCTGCTTGTGATGGCCATTGAATGTGAATTATTGGTGGAGATGCGATTCTCTATTGTCATTGACGTGTAGATCACTTGATCCTTATCAACAATCACTCAGACGTGAATAGATTATTTAACAATAGACCACAAATAATTTATAATTAATGATGTTGGTAATTATTGATAGGAGCTTAAGAGGTGTAAATTATGTACATAAATGAATAAATCAGGAGATTATCGATGTCGGCATGTATTTCTTTTATATGCCTGCGTTATGTTGCCAGTCTAGATGACTACGAAAATATACTTTAAACAGAATAGACATGGTTGACTGAAAACAACCAGATTAGGAAAAATAGGGTGACTAACAGGTTTTCTGTAGACTGGTCAATATTAAAATGTGTTTTTTCACTTTAAAAATTTTTAGAATAAATTCAGAATGTAGTTATGTTTTAAAACGTTTATTACGAAAACTCAATTAAAATACTCTCATCGACAAAAAAATTCGAGCCACCCATAATTTTGAAGTTTGAATTTTTGTTACTTTTGGACCCAATTTAATGTTTTTTTTTTTAGCAAGTTGTGGATAAATTGGTAGAGGTTTTTGAGTATACAAGGGAAACATATATTAAAAAAGCCCTCTGGAGTATTTGCTCAGCATGGTCATGTGCCAGCACACCTCTTATTCCAAGCATCGTCTAAGAGACCGTTCTCTTTTTTAATTATCTCAATAACTGTCGCCTCGTAGGAAATATATATATATATATTTACAATATTTTTTACTTCTGACAATAAATATAACATGAAAAATCAAAAAATTATACCAAAAAGACAAAAAGCCAATAACGTGTATTTCCCCCACGAGCATGGATTACGGCCTCTATACGCTTTGGCATGAATAAAGTGTAGAATATGATGCTATTCAATTTGTTCCCATTATTCAAGCAGTGCTGCACTCAGACCTGTAGGCTATCAGGGGAGTATCACATCATTCTACCCAGATAAGCTCAATGGGATTCAAGTCTGGCATATACGTTGGCCATACTTGGTATTTCTATCTCATCCATAAATCTGTTAATAATTTTTGCTGTCATGTATCAGCATGAAGTTTTTCCAGATAAGTGGTTCAAAAGGAAAGGCGTGTGCCCGATTATTACCAACAATTTAAACACTATTGGCGAACTAATCTAGCAGCTACAATAAAGACAAAACTTCCACAGCTACTGTATTAATCTGTCAAGCAAGCAATATCGTAGAATTGTCAACGTTTTATTTGAAAATTTGTATCTCCTACGAGAAGTTAGATACTGGGATGATAAAAAAAGGAAAATATTGACAATATGAAGCATATTAGAACATGAACATGTTGCCTAAATCCTCTACAGGACGCCTTTAACTTATGCAAAAAAACAGCATCTGTTTTTCCTGATATAATACGACACAATTCAATTCTCTTTTGCAAATTATAAGGCACGTAAAAATCTCTATGAATGCATCTACCACTCGCTAAAAAAATCATTCAAATAGGCGCAAGAATGAAAAAACTCGAATTTTTTGCCGATGAGTGTATAAATACATATTTAAATTTTTGAATACTGTTGCAATTTTTAAATAAACTTTCAATCAATCAACACCTTGCGCGATATTAATCAGTTAGTTAAGTTTAATGAGTTTTTAATAAAGTAGCTTCCGTAAAAAGTTCTGGTGTAACACAAAATGTGAGTGGTTTAAACGGGAAGACTCCGGGGATGATTGAAACCTGCGAAATTGGGGTCAAATCAAACTGATTGATATGCTTAAATCGACTCGTGAAAATTAGCATATTATTAGGAGACGCAGCTGCAGAAGCAAATATTGAGATTCTGAATCAAGGAAATTTAGGAATTATTTTACTTTGCAAATACAATCAAAATATTTTTCATTGCTTTAATTTAGATATTTGCCTAACTTTACCATATTTATTTCCCCCCATTAACTTTATTTCATTTTGTTTTCTATGTTACACAACTAAATCAATAAAAAATAAAAGTTACAGCAAGCATGAAGCATTAAATTTATATCGAAATTCTCTGTATGTTTATAAAACTTAATTTTTCAAAATTAAGAATTTGATTAAAAGAGAGAGGCCTTTATAAAGGAGTATCCCAAAAGTAGACAATCAAACGAAGTTAAGTGATAGGGTCATATCCAATCAAAATAATCATATACAGTGTGTCCCACTTTCCATGGAGCCATCCTCATATCTCGCTCATCTGATATCCGAATATTTTGAAAAGTTGGTGGTAAATACAGGGTGTAATCAGTTCCATGTCATTAAAAAAACTGGTGGTGGGGAACGACTAAACAAACAAAAAAACCTTATATAACATGGGGTTTAAAGCCCATAGTTTTAGAAAAAAATAATTAAACAAATATTTCGAAAATTTTCAGTAACATTGTTTGAGAACTGCTGGAATGTTGGGATAGGCTTTTACCTTCGCGTATGTCGGCGCCTCTAACCATCAAATACGCTAATACGGCGATATCAAAGTGTCGCGCTCCTTTGTTAGAGACGCGCGTCGGTGAGGACACAAGTTGATAATCATCACACTTTTTTATTTTAAGGTAAGGTCTTTAGCGGTGCGGTAAAGGTGAAAGACGTCGGCGTTTTCTGAGTGCTTAGTAGATCTGAAGAAAACTATACTCTCCCTTGTGAAATATTTTTGTTTCTGTGGGCACTTCGTTAAGTACACACGTCCAGCTCGTTCATTGTCTTTGTATGTTGCTTTTGTTCTTTTTGAATTTTGGGCCACGTATTTGCAGTTAAGATTTATTTTATTGACTTACCGTTCAAGTCGTTAAGTTCTTGATTACGTACAGACACTACTTACTTGTTCGTTCTTTTTGTGTTGCTTTTTATTTTTATTTTCTTTATTCACAACGTTAGTTGATAGTTTGGTGTGGTATTTTAAAACGCAGATTTTGAACGCTATAGGAGATTACGCTTACCCAGAACTCGCGGATATGCACTTGATGTATGGAAAATGTCGTGGACATGCAGCTGCTGCGGAACAGCTTTATAGCAATAATTTATTGATAAGTTCTAGATTTATCGAATATTTTAGTTTTCGATACCTGATTGGCAATTCGTTAAATAAATCAGATTTTTTCCTAACTTAAAATACACATAATTGTTTTCTGTTATCGTATCTCAGACGTTTAACTCTTTATTTCACAATGTCATGAAATAATTACTAATTTTTTAAGCTTTTAACCGAGAACACTCATTTAGGTTACAAATGTTAATAAATCACATTTAAATACGATAAATTATAAACAATAAAAGCTCGAATATTTTGTTCTAAATTAAAAAAACACACATGTAAAGAAATGCTGTATTTAAACCTCTACGCCCATCATTTGCTTGCAGTTCTACAAAAAGAGGTAATGAATTATTTACATTTTTATAATTGGTTCGGTTGAGGCGGTCATCAAAGGTGCCGCCCTTCTTCGCAGGGACGGCGAGAATGTGTCGGTCGGTAATCTTTGCACTTTTTTATGACGATTTAAAAGTTGTATAATTAGGAAGTACACGTCCATTGACCCAGAAAGGCAGTGATTCTCAAATGATATTCAAATTGTCAGTTTTTTCAAAGTGCCCCTGGAGGAAGAAGTCATAAAGGTTTTTTGTTTGTCTAGTCGGTCCCCACTACTAGATTTTTTTAATGACATGAAACTGATTACATCCTGTATATACCTATAAAGTGATTATTTAGACATAACCACACTTGGATTTAGTCAGAGGCGTCCGATTCTGGGATGGAAAAAAGTATTAGCGATTTTTTTAGAAAAAGAAACTAGAAAAATATTCTTAATCAGCACCTTTAGAAACCCATTTTTTGTACAATATTACATCGTAGTGGGTTCAAAATGTGTTTGAGATAAGGGTCGTCAAAAAACAATTTTTTTTAACTAAAAATAATATTTAAGTAGGGGATGAAAGTATTTTGTACGTCTTATCTTTAGAAGCACCCAATAATTTTTATCTGTAAAACGGATTCTCAAATGAAAAATAGTAGATTAATCAGCAAGCGTATAATGATGGCTCACCGCGAGGGTGATGTTTACGTCACGAGCCGAAGGCGAGTGTCGCAAATCATCTGAGCGTGTACTAGCCATTATACATGAGCAGAATACTATACTTTATCTACGACTATCGTATATTTTAACTGTTTTAATCGTTTAAAAAAAAATAAAGTTAGTTTACAGTAAAACTTTGACGTTTTAAACGTCAAACACGAAAACATGGACTCTCCTTTGGAAAAAATGGACTCGCCCGTTTTTTATAAAAATTGCTCTTTCCGATTGGTCAAAGGTGCGTTAGAATGAAAACAGCTAGTTCCTGTTTGGTCAAAGATGCGTTAGAATTATGTTCATTATACTTTAGGTTGGAATAATGACTATCATTATTTGTCAATTGTTAAATGTATGATGCAATGATTAGAGTGGATAACATGTATTCTTCATTTTTTTCTTCAGAATAATGTAATGTACTAGTTTGAATTGATTTTACAACAAAACAATTATTTATTTAATAATAAGGCAAAAATTCTATTTCGTACATATCTACCATTTTTTTTAAAATAAAATAAATAAAATAATTTCAATTTTATGGCAATAATGGCAGTAATGTTATTTCTTACTTGTGTATAGCCGGTTCTAAGAACTCATGATCTTCGCTTTAGATCGATTGTGTTTTGACATTTAAGTTAATTTTGAAATTTATTTATCTAAATACGGAATGGAATTTCCGCACTTACCTATACCTACGGCTTGTGCGTCAAACTTCCAATACATAAAAAAGTGGCACTTTCTGCACTAATTGCATAAGTTACTATTTTGTACAAACACTACTAAAAGTAGGCTTTTAACGTTTGTTAACTATGTTAAAAATGTCATTTCATAACACCAGTGTTAAAAGTGAGTTACTTTAACACTTAAAGGTAAATTTAACATTACCTTGATGGTCTAGTTTCATAACACAATACCATTTTTGACAGACAAATGCAAATACAAAATTTTAAAATTTTACAATAATAAGCAGATGTTATTATGCCTTTAAAATCAGAGTTTCAGTGACGCTTTTAGTAGTGTTCATACAAAAAATAATGTATATGTATATATGTGTTAAGTGATTTCATTTTGTTCGATAGGTTCCTAACTTAAAAAATAAAATATCACTTTTAACACTTATATCATAATTAACTATTACAAAATTTTGCGAGTTGAAATAACTGGTTTGTCAGAAATAAAACAAAATTAGTAAAATAAGGACCTTTATTATTTAAATATTATTTATTGTTTAATTTTGTGATAAAAAATTCAAATTTCATCAGAATTGCATTAAAATTGATAGTTAAGTATTCTAGAAGTGGCTGATACCGAAACTGTCGTCAAAAATTAAGAAATCAAAATGGCAAATCCAATATGGCTGCGATAATTGCAATATTATTGCAGATTTATATGCAATTTGATACATGCTGACTTCTCCGGTAATGAACTGAACGCTAAAATTTAAAAATTCAAAACGAAGGATACTTTCTTTTACTGTATTTACTAAAAAAAAAAAAATTGAACCGCCTGTAAGAGGTCGCTAAAAATTATGAAATAAAATTTCAACGTCGCCGTCGCACAGTGGCGAGAAATGCCAGTGTTCCACCCAAATTACTCTAGAGGTCGTAAATTTTAAGTTATTGAGACATTCTTTTTTTGTAAATGTTCGTCTTGAATTTACCTATCGATCCCTCTAGCCGGAATATGAAATTTTATTTTTCATTTTTTTTTAAATTTTTAATAGAAAATCATATTTTTACAAAAAAATACTGTTTTTTCTATTAAATTTATTCTAACGGGCCGTAAATTTGAGTTTTCGTAATAAATTTTTTTTTTAAATCTTCGTCTTTTAATCAGCTATTGATATGTCTAGATGAATTTTTGATTTAGTTGTTGATTGCTGTCAAAATTACTGTCAAATATAAAAAATACGATTTTTAGATAAATAATTCATACAATAACAGGTTGGTGTTCAGAAAAATATATATAGTATTTTCAATGTACCTGGTTCCGAAGTTGACAGAAAAATATGTATTTCTAAATTTGGCAGCTGCCATAATTGTTGTCCATTTATTAATTTTAAAAATGCACTATAAATGTATAGAAAAATAGATATATATTGTATTTAAACTGCCAGATTTAGTAGTTGACAGGGAAATATGGTTTTTAAATTTGGCAGCTGCCATAATTTCTGTCAAATTTCAAAAAATAGAAGTTAGAGCTTATTAACTTTAAAAATACTCTGTGAATATATAGTAAAACGGATACAGATTGTTTTTAATGTACCTGGTTCCGAAGTTGACAGTAAAATATGATTTCTAAATTTGGCAGCTGTCATAATTGCTATCTCATTTCAAAATATAGAGGTAAGAGCATATAAATTTTAAAGGCACCCTATAAATGCATAGAAAAATAGATATATATTATTTTTGATCTGTCTGATTTCGTAACTGATAGGAAAATATCATTTTTAAATTTGGCAGCTGACATAATTGCTGTCAAATTTCAAAACATGGAGGTAAGAGCTTATTAATTTTAAAAATACCTTATAAATGTATAGAAAAATTGATGTATATTATTTTTGATCTATCTGATTTCGTAAGTAATAGGAAGATATAATTTTTAAATTTGGCAGCTGCCATAATTACTGTCAAGTTTTAAGGTGTGCAGATTAGAAGTTATTAATTTCAAGAATACACAAATAGATATATACTACTTTTTATCTTCCTGATTTATAAATTAACAGGAAAATATTATTTTTAAATTTGGCAGCTGCCAAATTTAGAAATCACATTTTCCTGTCAACTTCGGAACCAGGTACATTAAAAACAATTTGTATCCGTTTTGCTATCTATATATTCACAGGGTATTTTTAAAGTATTTTTATAATAAGCTCTAACTTCTATTTTTTGAAATTTGACAGCAATTATGGCAGCTGCCAAATTTAAAAACCATATTTCCCTGTCAACTACTAAAGCTGGTAGTTTAAAAACAATATATATTTATTTTTCTATACATTTATATTGCATTTTTAAAATTAATAAGCACGGTATTTTGAAAATTGACAGCAATTATGACAGCTGCCAAATTTAAAACTCATATTTTCCTGTCAATTACTAAATCAAACAGATCAAGAACAATATATATCTATTTTTCTATACATTTACAGGGTATTTTTAAAATTAATAAGCTCTTCCATCTATCTTTGGAAATTTGACAACAACTATGGCAGCTGCCAAATTTAGAAATACATATTTTCCTGTCAACTTCGGAACCAGGTACATTGAAAACACTATATATTTTTCTGAACACCAACCTGTTATTGTATGAATTATTTATCTAAAAATCGTATTTTTTTTATATTTGACAGTAATTTTGACAGTTGTCAACAACTAAATAAAAAATTCATCTAGACAGATCAATAGCTGATTAAAAGACGAAGATTTAAAAAAAAAATTGTTGCGAAAACTCAAATTTACGACCCGTTAGAATAAATTTAATAGAAAAAACAGTATTTTTTTTGTAAAAATATGATTTTTATTAAAAATTAAAAAAAATGAAAAATGAAATTTCAAAATCCGGCTAGAGGAATCGATAGGTAAATTCAAGACGAACATTTAAAAAAAAAGAATGTCTCAATAACTTAAAATTTACGACCTCTAGAGTAATTTGGGTGGAACATTGGCATTTCTCGCCACTGTGCGTCGTCCAGTTAATTGAACATTTTTACCTAAAATCGATATTGAGGTCGGTGTAAAATTAAACAAATAACACATTCAAACGTATTTTAAACAGACTCCAACATCGATATTAGGTAAAAAAAAATCATTGAAATTTTACTCCATAATTTTAACAACCTTTTTGCGGTTCAATTTTTTTAAAAACTTAAGACTTAGACTATAGAATCGTGAACGGTAGTCAACTTTTTCCTACAGTTTCAATAAAAAGTATTTGAATAATAAACTATATTACAATAAACATACACTATTAGTCCAGTCAATGAAAGAGTTGTAGAGAACATTTTGGAAGGGAGAATTTTTCTCTTCAGGGATGTGTTGGGGGTAGTTAGGAGGTAAACATACTAAAAGTCCCCGCCCCTAGCCCCGCCGCTTCAGTAGGAGAGGGGGGTGGAAAGGTTCCTTTTTTCGATTCTTCGCTTATAACTCGGAAACGATGCGTCGTACGAAAAAAGATAATCTATGCAAAATTAAACGTAATTAAATTTCCCACAAGAATGTTTATATTCATTTTCTTCCTATGTATTATATTTTACGAGATATTCGCCAGCGAAAATCGATAATTAATAAAAAAAAATAAATTATGTACCTTGTATATTTCTAACAAAGCGGTTTACCGTGGTCTACTAATAAATCGCAGTCTCAAAACAATCTCTATTTTACAACACTGGACGTATTTACTCACATAATATTTTGTCGAAATTAGACATTTCCTTAAATATACAGTGTGACTCACTTAAAATGAAGATACCCTTATAACTTTTTCATTTTGTTTCCGATTTGAATCAAATTTTACTCAAGTATAGAATAAATTAGGATCTACTTATGATCAGAAAATCATTCACCTGCTATAAAGGCAAAGCTATCTGCGGTACCAAAATATGAGGAAAAAGATTAAAAATCATATTGATTTTTAATCTTATGAACGATGAATTTTACGTAGCCACCACAAATTGCGGAAACTGTGGACCCCCTTTGCCAGATGAGATTATGTATGAGATATCCCCCATCAATAATTATATCAAATTTTGGTGTATGTACGTTTGTGGCGCCGATCGGATGCATTTTTTAGAATTTCTAACATTCAAAATGTTTTATTTTTTTCAGCATATTTTTGTACCGCAGGTGGCTTTGCCTTTATAGCAAATGAATGATTTTCTGGTCATAAGTAGATCCTAATTTGTTCTATACTTGAGTAAAATTTGATTCAAATCGGAAACAAAATGAAAAAGTTATAAGGGTATTTTCATTTTAAGTGAGTCACACTGTATATTTAAGGAAATGTATACATTTCGATAAAATATTACGTTAGTAAATACGTCCAGTGTTATAAAATAAAGATTGTTTTGTGACTGTGATTTATTAGCAGACCACGGTAAACCGCTTTGATAGAAATATACAAGGAACATAATTTATTTATCTTTTTTAATTATCGATTTTCGCTGGCGAACATCTCGTAAACTATAACACATAGGAAGAAAATGAATATAAACATTCTTGTAGAAAATTTAATTACGTTTAATTTTGCATAGATTACCTTTTCCCATACGACGCATCGTTTCCGAGTTATAAGCGAAAAATCGAAAAATGGAACCTTTCCACCCCCCTCCCCCCTGAAGCGGCGGGGCTAGGGGCGGGGACTTTTAGTATGTTTACCTCCTGACTACCCCCAACACATCCCCGAAGAGAAAAATTCTCCCCTCCAAAATGCTCTCTACAATCCCCTTTTGGGCATTCATTGATTGGACTACTATATAAGATTAACGTTTTAACACCATGTCCTAGCAAACCCAATCAAACAACTTTACCTTTTTTTTTTTTTAAGAAAGCTAAATTTGCGTAGCTTATTGAATACTAGATTGTAGGGTGAACAAATCGAGTTAAACATTTCACCAGGCGCTGAAAAGACCATTGGAAAAATAACAAAGAAAGTCGTTAATTATATTCAAATAGAAATCCTTTAATCAAATTTAATCAAGGGTTTATGTGTGGTGTAGCTAAGAAAGAAAGGAAAATGAAAAAGCAGAACAAAAGAAAGAATATCCACTAGCAGAACTCAATCAAGGGCAACGATCTGTCTAAGAGTTGATGGTAAAGCTATTTAATCCTTGAATTGCCAGCGTCCTGAATTCTATTTCAGGATGGTAATTAGGTTCTCCACAAAACCAAGTTTGTTGTTCAAGATCTAGCCAAGTTTACTTGACGTGTCCTTGCAACTGCTATGACCATTATTAGCTCGCTATTGTGTAATTGCTGTTATTACTATTACGTGAAGTAGGAAATTGCTATTGTCTGCTGGTGACAGAATTTACTTTGATAAAGTTTAAAATACAATAATATGCAACCGTGTACTACACACGAGCATTGTGATCTCAAATTCGCAATAGATTGAAAATAGCTTGGGAATACGCAGACCCAATTGACAATGATATTTCAAGATGTCAACTACACGCGTTGGTACTCGTTTTATTTAATATTTTTCAAAATTTCAAAGGCAGTGGTGTGTCCTTTGCTCTGAAAGTTATCGTCAATCGGGTATATATCTAGTGATTTCTAAAGATTTTTTTGAATATTTCAAGAATGAATCTGCGTAATTTAAAACTGATTAAGCACATTGATAGAGGTATATTTAGGGAACTTATTTTAATGTAAAAAAAGTAAATTACGGTGAGCAATATGTTTTTTTATTATTTTTTAAATGTGTCCGATGTAACCTGTCTGGTTTGGGGATGTATTGGAAAATTGTATTTTTCCATTTACAAAGTGTATATTTTAATATTTTTTCGATATAGAATTTATTATACACACGAATCATTTTGTTCAAAAAAATATAGGTAAATGCTATTAAAAATAGCCTCTAAGGGGGGTTCCTTTAAGAGGAAAGTAAAAAAGTAAAATTTAAAATATATTCCATTTTAATACATGAACAAATAGAAGTAAAAATCGATAAACAAAAAACTATTTACATTCTGATCACATGAATTGCAAGGATGATATAGATGAATTATATTAATAACTATAAAATCTACTAACATAACTGGCACGATTAATGAAGAGGAAGAAGAGAAACCTCCTAAAGCCCTTGTTCTTCCTGATTACAGCTATACGAAAGAAAATATACCCACGCAAAATGCTTTCACTTATGTTTGCGGATATCTTTTGAAAAAAACCCTTGAAGTACACTCTTGCGATATTTGTAAATCTTTTGGGAAACAATGCGAGACACTAAATATAAATAAATTATTAGTTTATTTCAAAACTTTTTAACACCGAAAAAAATATTTACGGAAACCTGCTATCACCTCCAGAGAAATTTGTCAATTTTATTTACAAATTAGAACATATATATTTAATTCTCAAATTGAGGAAATTTGTACTGGACGAGCAGTTTCTAATACATTATTTAACATAATGAACAACACAGATTTTATTCATCCATGTTTAGAATTCCCAAAACTATATGTTAAAAATGTATTTATAAGAATGAAGATTTTTTATTCCATTAAATACACAAATCGGGATTTAAAAACTGCTAAAACCGACAAAAAAGTAAACAGGAAGTTAAAATTTTGTCACATTTATAATTTTTAGTATATATATCGAGTCAATATCAAGTAGAATATTTGGTTTATATAAAATAATAGGGTATGTGCATCATATAACTAACATAACCTCAAATTTTAGTTTTTTTAAGTTTATTCTTATTTTTAATGTTTCTATACGCATTTCTAGCTTGGAGCCATACTCGCTCCAAGCAAATATTTAAAAATTCACGCAAATAATATTTCAATATTGTTGACTAATAAAAATAGACTGCTAATTATAGGTTATATTTCTAACCTACAAAAAGTGTCTTATTTTATTGGGGCAAACGATTTAAAACTTCATAAACATTACATTGAACTAGATTTTGGTTGAAAGTACAGGAACCAGGCAGACATTTTAATAATAGCTACGTAATACATGTAAATCTTAAGAAATATATATTTTTGAGGTTAGTTGTGACGTTACGTGCACATAGGTGCATTGTAGGTTTCAAGTATGGAAGATTGTAGATACATTTTATAGCTTTCTTATTTTGTAATGTTTTTAAAGGTTTCATAACAGAATTATATGTGGCCCAAATAGAAGTTAAATATTGTAAGTGTGAATATAAGAGGCAATAATATATATTTTTTAAATGTTTTCTAGATATAAAAATTCGTATTATAGAAAGAATTCCAATAACAGGAGAAAATTATGATTTTCTAAAATTGAGTTCGTTAATTTATTAATCTGAAACCAAAAGTGATATTTGCCTCAAGTCATATTTAATATATTACTAGTTATCATCATCATAAATATAAAAGTATTGTATCATGAGCATATAATACGTACTATACTACCCTGCATATTCAACTTAGAAATAGAATTTATGTGTATTAGAAATAAAAATCTTTTTTGTAAAACATGTTGTTTGTTTAATTTTACTTCCACGTCCAGTGGAAGTATAGTAACGACAAAAAAATTTTTTAAAATTTTTATTGTCCAAATAGGCTTAAAATGTTATGAAACGTCGAGATTTTAAGTTTGAGCGAAAAAAAAATTTCTGTCGGTCTGTCTGTCTGTCGGTCTGTCGGTCTGTCTGTCTGTAACTTTTTTTTGTGCGCACGTTTACTCTGGAACCGTTTAAGATATTGACTTGAAATTTGGTACACATATGTACTTTAACGAGATCTAGAACTAGATTGTATTTTCATCTTGTTCCGTCGAAGGGTTGGGGGGTAAATTGGGGTAAATTTGGGGTAAATGGGTAACTCAAGCAGGTAAGAGTCCATGAAATTGGTATTAAGTATATACAAGAGAAGCTAAGGTCTCAAAAAAATTTTTGGCATTAGCCACCCCCATTACCACCCCCACCTCCTTATTAAAGGGGATGAAAAAAAATTGTGATTTAGTGTATGTACAGGAACCAGAAACCTCAAAATACTTTTTTACTTCATCCACCCCCCACTACCACCCCCCTATCACCACCCCCACCCCACTACCGATGTGGGGTATCGTTTTATGGGTTTTTGGGGTAGAGGATTTCAAATATTATATTATTAAAGTTCCATAAACAATTATTTTCACATACAAAGTTTTTTCGTTGTGAGTGACTTGGATAGAGAATCTGGATGTGGAAGTAGTGATTCCTTGGGCAGCGGTTTTTAGAATTATAAACAAAAAAATATTAAAATAGAATAGAATAAATTGTAATATTTTATGTACAATATATTATACTAAAATATGTTTTGATAATGTATACCTATACAATACATACTGTTATATGTGAATGTAAATATTTGATTTTTTTTACGTTTTTTTAGCTTTTTTTAGAAACTAATAGTATTTAAAACATAAACTATTTTTTAATTATATTTAATATGTGGTATAGTAACATATTATACTGAATTACTTTCAGTGTACATCTAACTTTAAAGTTCTCTCAGTGTAAGAGATTGTGTTGAGCACATATTATACTGAATTACTTTCAGTGTACATCAAACTTTACAGTTCTCTCAGTGTAAGAGGTTGTCTTTCACTCATATCAATGTCATTAGAACCGGGCCATAAAATGTCAAAGGAACCGCCGATATTGTCGCTTCTCTATGGTATAAGTTCTCTGGTCAATGTAAGGTAAAACGTCAAGATCACAGGAGAGGCACTGCTCCCCAAACGTGAAGGCAATGGATTATCATAATAGCATCTTCTAGAAAGCATTAATACCACAACGTCATCGCTAAAAACTGTCCTTTATATAATATAGGTATATGAATAAAACTCCAGATAAAAACTAATAATTTTTCCAACTGCTTAAAATTAAACGATTTAAAGTTGTAATCCAACGCAGCCGAATACTTATCTACTATTTTACTTAAATATGGAATCAATAACATGAATTAAAAATTCTATCCAAGGAAACACTCCGTATACAGCAATCAAATGTATTTGACCTGATCTTTATGTACAATTCATGAAACATTCATATGCAACGGAATTTTTGTGGGGGTTAAAAGATATTTCAGAAAACCGATTCAAAGTTACCATTATGTGGGTTCTGTTATAATAAACCAAATATTATTTATTTTTAAAGTAAAAATATACAGGGTGATTGCCCAAAAGAGGAAACTAATAGATGTATTATAGGGCCAAATAGAGAGGGAAGTTTTGTGTAAATACTTTCAGATTTAAAAGACATGGCTAGTATTTATCCAGATACTTACGAGTACCACTCTGAAATTGTGATAAAATAGGGAGATCTGAGAAAGAAATAAATGTAAATATTTAATATAAATGATATTTAGATCTAATAATCGCTGTACGGACAAGTTTTTAGTTTAGGTCATTTTTTAATTGGTGCACGAATTTGTGTAAAGCAATATCTCCTTTCCTCAGACAAATCTAGATCTCCTAGGCTTAAGAGAGTCATTGAAGTGACATGGAAGGCGGTTGAAACATATTTTAATAACTATTTGTGTATTAAGAGCGCAAAGTGCCTCATTGTCGCTCGACAGTGTAAGATGACCTACGTACATTTTTGACATTTCATGCTTCTAAATAGCAATACATTTACCCAATGGATTATTATTAACACATTATTCAATTTCTAATTCACGTTGACGGCAATTTTCAATAGTATGATGAAAAATTCTGAAAATATTTGAGAAAAAATAACACTCATAAATGTGTTAACGTATACCTTATATACGACAGTAATCTTATTTCATTCTGTAAATAAGACATGCAAATTAGCTGTACCTACATGCCGCATTTATACTTTTTAATACATAAAGTTTTCTTTCCAGTTATAGAAATAATGAAAAACGTTTAATAATAGTAATAATTATTGTTTATGTTTAAATGGCCAATCCTCCACAAATATAATTCATAAAGACGCCAGTAGTAATGGGTAAATTCATAATGTTGATGACCTTTATGCATATACACACGAAAGTATAAATCTCTATTATCTGATATTACGTAATAAATTCTGTAATATTTTATTAGATTTTCTCCAGATACGAACTATGTATATGGGTATTTTCGCCGCTGTATTAATTTTTCCCTAGATGGACTCTCCTACACTTTATTATATATACAATTTATAGCTGTCCAATTAATTCTCAAAAAATTAAGTATACATTCTTAAGTGAAAATTATTATTGGTTATTAAGACACTGAATATACTTAGTTTAATGAATATACTTAGTTCAACAAATACACAGGCCTACAAAATAAAAAAGGGGGCCTTTTTCTGGTACGTCATTGGGTAACCATGTATTTCGACGTGCTGAACATGAATTAGGTGTAAGTAACTCATAATTTAGGCTATTTTCGCGAATTACTACAAATTGGTGGGTAACGGAGCTAAACGGATATCTGATTCGTATTCAGCATGTCGAAATACATAGGAGCTGCCCAATGGAGTCCCAGAAATAGACCTTTTTTGTGTGTGTCTGTGTAATACAGGGTGTAATCAGTTTCAAGTCATTAAAGAAACTGGGGACCGACTAGGCAAACAAAAAACCTTTATGACTTTTTCCCCTAGGGGCACTTTGAAAAAAAACTGACCTAGGTCAACAATTTGAATATTAGGGTAGGAAACATGTGAAAACCACTGCCTTTCTGGGTCAATGGACGTGTAGTAGTTCCCAATTATACAACTTTTAAATTGTCATAAAAAAGTGCAAAGATTACCGACGGCGGCCCGCGGTTCAAAGCAAAGAAGGGCGGCCTTTGATGATCGCCTCAACCGAACCAATTATAAAAATGTAAACAATTCGTTATCTCTTTTTGCAGAACTGCAAAAACAAATGATGAGCGTAGAAGTTAAACACAGCATTTCTTTACATGTGTGTTTTTTAATTTAGAACAAAATATTGGAGCTTTTATCGTTGTTAATAATTTAGCAGATTTAAATGTTATTTATTAACATTTGTAACCTAAATGAGTGTTCTGGGTTAAAAACTTAAAAAATGAATGATTATTGCATGACATTGGGAAATAAAGAGTTAGACGTCTGATATTCGACAACAGAATTATGTGTATTTTAAGTTAGGAAAAAATCTGATTTATTTAACGAATTGCCGATCAGGTATCGAAAACTAAAATTATTCCATAAATCTAGAACTTACCAAATTAGGATCATTTTTTATGGTTTCTATGCCCATTAAAATACCACACTAAACTATTAACTAACGTTGTCAATAAAGAAAATAAAAATAAAAACCTGGTCCAAAATCCAAAACAAACACAAAAAGAACGAACAAGTAGTGTCTGTACGTAACCAATAAAATAAATCTTAACTTTAAATACATGGTCCAAAATTCAAAAGAACAAAGTAACATACAAAAACAACGAACGGCGTCGACGTGTGTACTTAACGAAACTAAAATACCGCACCACTAAAGACCTTACCTTACCTATTTTAAAAAGCCATAAAAAAAGTGTGACTATCAACTCGTATTCTCGTCGACGCGCGGTCTCTAACAAAGGAAAGCGGCACTTTGAAAGAGCCGTATTAGCGTATTTGATGATTGGAGGCGCCGACATACACGAAGATAAAATCCATTCCAGCAGTTCTCAAACAATTTTACTGAAAATTTTCGAAATTTTTGTTTATTTTTTTTCTTCTAAAACTATGTTATATATGGTTTTTTTGTTCGTTTAGTCGTTCCCCACCACCAGTTTTTTTAACGACGTGAAACTGATTACCCCTGTATCCTGTATATAGATATCACTGGATCCTCCGCCATTTTCTAGAAAATCGCGTATGCAAATATATTACACAGACACAAAAAAAAGTGAAAAGTGATCTATTTCGGGGACTCCATTGGGTAACTCTTATATATTCCGACATGCTGAACACGAATCGGGTATCCGTTTAGCTCCGTTACCCACCAATTTTTAGTAAATCGGGAAAATAACCTAAATTATGATTTTTTTTAGGTTATTTTCGCGATTCACCAAAAAATGGAGGCCAATGGAGCTAAACGAACACCTGTTTGGTATTCAGCACGTCGAAATACATACCAGAAAAAGAAAACTTTTTTAAATTGTGTGTGCCTGTGATGTCGCTAGAAAGAATATATTTGCCACAAGCGCTTAGATTCTGTGACATACAGGTTGGCTCCGACCAATAGGAGAACAGTGAAATTGGGATTAACATAACCTCTCTATTTTATCTATGACATTAACCACCAAGATTTCTAGACGAATCTTGAACTATTACAGTTTACACTGCTTACAGTCTGTTTCTCAGGTCTTTTGTTTCTGTCTTGTAGGTATTTTGGAATTTGAAATATTGTATACTTATAATTTCAGTCATTAAAATGAACGAAAAATCTAATAAAACAAATATACTTTCGTTCTAAATGTCAAAAAACGTATACTTTATACAAAAATTTACGGTAAGTTGATGAATTTACATTTAATTATTTGTTTTATTAATGTAGATGCTTTTCATTTTTAGAAGACATGTAAATCAGGTACATTCAAATGATTTAGATGCCTTTGCTCCATTACCTAAACGGAAATATGAATGTAGCGTTTGCAAGAAAAAGTACAATACTAAAGCATATTTAAGTTTTCATGAACGGTGACGTACATAACATTGAATATCTTAAGGAAAATAAATTATGCTATTGCTCAAATTGTGATTTCAAACATTTCCACAAAAATGTGTTGTACGAACATTTTGAGGAACAACATGAGATAAAAATTGAAACGTTAGAGGTTCAATTTGAGAACTTCAAAAAATTTGAAGAATGGAAAACGGAAATGGAGAATGAAATAAAATCAAATTTTGTGAAGAGAGGCGGAATACATGCGGAGAGAAAAACTAAATTCCTTTACTTTGATTGTCACAGGCGTTGATTGAAGAGTAAACTTTTCACTCAACGTCACAGGTCAGGATATTTTGTAACAAGAGGTCGTGGAGTACGAACATTAAAAACTCAAGGATCCAATAAAATAAATGGAATTTGCCCTGCCATGATGGCTGTTAGATTAAATGAGTGTGACGGAATAGTAAATGTTAAATTCATGAAACACCATTTTGGTCATACAAATGATTTAGGTCACTTGAGCCTTAGTGAATATGAGGGAACTGCAATTGCTCAAAAAATTGCCTCCAATGTACCTTTCGATTCCATTTTAGACGAGATACGCGAGTCAGCAACAGAAGATACTGACTTGAAACGTATACATCTTTTGACAAAATCAGATCTTCATAACATTGAAAATAGTTTTAAGCTCAATATTAATATAAAAAAACATGAAAATGATGCAATAAGTATTAATGCATGGGTAAATAAATTAAGGAATAACAACTCCTGCATTTTATTTTATAAACCTCAGCAACAGTTACTTGAGAAATATCCGCAGCTCAAAAAAGATGATTTCGTGTTGATAGTAATGAATGAAGCTCAAATGGAAATGCTTAAAAAATATGGAAATGATGCTGTTTGTATTGATGGGACCCACGGACTAAATCAGTATGATTTCGAACTAATTACCCTATTAATTTTGGACGACTTACGCCAAGGATTTCCTTGTGCCTTTTTAATTAGTAATCGATATGATGAAGATGTGTTATTCATTTTTTTTAACTGTATTAAAGAGAAAATTGGAGAAATTCAACCGCAAGTTTGCATGTCCGACAAGGCTAATGCATTTTTTAACGCCTTTATAAAAGTTATGGGTCCTTCAAAGCATAGATTGTTTTGCATGTGGCATGTTGATAGGGCATGGAGACAAAATTTGCCAAAAATCAAGGAAAAGTGTAAACAAGCAGAAGTTTACAAGTTATTAAGAAGTCTACTTCAAGAAACTGACCAGTTTACTTTTGAAAAAACATTAAAACCAGCCATTGAAAAAATGATTGGTGATCCAATTACTACAGATTATGGTATTTATTCTGCAGCTGGATATCAAAATTGTGTTCAGTCATGGGCATATTGTTACAGATTATACTGTGGCGTGAATACAAATATGCACCTAGAAGCAATGCACAGAACTATTAAATATATATATTTTCATGGTAAAAATACTAAGAGACTGGATAAAATGCTTCATGCCCTTATGAAATTTGTTAGAGATCGTCTTTACGACCGAATTATAACACTACATAAAGGAAAAATTACAAATAAACTATCTAATCTTCGACGTCGACATAAGGAAAGTCTTAAACTATGTAGTGATGAGCAAATAGTAAAAGATGATAGGGGCTGGATTGTGCAATCTTCAAATCATGCCGAGTTATATTTTAGTCAACAAAAAATTGAAGTCTGTAATTTGCGTTGTGTACATTGTAAAACTTGTTTACATATTTTTTCTTGTACCTTTCTTGATTCCAGTATCAAATGGAACATGTGTAAACACATACATTTAATCTGCATGTCACAGCAAAATGTACGTGCCAAAATTGTTGAAAATAGTGAAAATCCTCAAGATCATGATACAGAGTTATCATTAATTGATGAGAAGGAAATCATAACGAAGGAAATTTTCAGGAATAAACTACTTCCAGGTAAATCTACCGAATCTTTTGCTGTAGAAGTGAATCACTTAAAATCTGAGTATGTGGCTCTTCTCGATAAAATTACAACCCATGAAGAACTTCAGATAGCAAAAAATCATTTAAAATCAATGAAAGCCAGTATGGGAGCTGTAACATTAGTACATCAAAGTGAAGTCATAATAAATGAGGCAAAGAATAAACCTGTAACGCCGCATAATAAAAAAATCATCCCACAACGATTGTTTTCAACTAAAAAGAAATTTAAGAAGGCTACCAAGAGAATTACGAAGCCAACTTTAGAAGAACAAAATAGTATATTACTTTCTCTTGTAATGGATCAAAAATAAATTTGATATATTTGTTTAATAAATATTTTATAGTTATTTAAATAATTTATAAAAATCAATGAATAAAGCTTTTATGTTAATGTGTATGTAATAAATCTCCTTTGTTCCTAATTTTTAAACTTTTTCATTTTATAGATTTATTTATTTACCCAATAGATGCAATGCAGTAATATACCTGTACTATTCATTTATTAATATTTCAGTGTACTATATTCTATATAAGTAACACATTTAATTATGTTTATTAATTTATATTAAAAATAAAACTGCCTAAATAATATAACTGCATGTGTGCGACACCTCATTAATTTATAACAGTAATACTGTGAAAGAAAAAAAAAATACAATTTATTGCAGATATAATAAAACTGCATGAACTTGTATTTTCATTGCAGAACATTTCACTGATTTATATTGGTAAACAATTCAAATTTCCCTCCTTTAGCAAAATACCACTTCATTTAATTTGATTGGTCGGAGCTAACCTGCATGTCGCAGAATCTAAACGCTTTTGTTATATTTGCCTTCTTTACATCTGGTAGGTATGTGTCGTATGTCTATCTCAAACTATTTACAAAAGTTCTGGTATTTTCAACTATACTAAATACGTAAGAGGAGGCCTCTTTCAACGGGCTGGGTGTTCGTCTGTTCGGGTGATCGTCCGGACGGGTGGCGCCCGGATGATCTCTTCACACGAGTGAATAATAGAATTACTTTAAACTTATCAAGTTGGTTACTGTCCCCATCACTCTCAAATTTTCAAAATTTTTCTTTAGTTGCACACAAACACCTCCCGCATATTTTCTTATTGCGATTTTTGCAATCCTCTAGAACTTTGTCCCAGATTTCTCATTTCAAAATTTCGGTATTTATTCGTTTGGCTTGTTTCAGATCAGGAAGGAAGACAAAAGCCAGCTTATTTATATGACTGTATAATACCCAGGTCACAGATACAAGTTATCACTTTTAGAAATATTGACATTTTGACAATTCCTCAACACAGAACTGTGAAATTTGAATACTGTTTTTTGTATTAAGGTTCAGCAAATCACCCTACAGCTTTAAAAATAAAATTAAGACATTTATGTTAAGAAATCAAACGCAAAATTAAACATTTAATTAACGCTATGTCGATGCCAATATTGTTTCATATCCCAATACTTTACGTATACTTGTTTTATTATAAGTTTTATTAATTTTAAGCTGTTTGTATTTAAGGAAGGGCTGAAAAATGGTTAGCAGTGCTCTTTCCCTTTGGGAAAATGTATAAGCATCTTTATATTTTTTTTCCATAAACATTATTATTATTATTTTTATTAAAAAGTCCCCAAACTGCAGCAGAACTCATTATTGGTGGACATTCTGAAATTGTGTCCCCTTTTTCAAAATTATTTTTTGGGGTAAGAACGGTATTCTTGTTAAAACCGCTGCCCAAGGAATTACTACTTCCACATCCAGATTCTTTTCCAAGTCACTCACAACGAAAAAATTTTTGTATGTGGAAATAATTGTTTATGGAACTTGAATAATATAATATTTGAAATCCTCTACCCCAAAAACCCATAAAACGATACCCCACATCGGTAGCGGAGTGGGGGTGGTGATTAGGGGTGGTAGTGGGGGTGGATGAAGTAAAAAAACATTTTGAGCTTTCTGGTTCTTGTACACACACTAAATCACAATTTTTTTTCATCCCCTTTAATAATGGGGTGGGGGTGGTAAGGGGGGTGGCTAATGCCAAATTTTTTTTTGAGACCTTAGCTTCTCTTGTATATACTAAATACCAATTTTATGGACTCTTACCTGCTTGATTTACCTATTTTCCCCAAATTTACCCCAATTTACCTCCCAACCCTTCGACGGAACAAGATGAAAATATAATCTAGTTCTAGATCTCGTTAAAGTACATATGTGTACCAAATTTCAAGTCAATATCTCAAACGATTCCAGAGTAAACGTGCGCACAAAAAAAAGTTACAGACAGACCGACAGACAGAAATTTTTTTTTTCGCTCAAACTTAAAATCTCGACGTTTCGTGACATTCTAAGCCTATTTGAACAATAAAAATTTTTAAATTTTTTTTTGTCGTTACTATACTTCCACTGGATGTGGAAGTAATACAGTATAGAATGCCTGAAGCTCATTCAAAAAAAATCAATACGCACTAGATAGCTAAACATATCTTTAGGTATGATTTTCTTTTGTTTACTATTTTTATTAGTAACAATTTTTTAAATAGAAAATTTTTTGCAAAAGAAGACATTGGATTCTGTAGTAAAAATTTAACTGAGAGAAAACAAGCCCAATATCGGTTTAAAATTCAATTACCCAAGAACTATCATAAACTTTTAAGGGAGTGTAGTTTTGGAAATAAATGTTCTAAAATATAATTACATTATGAATTTACAAAAAAAAAGTATTGAAGTGGAAATAACCACATATTTTGATTTTGATCAGTCCACAAAAAAATAGTTAAAACCACCCGGTTTTTCAATGTGTTTTTTCTGAGTCAAACCTGCGTTAATTTCACAATAATTCTTCAATTCAACGTTATAAAATCATCTTCAAACTCATTTATTTTACATTTCGTATCACATACAACGTGCTTTACCATGATATGCGGAAAATAAAATGGTGTACTAGTCTTCAGTGTGGGGAAGCCCCTGCAAAATTTTGGAGTGCTCTGAGGTAATTTAGTATATTAAAAATGGTTAAACCTTACGAAGATACACTACTGTTATTGTCTCGGTCAGTAATAGGGCGACGAACTTACTTGTGAAAGTACATATTGGAGATGTTTACATTTCCTTAATTGTCATAATGAAGCGGGCGGGTGCGGTCAAAGTGCCGCGTTTTTTGCTTTCGGTCGACACCGGCAGGTACAAAGCACCGCCGAAGTTGGTGTTTTTATGTTATTGACGGGTTTAAGTACATCTCTTATATCTACTTGTTGCAGAGTTCACTAGCATAGGGTCAATGTTTTTTCGATTTATTTAGTTATTTTTGTAATGTGATTTGATTAAAACCAAAAAGTCATTTCTACCCTCTCCAGCTTTGCTGTCAATAGTGTCTATTCCAAGTCTGATAAAGTGATATGATTGTACCGCGTTACGTCAGTTTGGTTAAATGCATTTGCGGCGCATTTTTACAAAAAAATAAGGTAATTTTTTCTGGTAATTTTTTTTAATTTTACATATTTTTAATTTCTTTTGGAGGGGACAACCTACTGATAAATTTTCCGTATGTCATGGTAGATCACCCTATATAGGAAGTATGTTAGAATGTATTTTTTCTACTCCCATACTTTAATTTGTTTATTAGACATTCCTTATCTGTACTTTAATGAGATTCATTAAGATACAAGTTTATAGCCGATATAAACGCGACACACAGCAAATTCCTGTCAATATGAATTATTGCCTTGAACATCTGACAGATCTAAAAGGACCCCGCAATAATCTTATGGAAATTGGGTCTCGGTCAAATCGTCTGAATTATGGATATGTTTTAGGTTTCGTCATCCCAAGCAAAAGTCTCAATGGGCACAAAGCTCGAAAATCAATACTTTGGCTGCTACGGAGCTTGAAAGCTCCAAAGCTCCACCACAGATTTATTTATCCTTTATAGATTTTTAAATAACTTATTTTTTCGATTTTAATGTCTAGGTTTATGTTTTTGAGGATGCTGAATTCAAATCCGATGTCAAATTGTCCAAATTGACACTTGATAGCTGTCAATTAGCTGTCAAAGTGTCTTAACAAAGTGCAAATCTTATTTTTATGTTATGAGTTTATGCTGTTTAGGTAACTCAGTTCATGTATGATGTGAATACAATAATTTGACAATTGGCAGCTGTCAAAGTGCAATAACAAAGTGCAAATCTTATTTTTTTGTTATGACTTTATTTTATTTAACTTAGTTCATACATGATGTAAATACAATAATTCGACAATTGGCAGCTGTCAACAGGCTGTCAAAGTGCAATAACAAAGTGCAAATATTTTTTGTTATGACTTTATGCTTTTTAGGTAACTGAGTTACCTAAAAAGCATAAAGTCATAACAAAAAAATAAGATTTGCACTTTGACAGCTAGCTGACAACCTGTTGACAGCTGCCAATTGTCGAATTATTGTATTCACATCATGTATGAACTGAGTTACCTAAAAAGCGTCATAACAAAAAAATAAGATTTGCACTTTGTCATTGCACTTTGACAGCTAGCTGACAGCCTGTTGACAGCTGCCAATTGTCGAATTATTGTATTCACATCATACATGAACTGAGTTACCTAAATAGCATAAACTCATAACATAAAAATAAGATTTGCACTTTGTTAAGGCACTTTGACAGCTAATTGACAGCTGTCAAGTGTCAATTTGGACAATTTGACATCGGATTTGAATTCAGCAACCTCAAAAACATAAACCTAGATATTAAAATCGAAAAAATAAGTTATTTAAAAATCTATAAAGACTGCACGAATAAATAAATCTGTGGTGGAGCTTTGGAGCTTTCAAGCTCAGTAGCAGCCAAAGTATTGATTTTCGAGCTTTGTGCCTATTGAGACTTTTGCTTGGGATGATGAAACCTAAAACATATCCAAAATTCAGACGATTTGACCGAAAGCCAATTTCCATAAGATCATTGCGGGGACCTTTATCAGGTCGTACTTACTGTTTACCTAGCAAATTTTCAAATTTTGTGCTTCTTGTAATTAAAATCAGTGAATATGTGTGTTAGTGAGTGAAAGGAAATTGAAATAATAATCCATATCTCCTAAGTTTAGTTTTCATAATATTTCCTAAATTGTAATCTATAATTAATAAATTTTAGAAAAAAAGTCTTAATTTTCTATTTTATTATGACTGATCGTAGAAAAAATAGTGTATGCAACTCACATTTAATGGCTATTAAGACACTCGCATTCATTATGACATTCGCCTACAGCATACTCGCGTATAGCTATCATTAAATGGTCGTTGAATAATATACTATTATATGCACTATTTTTCATAAATTGACTAGTAAGTACTTGAAATTTGGTCAAATCTTAATTATTATTAATAAAGTGCATTTGATCGGAATCACTTATCTAAATCTAACTAATCATATATGTAAGAATTCATTCATGAATATAATTAAAACCACTTACTCATTTAATTATGAACGAAAGGCCCTAATGGACGATACTGACCTGAAAACAAACAGAAAAAACCACATTAGAAGATCGTTAAAAGGATATTAATATTTAATAAAAAACCCAAACATAAATTTTACGTATACATTACGGTTTTAATGATAATATAATGTAACAACAACATTGTAACAATGTATATTTAAATGAAGCAAATACACTATTTGCTTTATTTGACAGCGTACACGAAAACACATCTGGCACCATTGAGGGACAAATTATGACAACAGATGTATGGAGTTTTAATTTTAATTCGAACAACCGATATAGGAGGGATTTATTACATCGAAATGAACATTCCCAGAAAGAAAAAAATGATTGATTAATGTCATTCTTCTCGAGATTTTAATTGTATCTTGGATAGATCCTTCCACTTCGAATGTTCTATTATTAGCAATTGTTCAGTCATTATTCAATTGAGAAGAAATTATTGTACAATGGGATAGACTTTTTTATATGCCTCATAACGTAACGTAGTGGATACACACATAATGGAGTATAAATATTTTTAAATATACATATTGTAAGAAATATTCAAGAGTTTCTGGAAACAGTAGAATTTTATCATATAAATTTACATATCAAAGCTGATATTTTTATTTAAACTAAAAAAGCTTGTAGTATTGTATGAAAATTAATATAGTAGTTTACACTATTTAAATGATCCCAATAAATTCATTGTAATATAAAAAATGTGACAATTGCAATTAAGCTCAAGAAATTCTATTACAATTTTTGATTCATATACATTGGAAGATTTTAAATCCGAAACAAATATTACAAACTACTAGCGTCTACAGACCGAAATTCCACTTTTGCGCCAGGGCTGCTGCATGCGCGATGCGTATTATTTGCTCATTACCTTCTGAACCAAGTCTGTGTCAGAACGTACAACTCGTAGACAAATAAAGTATGGTACAATCCAGCTATTAGTCGTTAAAAATAAAATTAAGCAAGGAAAGCATTATCAAATAATCTATTTTATTAGATATATTTCTTATTTGTTTGTGTTATAGCATTTACAAAATAATAATAAGTGTTGGTTTTATATATTTTTATTTGCAATAATATAGGTGTCTATATTTTAAAGCTATATGTATAACATTTTTAGTTCAATCAATAAAGGAGATGTAGAGTGCGTGAGCAGGGACCTAAGCGATTACTTTAGAAAGTTATTCAGGGTGCGTAGGGAGTAAACATCCTGAAAGTCCTGACGTCTAGAAGGTGGGCCGGAGGGGACACAAAGAAAGTCCTACCAAATGAAAGCTCATGAAATTTTCTACAACTTTCATTTTATATATTTTTTTTCGAATTCGCAACCGTTTTCGAGCTACACGCTCCGGAAAAGTGAAAATTTTCGAAAAACAGATTTTTACCTGAAAAATAGAAGACTGTATTTTAAACATGATAAAAAAAAGTAGGACCTCCGGTGCTTGTAATTGGCACCAGGGTGTCTCTTACATGTTTCCACCCCCACTCTTGAGGGGGCAGCTCATTCCCGAGCCACTGCCGCACTTGGTGGTAGGTGCGCCGAGAATGCTGTTTAGCTGCGCTCTCAGTTGGTGGGAGGGAGCTGATGTCAGGCTTAATATTGCCACTGACCTCATGAACAACTGGAGCGGTACTGGTTGAGGGAGGTCTGGCTTGCTGGTGCATACCAATTGAGGAAGCAACTTCGCCTTGAGTGGAGGAGAGGTTGTAAAAGATCACTGCCGCTTCCTTGATGATTTCTGACTTAAGTACAATTTTGAGAAGCCCACCTTGCTTTTCCTTAAAGTTGAAGAGGTAAAAATTTCCACTTTTCCGCAGCGTGTAGCTCAAAAACGGTTGCGAATTCGAAAAAAGTATATAGAATGAAAGTTCTAGAGAATTTCACGAGCTTTCATTCTGTATAAGAATTTTTCCCTTCGGCCCACCATTTTAGAGATATAAGGGAAAGAAACAAAAGTGAGACTTTCTTTGTGCCCTCCCCTCGACTCACCTCCTAGACGTCAGGACTTTCAGTATTTTCACTCCCTAAACACCCTGAACAACTTTCTAAAGTAATCGCTGACGCACTCTACACCACCCATTAGGACATTCGTTGACTGGACTATTTGGGAAAATAATTTTATTGTTCAGGTCTTTGAAAATGTTTATTAAGTTGGTACAGTTTAATGACTGTACCTAATTATATAAAAAAAATAAAATATAAAATATGCAAATCAGTACCCGGGTAAGAACACAAATTGGCTATCGGCTAAAATTTAAAATAACCTGCTTTACATTTCAAACAATAAAATGTTTATCTTCTTAACAGGATTAAACTTCCTGACATGTTCCTTATAATGGTAGAATTTCGAGAAAGTAACTTTACAAGTTCCACAAAACATTGTTTTAAATAACAGACCAAAAATAATAACAAATTTTGACGTTAAAATCGCAGGGAAGCAGAGAGAATTGAACGAGTAATGCCGGTTGACTTGATAATGCGTATGCGACGGCCCTGGCGAAAAAGAGGATTTTCTGTCTGTAGACGCTAGTAAAACTGAATTGAATTTGTCAAAGCTTGTCCCAATGATGTCTCACGTCTATGTACGAACACCCGTTTTTTCCCTAATTCCTGATATACCAGAGTAACTTAATTTTCGCAAGGAATCACTTCTTCCACATCTAGATTTTTCATCTAAGTCTCACAATGAGAAAAACTCCAAAAACCCATAAAACGTTATGCCACATCGGACAGTGGTCCCAAACTGAGTTTTTTGGTTAAAAAATGGCCATTGTCGGAAATGAACAATTTTTTTTAATTAAAGTTTACCGAATTTTTAACAAATCCTCGGAGCCCGAATTTTGAAAAAAAATTCTTTTTCTATTATATTAAATTAAAATTTAAAAAATGTCAATTTTATTTTTGCTTATATTGGATGTGTGTCCCTTCCTAATGTGTAGCCCCTCCCACACAAGGCACCTTCAGAGTTAAAGGGAATCGGATTACCTGTGGTGCGTTATTATTATTATCATCATCTACTGTATCTCAGCTAAGCTGGTAGGCTGGTATATCCTTAGAATCAGGGAAGAACTTCATCTTATCCTGTTCCGTTTAAGAATTTTCTCGTTATGTGGCACGTTTGGAGGATTGCTATTTTTTGTATGACAGCGTAGTGGAATTTTGGCAGACCCAGTTTTTCTATGTTTTTCTTTAATTGTTTTGTCATAACTCCTTCCACTGAGATCACAATAGGGACTATTTCTACTGTGTCTAGGTTCCAGATGTGCTTGACTTCGATGGCTAAATTTTCATATTTTGACACTTTTTCTGTTTCTGTCTTTACCAGATTATGCGTGAGTGGGCAGCTTATGTCGATGATTGTGGCTTTTTTATTTTTCTTTTCAATTAGCACAATGTCTGGCCTGTTATACTCTACAGTTCTATCTGTAAGGATTGGTCTATCCCAGTATAAAAGAAACTCGGTGGATTCTAATACCGGGCAAGGTGTATAGCGGTAATACGGGGGGAGAGGATTTTCCACTAGTTTGTATTTCTTAGCCATTTCCGCATGAATTAGTTTGGCAATCTGGTTGTGTCTGCACAAATATGCGGTGTCAGCTAGAGACGGGCATCCAGCTGTTATATACTCAATCGTTTCTCCTGGTCTTTCGCACTTTCTGCATTTTATTATTATTATAGCGAGCTAAAAACCAGTCACCCTTCTCTGCGGCTCCGACCCTCACAGAGGGGAGCTGATAGTACCGGTAGCCACCCCCCACGCCCGTGGGGTAAGTGACTACTGGGTCCGGGAATCGTGTGCCCTGAACAGACGTAATGAACCGAGAATGACGGCCTTCTGCATTCTGCCGGCTAAGATCTCTGCCGAATTTCGGCATGCCGGTATGATCTTGAGTTCTGAAAGCAGTGTGTGTCTCGTTCCACCGAGGGCTCCTATAATCAGTACCACTATCTTAACAGTATGGTCTGGATACAGTCTGCGGAGTTCGAAGAGTAGATCTCGATATTTTGTCCGTTTTTCCTCCTCCTTCAAGACAATGTTGTTCTCCGCGGGAGCCGAGAACTCCACGACGAACATTGTCTTGAGTTGATGGTCGAGGAGTACTACGTCAGGCTTGTTGGCTTGTATTTGCCTGACGGTGGGAAAAGAGTAGTTCCAATAAATTAGACACTTCTCATTTCCCACAACGGACTCAATATCCCCCGGAGCGTAGGGCAGCACTAATGTTTCGTCTAACCCATACGAGTGCCTTAAATGGTAATAAAGCACTCGTAATGCTCCGTCGTGCCTTTGGATATAGGCCGAGACTGCATATGTCGGGCAAGCCGACAGCAAGTGCATAAGAGTCTCTGGCGCTCTGCGGCAGGCCCTGCAGCTGACATCAGGGACTTCCATACCCATGACACGACTACGATAGACGAGGGTGTTAAATACACCATCCTGGCAAGCCATTATGAATCCCTCGGTCTCAGATTTCAGCCCGGCTGACCTTAAGAAGGCAAAGGTCAGCCTTTCGGATAAGCCAAGGTTTTCTATATTTTTATAGAAAACTCCATGCATTGGCTTATCCGTGTGCAGCTGCAGAAAGTTGTTGTATTCTGCAGCTTTAATTTCGGCTTTTCGCCGAGCAGATTCCAACTCGGTGACAGAGTCGCGATTTATCCGCTCGACGTCGAAGGAGAGACCAAGTTCATCGGCTGCTCTCTGTGCTGCCTTAAACAGAAAGGCTCCTACCCCTGCATTTTCATGGTCTCGGACCATGCAGAGGAGGGGATCCGAACTCCTGATGACCTTACAGGCTCCATCCAGAACCATCCTATTATGGAGACTCTCTTATTATTATTATTATTATTGTCGTTATATAGAATATTTGGTAAATGATATCATTCTGCAGCATTGTTTAAATAGCCATTGCGACTAGTGAAAATAATTTGATCAAATAATATTTAATAAAGCCGTTTTAATAGTATTCATGCCATTTGAGGACGTACATACATATATTATTTACTAATGCACACACACAAATGATATTAATTCGAAAATTAAATTTGAACGTAATTTAGATACAAGTTTTATTTGCTAAAAGCTTTAAATGAACGTAGTTAACTCAGCTAACAAAAATAAATTATATATATGTGAATAGTGAAAATGTCAGTGTGATATCAACTATCATTTTACGACTTTGAATAATATAATTTATAGCTACAAATCTGACAAACTTTATTCTATTGTTCTGTTTATTCTCTCACTTTCAATACTATTAAACTATAATGACAGAATGTTATTATTATATTTATTATATAGGTATTATAATGTAGTAAAAACCAAAGATGGGTCAAGGAAAATTTCCAATAATTGTTTCCAGGAAATTTTCTGGAGTTTCCGGAATGAAGTTTTGATAAACATCACACATGGGTAAAGGATAGTTTCCAAATTAAAGTTTTCGGAACGAAATTTTAATAAGAATGAAAGTTTTCAGTAAAATAGTTGAATATTCCGAAAGTTCCCAAAGGAAACTTTCCCGGAATTTTGGAAACTTTCAAATATCCAAATATTTTATTGAACACTTTCATTTTTATCAAAATATCGTTCCGCACTCAAAGAAAGTGATAGGTAAATTCAACCAAAAAGAGCATATGAAATCGCGCCTATCTAGTTTCATAGTTAAATCAATCAGAAAAGAATAGTCATACAACTTTATTTGTTTTCGTAAACAAATAGTAGTTTAATCATCATATCCTCTTGTAACAAATTAAATAGTACAATGACATTTTTTTATGTTCACTAACCATTTTCAATTTGGTCTACAATTAAATAGTACAACGACTTTGTTTTTTGTTCACCAACTAATTTTTAGGTTGATCTACACTTTATTGTATGATGAAGTTTTTTTTGGTTAGCCAAAATCTCAGTATTGAGACATCAGACCACCCAAACCAAAGATTAGAGATCGTTTATAAGATCCATCCAAATATATCGATGATCCCTGAGAGAATTTGAACATTGCAATAATGTTATAAATTTTCTATAAATTCATATGAGTATAAGATAATGCATGACTGATTACTGTCAGTGATTTGTATGTGGTGTATTCTGGGAATAATTTCTGTAATAGACTACGTCGTAAGCAAGCAAATTTTATGGTAATTCTTTTAGAACTTCTAGAAGACGACAATAATATTGGTTTGTCTACCAAGTACAATAATACAGCGAACTAATACTGGGTTAGAATTACAATTCGATAATAGTTAAAAATAAAATATACTATTATCTAGTTTAATTTGACAGAATTCAACAAAATAATAGTCAGACGAACAAAATAATAGCCTTATTCATCTATTTTTTAAGTTAATGTTTGTTTTGTTGTACGACAACTTTTTATTAATTAAAATAACAATCACCTCTTGTTTAAAAATACCATCAGTATAGTTTGGTTTAACAAAATTGTTGGTTAACCATTTTTTTTTTGTTGAATTTACCCATACTATTTCTTTGAGTGCGGGAACTTTCAAATGGAAAGTTTTTTTTACCCATCTCTGGTAAAAACCTACATTGTAAATAATAACAATGTAAAGTGTGATTAAATTCAAAAAGTCACTTCTAACCCCGCCAGCTTTGCTGTCAGTCCCAAGTCCGATAAAGGGGAAGGGGAAGTGATATATGATTGCACCGCGTTACGTTAGATTGGTTAAAGTCAAAAGCGGCGTATTTCTATAAAAATATAAGGACATTTTTTTGGCCATATATTTTTAGTTTCATTTTTTTTAACTCCGTTTTCGGTGGGGACAACCTACTGTTAAATTTTCCGTATGTCGTGGTAGATTATCCTGTATACTAGGGTGGCCCATCTTTTTCGAAATCGAATTTTTTTATTTCTCACCCCTGCAAATGGTTCCATTTGAAGAAAAAACAGTCCCCTCAAAATATTATTGAGGCAAATTGAAGGCAAAGGGTGCCGCAGAATGCATTATTATGCAATAATAAAAGTAAATGGAATTATTTACATTCTTAGGTTGATGCATTGTTTTTTTTTAATCAGCAACATTTATCTTTAGAATGACTAATCAAGTCATACAAATATCAAAGACATTATCTGTTGTGACTATGACATGTGTCATACTACTGTAAATTCGTAGTCTAAGAAAACTAGACTAGAAGTTTTTGAAATAAAACTCTCGTTTTATCTTTGTGTATTTTATTATGAAACGTTTTTTTCATACATAGTACCAAATATTATCCTAAATCTACAAGACATATAGTAATAAAAACAATATTTTTTGCACTAGGCCAAAGCATGCGACAGGGTTTCTTTTATTACATTTGGAAACTGTGATTTATAATCATTTACAACTTGGAGTAAAAACTGTTTTTGGTCTTCATTTTTTGTTAAAATGCCATTATAGTCAGTAATAAGTTTGATTCCTCTCTCAGCGGCATCATTTACAACTTTAATTTTGTTTACAATATTGCACTTTCATTTTCCCTCCATGTTGTTCGACCATTTTCCAAAAATTCCTTAGACAATCCTAATTTTTGAAAAAACTGTTTAGTGTTCTCGCATATGAAGTCCTGAATTTCCTTGTGTTCAACGTCAGTATTGTTACTAATCATAAGTCGTTTAATACCCTCTTGATTTGGTGCTTTCCTATTCAAAGCTTCAACCATTTCTCTTTTAGTGGTAACTGAAATATCGTCATCAAAGAAAGATAAGCCAACATTTACTGAATTAAGGTACCACAAATGGTTCACTATTTTCCTACTTGCGGCTTGAGATATTTCTTTGTCAACATTTTGATAATTAATGAGTTCTTTACAAAAGTCTAAGTCATGAAGCGGTGCTTTACTAGCAAATGACGCTGTAAACCAGGCCTTTACATAAACCTTTACAATAAAGAGACATATATCTTCAATACCTATTTTTTCTTTTTTAGTTAGTTGGAACTGATCTTGGAAAAAAAATATTTTTAGACAGTAAATGGCTTTGGCCATCCAACGTGCATGATGAAATGCCCCTGGTAGATAGAATGTCGTGTGAGTGGGCTCTTCTTCAACAAAAAGTTTAGAAAGCATTAAAAATTCTTTATAATCATCACGAGGCTCTTGCAAAGTTAAAGCTGCATTTAGAAACTTTACAATTTCGGCTTTAACTGGTTGTAAAATGTGTTTAATTTTTGATACCTGAAATCCAGTTTTTAGTTTATTTTGATCTAATTTAGGCCAAAATTCCCTAAAACGTTTAAATAGTGGCACATTTGAACCAGATGAGGAAGGCATTTTTGTGTCAAACACACTTCTCAAAACCACTTCAAAAATATGATATCTACAAGGAAAATATAGAATATCTCTTTCTAATTTTTGTTGCAATAGTGTGGCTGCCCCATTTATATAACCCATATTTGATGCTGTTGTATCACAACACAAAGCTATTACCTTTTCGTCCAAATTCCATTCACAAAGCACATCATAAACTGCTTCAGTCTGTTCTCTTCCAGTTGAATTGGGCAAAGCTGGTACTCCAAGTAGTTGTTCAATATCTCCACTAGTAACTAAGATAGCAAGTCTATCGATATTTCCCATTCCAGTGAGAGAAGGTAAAAGTTTTCCATCCCAATGGATGACTGGGGCCGGCAATTCAGAATTACCGAAGGCAGTTTTTAATATTTCAACTCTTTCTTCGCGGATGCGTTGTCTAGAGCGCTGAAGTGTGGTTCTGCTGATGGACAAAGATGTGGTGTCACGTCCTAGTGCTTCTGCTGTCAAAATATGGCCTCCATACCTGTCGCTTATTTTGCAAGCATCAAATGCAGCGGCTATTTTTGGTGTGATGATGTTACATGTTCCATACAATCTCCTCTTTTTTGGCTGTGACGGGCCAGGCTGGTCTTGTAACAACTCTTCTTGGGCTTCGATTATTTCATCTTCATTTTCATTGGAATCGGCTGAATTACTACTTGATGATGGACAGGTGACTGTTTCCTCTAATCTAGCTTTTTCTTGTTGACTTCGTTGCATTCGTTCGGATAATTTCTGTAATTTCTCCTCAGCTGATTTTTCTTGAGAAGCAAGTTGGTAATCAATACCATGCATAAATCCAGGACGTCCCCTTTTTCTTTAGTTAATTAAAAACTGCTTATCTCCATCTATTTTCATCAACTCCAATGCATTTGCATGAGAAATGTCAAAAAGATCGTCCTATTTTTCAACGAAATTTTTTTCTTTACCTCCCGCACTGGCCCTTTTAGCCGATTTTTGTAAGTTCCTCCGCTCTGCATAAAGTTTATCTAGTTGTTTAATAGAATGAAAATCCTGACGTGTCGAAATGCTAGCTTTATCCCAAAAAACTGACACCTCTTTTATTGTTAATTTAGCACTTTCATGTACACTTAGCTTCACTTCACGAATGTTATAAAAGAGCACTTGTAATACTTGTCTATTAGACGGCAATTTATTGCCAATGATTTGTGACGAATAGTGTCCAACTAAGTAAATGAAAGTATCCTTTCGTAAGGATCTAACATCAGCCATCGTTAAATGTTTTTTCAAAAAGGAACGTATGCTAGAACTTATAATGTCACCACTGTAAAACACAATTGCAAACTGACATAAAAACCTACCGTAGGTGCATTATACTTCCAAAACAAATAATTTCTAGGAAATAATTACACCAATAAAACATTATGAGAAAAGAGGTAGATATTTGTATTTTAAGTAAAATTTAAGTGTATTACCGTAATAAAATCTTATCTACAAATTTCTACCTGAATGCGGCACGGGTTACTGTTCACCGAATTATCTGAAACTTTGACATAAATTATTCCTAGTATAATAGTATATTTTCGTGGGGTGAGACTTAAAAAATACGCAAAAAAAATTCACCCTCTATAGAGATGAGCTACCCTACTGTATGCTGGTGCACTACTAATGCCCAGGAAGTACGCTGTAATTCATATTTATTGAAATAATTAAGAAAGGGTTCATATCTTGGATAGGTTATATTCCCGGATATCAGGAGATAATTTTGAATTACCCTGTAGAAATAAGAAAAGTTGCATCTGAAACTACAATTACTACAATTGATATCAAATAATACAGTTGCCTATAACAAAATCAATTTTGTTTCGCGACTTTTTATGTTCCTGAATTTATAGATCTAGCAAAATGCCATTTGTTGATATACAGGGTGTGCCAATAAAAACTCCCAGATGAAATATTTCGGAAACTACTAGAGATATTTGAATTCTGTAAAAGCCCATTGCTAGAACACATAAATAGCTGTAGTTTTAAATAGAAATAGTTTTTTAATATGTTGAGGAATAGATAGCGCTGCGGTACGAATTATTTTTTGGATGACAGGAACTTAGAAATGTTATCTATGTTAAAGAGAATTTAATTTCAAGTAAATTTCGTGATACAAAATTCGAAAATCCAACCGTTTTCGATAAATTTGAGTTTAAAATATTTAATTTTTGAAAAACTAAAATCGCCGTAACTTTCTTACATTAAATTTTATACGATAGTTCGTTTCAAACTTTCTGCTTAGAAAGGTAATATGAATAATTTGGCAATAAAACTTTTTTTTACAACTTCCGGTTATAGCGGAAATTACACTTATTACAATTTTAAAGCGCCCGCCCCTGTATTTTATTAAACAATATGGAATAAATATTGTTTATAATTTATTATTTGTGGCATATTCATGATTTTTTAGTTTGTTGGGTATTTTGCCACTGTAAAAATATTTAAAAATTTTGATGAAATAAACCTCTGCGCCAAAA
Source organism: Rutpela maculata (assembly GCA_936432065.2). Lineage (NCBI taxonomy): Eukaryota > Metazoa > Arthropoda > Insecta > Coleoptera > Cerambycidae > Rutpela > Rutpela maculata. The sequence continues at coordinate 42,115,656 of OW386291.2, read as the reverse complement.
GGATCAGACAGAGGCTGGTTTTTATATTTCTATTACAAAATGTCTCACACCTAAAAATATATAAACTGAAACAAAATTGTTAAATGATAAATTGAAAAATTAAAACGAAGGCAGTTGACGTTTCGGAAAATAGTTCTTTTTCCGTTATCAAAACTTTCACTTTTGAGAATGTCAAACCAGACAGTTTGTTGTTTATGTATTTCCATAGTCACGTGAGACATTAAATTATATTTATTTTATTTTTACTTACTTCGTCTCTGAGGATCGGCAACCAGCTGGTACAGAAATCTACAGAATAATTAGAAACACATTTATCCTCATTTAACAAAATAATAGCGGATTCCTTAAGTTTTCTTTTAGTTGAGTTGCTTTCTTTTTCTAAAATTTTCGCGGAGTCCCACTGGATCCTATGATTGTTATCCCACGCATGTTCACAAATTTTTGATTTTTGAAATTCTCCCTTTCTAGCATAATCTCGGTGTTCACCAAGCCTTACGTTGAAAGGTCTAGATGACTCACCTACATAATGCTTACCGCACTCACATGGGACACTATAAATACAATCCTTGGAATTTTGAATAATATTCACCGGTTTAGTCTTTGATAAAACAGATCTTAATGTGGTTCCTGTTTGAAAAACTGTTCGTACAGAAAATCCATTTCCGATTTTTCTCAATTTATCCGATAAACCTTGTATGTATGGAATTACTGCTAAAGATCTAAATTCAGGTTGTAAATGTTGAGTGGTTACTCTACTTTCAATGTTTGCCATCTGGCTATCAACAAAACCTTCGGGGGTATTGATTATTCAATAGAACGGTTTTAATAAATTTTTTCTCATTACTTAAACTTTCATCATTTGAAGAAATTACTTTAGCCCTATCATACAAACATTTTACGACACCTTTCTTAACGCTAATATGTTGATTTGAATTGAAATTCAAATATCTGTTTGTGTGTGTTTGTTTTCGATAAACACTGGTTTCATATTTATTATCTAACTTTTTAATTAAAATATCTAAGAAAGGTAATTCATTATTATTCTCTACTTCTATTGTAAAATTAATTGAAGGTTCCTTTTCGTTAATTTGATTTAAAAAATTATTTAAATGTTCTTTGCTATGAGGCCATAACGCAAAAATATCATCAACATATCTCCACCACACTATAGGTTTATAAATTAAGTTATTTTCTTCAAAATTTTCCATAAAAATATTGCTTAATATTGGAGATAAAGAAGAACCCATGGCCATACCAAAGTTTTGTTGATAGAAGTCATTATTTAATTGAAAGTATGTCTTTTTAATGCAAAGAGTAAGTAATTCCAGTTTCTATGCTTAATTTAGTTCTATTCGCCAAATTCCCATCATGTTGCAATTTACTTTTAATTATTGTTAATGTTTTATCTACCGGAACATTTGTAAAAAGGCTTACTACATCAAAACTCACCATTAGATGATTCTTATTAAAATTGTTTTCAAATAGTTTTTCCAAAAAATGTTTGCTATTTTTAATATAAGACTCAGAAGAACCTGATAAAGGATTTAAGATTTTTAATAAAAATTTGGAGAGATTACTAAATGGAGAATTAATTGAGCTCACAATCGGTCTAAGAGGAATTTGAGGTTTATGTATTTTTGGTAAACCATAAAAATGAGGAGGTTTACTATGATGTGGAGTTAGAATTTTTCGCTCAAAATCGGTAAATTCATTTTTGTATTTAAATAGAGTCCTATATATTTTGCTTTCTAAAGATTTTGTTGGATCATTATTTAATTTAGAATAATTCCCATCATTAATTAAGTTCATAATCTTTGTATTATACACAACTGTATCTAAAATTACAGTGGCGTTGCCTTTATCAGCGGGTAAAATTTTAATACTTTCGTCATTTCTTAAAGATGTAATTGAAAGTTTTTCATCTGATGTTAAATTAACCCTCGTCTTATGATGTTTTTCTAATTCAATTTTTGAACGAATTCGGTAAAGAAAAAAAAATGTGGAATAAAAATATGTTCCATGCATTTTTTCCAGTGCAACCATAGTAGCAATAACGGAAATACTAACGTGGGCGAAAAAATACATTTTATATTGAGTACATTCACCTTGATAAAATAAAACGAACTTCTTACGCAAAATACAATCATAGGTGCCTTTGGAATTCTTCATAAATAATACTGTCAATATTGACATTGCTTTACATGGATTGGTACAAATGAGGTACTCAAGAGACCAGCTAGATCTCCTGATATTACCCCATTAGATTTCTATTTGTGGGGTTATCTGAAAAGTGAGGTTTATAAAGAACCAATCATAGACATGGCAGACCTAATAAAATTTATGCAAGTGCTGGAGCCATCAATAGGAATACACAACTTAAAGTTTGTGGGGTTGAGCTATTGAAAAGATTCTCCATGTGTACAAACGAAAATGGCAATAATTCCGAACACTTTCTTCCATAACTTATTATTTGTTAGTTATTAAATAAAATAAAAAGAGGTTTTTATTTCATTGTTATTTCCTTTATTACTAAGTTACTACTATGGTTGCACTGGAAAAAACCATGGAACATATTTTTATTCAATATTGTTTAATAAAATACAGGGGCGGGCGCTTTAAAATTGTAATAAATGTAATTTCCGGTTTAATCGGAAGTTGTAAAAAAAGTTTTATTGCCAAATTATTCACATTATCTTTCTATGAAGAAAGTTTGAAACAAATTATCGCATAAAATTTAATGTAAGAAAGTTACGGCGATTTTAGTTTTTCAAAAATTAAATATTTTAAACTCAAATTTCTCGAAAACGGTTGGATTTTCGATTTTTTCGCATTATGAAATCTACTTAAAATTAAATTCTCTTTAACATTGATAACATTTCTAAGTTCCTGTCATCCAAAAATTAATTTGTACCGCAGCGCCATCTATCCCTTAACATATTAAAAAACTATTTCTATTTAAAACTACAGCCATTTATGTGTTCTAGCAATGGGCTTTTACAGAATTCAAATATCTCTAGTAGTTTCCGAAATATTTCACCTGGGAGTTTTTATTGGCACACCCTGTATAGTCGAATCAATGAAGATTTTGGCTTCGGAATTCTCAGGAACAGGTCAGTTTTTTTTTTAAATGTTTGTTATATTTAATTATCCAAAATCAGAAACATTTCAGCTGGGGCTAATCTATAGGGGGTGGATGCCATCCCTTTTCAGGGGGTGGCACAAAAAGGAACAAAAATATTGGAGCTGAAAGAGAATCAAATTTTGAGAAGAAAACGCACTATGCAACTTTTCATTTAAATTGATAATCTTTAATTTATGACAACTTGAAAATTGGGACATTAGCTTGAAGAAGGAGGTATTTCAGCACGATTTTTCTCAAATACCTCGAAAAGTATTACATTGAGCGAAAATATGCTAGGGACAAATAAGAGAGCTAGTAAACCGGAGATGAATTTCTGTGGTTTCGGAGATATGAATGTATTAAGGATGGCGTCCGAACGTTTATAAGGCGAGGTATTTAGTTAAAATGTTAAATATCTCAGAAACTATGGCACTTACGTCAAAAATGCTGACAGTTAAAATGAAAGACTATTAATTAGGCCTTCAAATGATTTTTTCTCTATTTCCCTAGCATTCAAACCAAAGAAGTTATAACAGAAATAGTGTGCTTCCTCACATTGCCTTAATAAAAACGCCGCCATTTTGTCAATGTAACTAGTCAGTAATAAAAAAAAAAATAAAGTCCTATATACTGATTTCGTTATCATATAGTATAACCTAGAAGCTCAAAATTTTTCGTCTGTTTACAGCACTTGCTTAAAAAAATTCATTTTAAACTATAAACGAATTTTCGAACAAAGCGTACATTTTTTTTTCTTAGCAAATATCTCAGTAAATATTAGTTTAAGCGAATTAAGCGAAATAAATAATAGATATCAAAAATAAAGCTTACGAACTGAAAATGAATTTACGTTGGATTAATAGTGTAATATGTTGCACCCCTTAAAATTTAAGGTTATGTTACTAAAAAGTAGGCAGACTTCAACAGATCGAACGTCTGAATGAATGTAGTGTATTTGCACCTACTCGAAAAAGAACCTACCAGAAGATTCCAAAGTGACATCTGGAATTCTCTAGAGAATGGTGGCGTCATCACAGAATAATCGAGATCTGTCATTTTTAGGTATAAAAGACCAACCGCATTCTCGGCGAGTAGTTCAGAAAGTTCAAAAAGTATAGAAAGTGAGGTTAAGACTTCAAGGATAAACAAAGTGATAAACATTGTGATTTTAGTCAGTAAAGTGTATTTAAATTAATAATAGTATTGTGAAGTATCCAGTAAATATTTAATAAAGTGTGTTAGTGGACATCTCTTGTTATAATTTTTGGAACCCACGGAATTTGCAAGGGGTAGTTTCCTAAGGGTGGAAACACGTTACAAATTGGTGTCAGAAAGCGGAATTTTATGACAAGAGGGACTCTGAAGTTGTGTTGGAGTGTTCGAGAAGTATTCTCGGGAGTTAGTGCTAACACAGGACTAATTTACTGGACATTTGTGTTGTTATTTTCGAACAGGAAAATAGTGTTTAAGTGCATTTTTGAGACATTGTAGAACATTTTATTAGGACATTAGTGTGATAATTAAATCCTTTGAACTGAGAAGTGATAGAGACACTGAAAAAGACTCATTTAGTGCGTGAAAATTTCTAGAACTTTTCTATTTGGACATTAGTGGAGATTATTAAATTCTCTGAACTGGATAGTGACAAAAGACTCTGGATAAGACTTTTTCGTGCTATTTCGAGATTTGTCTAGAAAGTTCCATTACCGATATTGACGTGACAGTTAAATTTATTTTATTTTAATTTCATCGTATGCCCGTAACAACAAGAAGTATGGCATCCGATAAACAAATACAGGACTTATTCGAACAATTCCAAAAAATGATGGCGCAGCAACGGCAGGAAGACAAAGAAGAACAGGAGGAAAAACGTCAGGAAGAAAAAGAACAGCAAGAAAGAAGACGCCAAGAGGAGGAAAAACGGCGTCAAGAAGAAAGGGACGAATTAAAGAAAATTATGGAAGATCAGGAAATAAGACGTCGGAAAGAAAAAGAGGATGAAGAAACAAGACGTCAGAAAGAAAAAGAGGATGAAGAAAGAAGACGTCAAGAACAAGAAAGACAACGTCAAGAGGAAAAAGACGAACTCAGAAAAATAATGGAAGACTTGAAAGAAAGACGCCAGGAGAAATTAAGGAAAATCCTGAGCGATCAAATAAAAATACAACAGGACGCAATCATTTCTGTCAAAAGTGAAGTCAAAGAAGAGATAAGCAAGGTCGAAGATAAAGTAGGTGAAGTCAAGACCGAAGTCGGTCAAGTAAAAGGAAAAGTAAATCAGTTTGAAGAAAAGATGAGTGAGTTCGAAGAAGAAGTCAAGGGAGAAATAGACCGGCTTAAACGACAGTTGAGAGATAGAGGAAGCCAGCAGGTGGTATCATCAGGTCAGCGACTAAAACCTCCTTCTTTTGACGGCCAAAGTTCCTGGACGACGTACAAGAGGCAGTTTGAGGCAGCAGCATGTGCGAACAACTGGGATAACGAGGAAAAGGCCATGGCATTAGTTCTGGCGTTAAGGGGCCAGGCCTCAGAGTTGCTTCAGACTATCCCAGTGGACAAACAAAGGGACTTCAAAGTCTTAGAAGCTGCATTGGACTTGAGATATGGCGACCAACATCTCGCCCAAGTATACCAGGCCCAGCTAAAATCACGAACACAAAAGGCTGGAGAGAGTTTACAGGAATTCGAAGCTGCGATAGAGAGACTGGCACACCTGGCGTATCCGAGTGCACCTAGAGAATTTCAGGAACAATTAGCCGTAGGGGCCTTTTTAGATGGCATAAGGGACGAAGAGGTCAGGCGAGTTCTGAGGCTGACAAGACACCAAAGTAGTAGCGAAGCTTTGGTGCGTGCACTTGAAGTAGAAGCCGCCTACAGAGATACTCCAAGGTCGAGAGTGCGAGCTGTGACTCTCGAAGAATCGCAACCAGAAATGAATCAGAACCCCATGTTGACTGAGATGCAGAAAATGTTTACCAAACTATTCGATAAATTGGATGGCCTAGGAAAGCAGGATAAACAGCAAAATAAAGGAAAGCCGAGTGGTGGTATTAAATGTTACAACTGCGGCAAGGTAGGACACATGAAGCGAGACTGTCGACAGCAGAATTCGGAGAGTCGAGAAAATGCTGTGAATCTTGAAGAGAAGCAGGAAAGCAGTACCAATGGGGTTGTTCTTGCTAGGGAATGCAGTGACCCCAGAGAAATAAAGATTTCCCAGCTTCGAGGAATTTCGAATAGTCTATTGTTACAAGGCCACGTGAATGGAAGGAAATGTTTGTTTACCATCGACACAGGTACTACGTCATCAATAGTACGGCCAGGATTTATATCAGGCATAAAGATTACCAAGAGGCAAAATGAAGTGATCGTCCGGACAGCTACGGGGGACAGGGCTACGGTTCATGGAGAAGTAGACCTGGGTTTGCAAATTGGGCATTTGAGGTTCGACCACAGGGTGATCGTGGCTGACATTACGGATGACTTCATTTTGGGACTGGACATTATGGAACAGTATGGATTTATTGTTGACGTAGGGAAGCGAATGTTAAGGATTGGGAACGAACAATTTATTCTGTCAAAAGTGAACGACCAATGCGAGAAAACCAGGCTGTTGACAACGCAGGCAGTCAAGACTCCTGCATTATCCAGAAAACCAGATAAAGAAGATTGCAAGCGCTACCCTCAGGTGGAAAGATTGTCGAACATGGTTGAAGTCAACACTGTCAAGGTCGATCTTCCAGAGAGTTGGTCAAAAAAGAGCAATTGCGCGATGTAGAAATCGGACCCATGTTGAGAGCAAAAGAAGAGGGAACGCGTCCAGCATGGAAGGATGTTTCCAACAAAGAAGTGGGGCTGAAGGCTTTATGGTCACAATGGGATTCACTTACGGTCGTAGATGGGCTTTTGAGGAGAGCATGGGAAAGCCCAGATGGGAAGCAGGTTGCCATGCGTCTAGTGATTCCCAGGTGTCGTGTACCAGAAGTACTTCAGGAAGCACATAATAAAACGTCCAGCAGACACTTCGGCATAAACAAGACATTGAGTAGAGCACGGGAACAATTCTATTGGGTTAATAGTCGCCAGGATGTGGAGGCCTGGTGTCGCAAGTGTAAGAATTGTGCTGCCCGTGGGGAACCATTTTCCATGAGCAACTACAGAAATGGAAGTCGAGAACAGCCAAAGAATGATCGAGAGCAGATGAACAGAACTAGTAACCGCTTGAAGGCTCGTTATGATCAGAATGCCAGTACAGGGGGATTCAAGGTGGGGGATCTGGTTTGGCTGTACAACCCACAGCGGAAGGAATGGAGATCTCCGAAATTTCAACCTCCTTGGGATGGACCGTATACTGTTATTACCCGAATTAATGATGTCGTCTATCGTATTCAACGAAACAAAAGGTCCAAGATGAAGATCGTACACTTGGATAGACTGGCGAAGTATGTGAAAGAGGCTGAATTGCCTGACCGGGACGTTCAGGCTTAAGGAGGGGGCAGTGTAATATGTTGCACCTCTTAAAATTTAAGGTTATGTTACTAAAAAGTAGGCAGACTTCAACAGATCGAATGTCTGAATGAATGTAGTGTATTTGCACCTACTCGAAAAAGAACCTACCAGAAGATTCCAAAGTGACATCTGGAATTCTCTAGAGAATGGTGGCGTCATCACAGAACAATCGAGATCTGTCATTTTTAGGTATAAAAGACCAACCGCATTCTCGGCGAGTAGTTCAGAAAGTTCAAAAGTATAGAAAGTGAGGTTAAGACTTCAAGGATAAACAAAGTGATAAACATTGTGATTTTAGTCAGTAAAGTGTATTTAAATTAATAATAGTATTGTGAAGTATCCAGTAAATATTTAATAAAGTGTGTTAGTGGACATCTCTTGTTATAATTTTTGGAACCCACGGAATTTGCAAGGGGTAGTTTCCTAAGGGTGGAAACACGCGACAATAGTTTCGGAGATATTTAAGTTTATAGATGGCATCCGAAAGATTATAGGATAAATTCCATCAAAATTTCTAGGAAACACAATTAAAGATAATTAGTCAGCCTTTTAAATGATTTTTTGGTTGTTTCTGTATCATACAGAATACAAAAATAATGGCCGAAGCAATGTGCGCCTTTACATTTTTTTTTACAAAATATCGCCAATTTGTTATTGTAGTTGTCCAGCGATTAATTTTTTTTATATGCTGTTTTTTCTTAATATATAACATCACCTAGATGCTCAATTTTGTCTGTCCTTTTAAAACACTTGCTTTAGAAAAAAATTAAATCCTCCATATTTCAGCCGTCATTTTGACAAATTTTCGGAAAATTCGAAGAAAATTTCAAGCAAACGTATTAGTAATCAGCGACCCCAAAAATCCCCAATTTTTTTTTTTTTCGTCGAAAATGCGAGTTTATGAAATTGATGAATTATTCAAAGCATAAAGAAAAATTCACAATTATCAAAATTAGAATTTAAAAATTTTATTCCGTTCGACGGAATGTTTCTGATTTCAAGTAATATAGTATAAGAAATATTCTAAAAAAAGTTTCATCATAATTGGTACTGTTCCTGAGAATTTTGAAGTTTCGGCGATTTGTTGGCTTTATTGACTCGATTAATAGTAGGGAATCATAATATGTAATTTTGTGAAGTTTGTAGAACACTTCGTGGAGTCAAATTAGGATTTTAATGTGAATTATCAGGGCAGCTTTTCTGAATGTTCAGAGGGTCAACTTAAGTTCACAGACCAGTTTTGCAGTTTCTGCGAGATATTTATTCAAACAATTTAATTTTTTAGACCGTGATTTCCAACGATTTTCTTTGAATATCTGGAAATCTATAAGTCCTATGGAAAACAATAAAAAAAGTAAAATTTTCGTTTTGGGCTCTACAATAAAAATACATACAAAATATAAATCAATAATGGATAATGTTCAATAAAATTTTGGAGAGATATAGCTATCTCCACTTAATATTTGGAATCAAAATTATTATTAAAACAACTGTTGCTAAAACTTTGCACCCTTGTAAAATTCTGCTATCAAGACCAAAAAAAAATGTGTACGATGGCTCAAATTGTAGCATTCTATAAGAACTTTAAGATCACGGAGAAAAACATTTCTTTTTTTTTCAAAATTTAAACCTGTTTATTGCAGTTGTTTATAGTTTTCGAAATTTTAGTTATAAAAAAATTCAAGTAACTCTCTGGTCTTTTTGTGAAATCAAAAACGGTAGACGAGTAATGAAAGTAGATTTTTGAAAAAACAATTAATGCTCTACTTGCATTTGGAGCTGAGATACGTTAGTTTTTACGTTATAAATAAAGAAATCAATATTTATTCTTGAAATTTGGGCTGGTTATTCTCCAATGCTTATTATTTTGTTTTTGCTATTTGAAGATAATCCAAAGCTACAACTGTTAAAATAACATCGAATAAAGCGCCTTTGAGAACATAATTCACATTTTCAATTTTTTAATAACTTTTTTAATTTTTGTCACGAAAATGGTAAACCAACCTAATTTGAACTACCCTTCTGTTCATGTTTATAGCTTTATAAAACCTTTAATATTACTGATACAACAAAAAAAATACATTTCGCGAGCAGGATTTGAACCCGAAACGTTCGCATCGAATAAAAAGTGCTAGTCGCCTTACCCACTGGGCTATCTAGCGACTAAAGTCCGATCTGTAAGAACATAATATAACATTTAAACATATTTGGTGATTTTCAGATCTTTAACAAAATTACTAAAGACTCCACTTTCGGGCCTCTATACAGTATCTTTTAAAAATTGTAGCTTTGGATTATTTTCAAGTAGCAGAGACAAAATAATAGACATTGGAGAATTATCAGCCCAAATTTCAATAAGAAATACCGATTTGTTTATTTATAAGTCACCTGAACGTAAAAACTACCGTATCTCAGCTCCAAATGCAAGTAAAGCATTAATTTTTTTTAAAGTTGACTTTTTTAACCTACTTTCATTACACCTTTACCGTTATTGATTTCATAAAAAAAAACAGAGATTTATTTGAATTTGTTTATAACTACAATTTCGAAAATTATAAACAACTGCAATAAAAGAGTTTAAATTTTGAAAAAAAATTCTCTCTCCGTGATCTTAAAGTACTTATAAAAACCTACAATTTGAGCCATCGTACACATTTCTTGGTTTTGATGGCAGGATTTCACAAGGATACAAAGTTATAGCAACAATTGTATATTTGAGCCGTTTTAATAATCATTTTGATTTGAAATTTTAAGTGTTGATTGTACTTTACAAGAGCTATTATATTTCTCCAAAATTTCATTGAATATTATCCATTATTTTTGAAAGAACAGTGATTTGTTTAGAAATGCATAATTTTGCAAAATCCATTTTTTTTTTTAATAATAATAATTGGAATGAATTATAGTTTATGTACTTTTATTGTACAGCTCATAGCGAACATTTTCCTTTTTTTTGTTGTTTTCCGCAGGACTTATAGATTTCAAGATATTCAAAGAAAAACGATGGAAAACGGTCTAAAAAATTAAATTGTATAATAAACAATATCCCGACCTCGCAGAAATTGCAAAACTGAACTGTGGACTTAAGTTGATCTCCTTTAAAACAAAAAAAAACTCCCCTGACCAGACAATTCACATTGCGAATTCTTTAGTCCTAATTTGACTTCACTATATACTTTTACATGAACCTTGCGTACATGATACTACTTACTATTCTTATTACTTACTATGCAACATTTTGTATTTATCATATCCAAATTAGAACCCTCACATAATAAAATAATATTAAACTATCCATAAAAGCAGACATTATGTCTTGAAGAGGCACAACTAAATTTAATACAAAATAAGCGAGTAAAGTAATAACATCCTTTATTGGTACATAAAAGCACCATTATCTCGCATTATATAAAATACTATTGAAAATCGTCTCATGTTCTTTAGACTCGCGAAAATACAATACTGAATTTTCATTGCATAAAAAAAGAATCTAATAAAGAAGTAACATGTGTGTGAGAGATAAATTTTAATAAAGACCCCATTTTCTTACAAAAAAGTACAGCAAATATTCTGAGGCGTTCCCGTCTGTTTTCTCGCAAAGAAATCTCAGTAATCAGATAAAAATATAATCACGAAGTACCCTATGCTTTGTCAACTCGTAACGAAAAAACAATCTGACGTCGCTAACCCAATATAAAAGTTATCTGGAAAGACAAAATCAGACGGGGTCCATACAGCTGATTAGGTTATTCAAATTTTATATCCAGTTTGGATTATTGCATTTTTTATTGTTTCTTGGATTGTATCATAATTCTGGGAAATAAGAATCTGATAGATGAACCGACGTAATAATAAAGAGATTGAAACATTAAGTTTTGTTTATAATGATTGGTGTATTACGTGGAGAAAATATTAAAACTTAGCATTACAATGAATTAACAAGTCAATTTTCCTTAAGTGAAAGAAAAAGTTATGTTTAGTCTTGCGACTCTTGCATTCATTAAATTTTATTACGAAGAACATATACAATTTTCTGCACTAAAGTCGAATGAAAATTCCACAACACTAATGTTTATTAGATGTTGCATTTTAGTTATGTATCAATAGGTACAATAAAGTACAATACATTCAGAGCTGGGCGAGCACTCCTAAAAAGTGCTCGCGAGCACTAAGCACTAAGCATTCAAAAAAAGTGCTTTATTTTTTCGAGCACTAAGCACTGTTAACAGTAGAGTGCTCGCAATTACTAAGCACTCTAAAAAAGTGCTTTAAATTCAGGAGCACTAAGCACTAAGCACTTTTTAAAAATTTAAATAATGGAGTATCTAGTGATTGAGGCTAGAATTTCATTGAATTTATGTGTTATTTATAAAAAAAGTCAACAAAAACAACCTAGAAAGAAATTGAGAGATTTTTGAGAGGAAATATGTTACAGGAAAAACTTGTTTCTAGTGCCAATGAAAGTTCAGATGTGAAATTTAAACGTCGGCGGCGTATATCTCAAAGTAGATATTTTTGCTAAAATTATGATTAAAATAATTAAATTGAACCAAAGTGCATAATAACATGATAACAAAACATCAATAGAATAGAAATATATATATTTTTATTTTTCATATTATTTCTTTAATTCATTTTTACTTCCACATCTAGTAAGTATAGTAACGCAAAAAAAAATTATTGTTCAAATAGGCTAGAATGTCATGAGACGTCGAGATTTTAAGTTTGATAAACATAATTCTGTCTGTCGGTCAATCTGAAAAAATATCCAATCAAAATTACTGTACTGTACAATAAAAATTTGTATGATGTGCTTACACATTATACACTTTCCATAAAATTTGAGATTTTTCGGAAATTGCCGATTTTGACCAGTTTCGCAATTCCGGATTGTCTGGCGAACTCCAGAATCGGATCCGAAAGGTCGATTTACACAAGAATAAATTTCTTTTAGGTGGTTGTTCGCGAGTGTTATAGAGGGTCCTTAAAATGCATCGTAGTTCTCGGACTAATAAAAAATGGAAGAGATCATTTTTATGCTGAATTTCATTATCTTTCATAATAACCTCAATTGGCCTCCGAGCCATAGAAAGCACGATATTCGCAAAAAAACGTTTTTTGTGAACTTTGACCTTAAATAATTTTTTATGCCGTAGTGATCTCGTTGTCGATTTTTAATATTTTCTTTAAAACACAAAAATAATTTGATTTAAAAAAAAATGAATGATATATTTTGTTAGATCAGAGGCCATATTTTTGTCTAAAATGACTCGAGTATTAATGAAAGAGACAATTTATCACTATTACATCATGCTTTTAGGTAGAGGTACACCATTTCTGCTTCTGACTAGAACAGAATATAGTTAATAATATGATAACTGATAAATGTATATCATCTTTACGTGAATTTGCTAAGTATGCTATTGTGCTTGTAATGTAAAATATAACATAATATGATGACTGATGATGATTATAGATGAATTTGATAATCCCAGCCATTTTCGAGCAAAAATGAAACAGGAAACCATCATTGACTTGGCACACACCCAATTTAGAAAAAAATGTTCGAGACTATTTTGAAAAAAATAATGAATGAAAACAATTTATTATAAAGCATTTTCTTGAGAATTATTATTATTGCACGGGATCTGATGTAAATCAAATTTTGATATAATTAATGATATATTTTTTCTTGGTCATAAAATAAATTCTCTTCTCTAAAATTTTTTTTCTAAATTGGTTGTGAATTCACAAATTTCATGCAGAAATGATTCTTTCTTGCGAAAATTTTAAAGTTCTCACGGGTCATAAAGTGCTTGGAAGCTTTTTGGAGTGCTCGCAAGCATTTTAGTGCTCGCAAGCACTTTAGTGCTCGCAAGCAGTTTAGTGCTCGCGAGCGCTAAAAAAGTGCTTACGAGCCTTTTCGAGTGCTTGCGAGCACTAAAGTGCTTGCAAGCCTTTTTTGAGTGCTTGCGAGCACTTTGTGCGATTACTAAGCACTAAGCCATTTCGCAAAGTGCTCGAAGCCCTAAGCACTAAGCACCGATTTTAAGAAGTGCTCTTAAGCACAGTGCTCCCGAGCACAAAAGTGCTTAGAGTGCTTAGACAAGCACTAAGCACAGTGCTTAGGAACGGCTCTGAATACATTATTGTTTATTGAAAAAATGAGCAGTACAACTACATACTTTTCCAAAAGGAAGTATATCAACACTGTTGTTTTTCAACACTTCCCGTGTACCTACAAACATAAAATATTAAAGTATAAGCACATAAAAAAAATAACAAATAAGGAGGCACATAATAATAAGTATCAAATTAACACAATTAAATTCATAATCCCAATATAAAACATTTGTAGATTAAAATGTTCTAATCTTGGTGAGATTATTGTCTTCCTTTAGTCTACGATTTACTGTTGCCACTGACATATTATAATATTGAATTGGCAGATTACACAGCCACACAAAAACTGACTAGGTAGACTTTATGTTTTTCGGGTCGCTGAATCCGAATCCGGGGTCCATTTGATCCCATGTCATCAGGTTTAAGGTCATTTGAAGGTCAAATTGAGATATGACCGTGAGAAATTCCGTAAAAAATGTATGTTTATGTTTTTGAGGTTGCTGAATCCGAATCCATTTGATCCCATGTCATCAGGTTTAAGGTCATTTGAATCCGGGGTTTATTTGTTACCATCATGTCAGCATCAAGGTCAAATGAAGGTCAAACACATGAAATTCAATAATACAATCTTTTTTTACCCCGGATGGAACCGTTGAGATATTGACTTGAAATTTGGTACAAATCTCGCTAAAGTACATTAGCGAGATTTAGAACTAGATTATATTTTCATCTTGTTCCGTCGAAGGGTTGGGGGGTAAATTGGGGTAAATTTGGGGAAAATAGGTAAATCAAGCAGGTAAGAGTCCATAAAATTGGTATTTAGTATATACAAGAGAAGCTGAGGTCTGAAAAAACATTTTGGCATTAGCCACCCCCATTACCACCCCCACCCCATTATTAAAGGGGATGAAAAAAAATTGTGATTTAGGGTGTGTACAAGAGCCAGAAACCTCGAAATGTTTTTTTACTTCATCCACCCCCACTACCACCCCCACCCCGCTATCGATGTGGGGTATCATTTTAGGGATTTCAAATATTATATTATTAATATTCCATGAACAATCATTTCCACATACAAAATTTTTTCGTTGTGAGTGACTTAGATAAAAAATCTAGATGTGGAAGTGGTGATTCCTTGGGCAGCGGTTTTTTTTATTAATTTCTAGTTCAAAACCATGTTTGGTAAAATTAAATGGCTCATAATTCATTTCTTCATAACAATTAAAATACAAATGAACACAATAGTATGCTTTTTTAATAAAGATCAGTACAAGTGAATGAGGTAGGTGGTAAATTCTCTAGATTAAATTTACCGTTAACACTGAAAATTCTTCAGCACATAAAAAAAGTTACAGACATAGCGACAGTCAGACGAATTGTGTTTAGCTCAAACTTAAAATCTCGAAATTTCGAGACATTGTAGCCTATTTGAGAAAAAAAAATTCAATATTTTTTTTACCGATTTGGAAGATATAGATTTAAAATATATTGTCAGAAAATAAACTCTCATAATATATGTGTATTTAAATTCTTTAATCAAAGGATACTGAAAATAATCAAATTAAACTGGAAACTATATACCAAATAGTTAAACTGACGTATATAAATGACATTCTCATTTACTTTATCATCCATTTTAATTTCTTTAAAACGACATACTATTTAATAGACTACTTTGAATTGATTTAATACAAATTATTTATTTATCACGTAGAGGATAGTTCTTTTGAATATTTAAAATTCATTCGTTAATTCATTAAGAAACCTTATCGTAATGAATTAGTTATACCTAATCCATTCGAAAAATAATAAATAATTATCAGAACTAGTAATTACTTAAGTATGCATACGAAATAAAAAATTAGGTTACTAAACAAGAAATATTGATTACAACATTGAGGAAAAACTATTTAGGGAAAAGCTATATCATTAATTCTACGGAAAGTCACTGAGTCATTGTAGAATGACATAGGTAACAATGTTTCAAATGATATTTATACACCAAGTTCATATCTACAAAAACAAAAAAGGACTGTTATAATTAGGAGTATTATATTATTGTTAGTCCAACGATTATATTTCTTTTCTTTTTCTTTGTCGTCTTATATTTTACACTAAATATTATTTTATTTATATTTCAAATGGATATTAAATCATTAACATTAAAATGAGTGGTCGTCAAACCGGTGACAATTGTCTCGAGTTTACTTGTTCAGTTTATAGCCAATTTACCTTATGTCGTTACTTTTTACTTTTTTTTCATAAGGATAGTTAGTTACACAGAAGGTATACTTAGATATGAATTTTAGTATATTAAAAGGATTCATTTTCTTGAATATGAAAGGAGATTTCTTGCATCTTGATTACACCAATAGTCATTAATTTTCCGCATCCATTCATTATATAATTTGTGTAACAGACAGGAAATGCAGCAGCAGTAACAAATGGCTATGGTATTTTATCAGTTAGCAGTCAGTTTGCTGACACCATTGAAGTCGCGGAATATGGCAACGCTGGTATCGCGAATAGCGCGTGTATGTGTGATATTAGAGAGATATGGCCTCGGATATGGCATAGTCACATAACGGCATTCGCTATTACAGGATCGCGTTATTTGACATCTAAGCATGCGCACCTTTAATCTGCGTTAAGGCATGCGGTAATAACTTAGCGCCTGACGTAATTTCGGTACGTTTAGCGAACGTCGAGTAAACGACGTTATCCTCATCTCGGTGAAAATCGGGAAGCCCAAGATTTGTAGAGTATAAATCTTGAAATCAGCCGATTTGTACTTATGTCATTTGTCAGTTCGTTCCGGGTTCGTTCGTTATTTTGTTTATACATTTTTGAGGTTACGTTGATAATTTTAGTATATTTGAGGTTTATTTGCTACTTTCTTTTCAATTTTAGAGAAAAGATAGGAAATTAGTTTATTTATTCAGTTTTAATTAAGTGTATTATTAATAAATCGATCGAAGAAGATAACGTATACGCTAGAATGGTACTGCAGTGCAATAAGTCTAAAACAAAGCCTCGTTATTTGCATCAATAACGTAACGTAATAGGGAACGTCGTGCTGTATCACTGACTGCCATATCTCTCTATTAATGAAGAAGTTCTATTGGCGTACTTTGAGCAAAAATCAAGAAAACTCAAAGGCTTGACATTATGAAGTCTCTTCGATTCTGAGTATTACCATAAAATTGAAGAAAAATATAGAAATCAAGATTTACAAGCATCAATAAAAAATCGGCCGGTCAGGTTTCGAAAAACTTCAGCGTTTTTATCAAGGAGCAGGTTGTAAATTTCTTAAATGATGCTGACAATGACTTATTTGACGATGAAGGTAACTGCGACTTATCTGTAGTTCAAAAAATTGTAATTTCTCTCCTTTTAAACGTGGCGTTGACAATCGGAATCAGCAAAATATGTCGTAGCGAGGAATTTACAACTTACAACTACAAATGTTTCTTTTTTAATATTGTTTGGTTTGTTTGATTATAAAAATGTAAATAATTTTTTTCTAACTTAGTCAATACCTTATGGGTTTGATGAGGTTAGCACCTCTAGCATTATAAATATATACATTAATATATACATTATATATTAATTTGCCATCAAGAACAATCGTTGATGCAAATAACAAAGAGTAGAAGCCCCAGGACAGAGCCTTGGGGTTCACCATGTCTGACTAGAAGAGAATTTGAGGTGTGGTAGTTTAAAGAGACACCACACTGTGTTCTGTTATAAAGATCACTATTTAGAATATCGTGGATCAAACTCTTTATTCTATAGTAGCTTAACTTCTTTAATAATAATTCGTGGTTGACACAACTGAAGGCTTTGGTAAAGTCACACAACGTTGTAGGCGTATGAATGTATGTTTAGATCTACTAAAAATATTCAAGATTTATTATTACCGACTGAAATGAAACTGTACGATTTTTTCGAAACGAAGATGCACAAGGCAGCCAGTCGAAATAAATATCATGAGTGCCTAAAAAAATTGCATTTTTTTTTTTGAAAATTACGGATTCTTCAAGTTGTACAGGATACTCATTCAGGAGAACGTCTGCAATATTATAGGCCACTGCAGGAGCTGACATCACAGTTCTTAAAAGACACGGTGATTGAAAATCTAATATTGTTGCAAAAGGATACATAGAGGATTCTGTACAAAACAAGTGTCTTCAAAAATATTAGGGAAAGAACATAATTTATCGTTAAAAAGTACAGAATTAATATTAGATTACTAATTTGTAAAAAATAAGAATATTTTTTCGTCCACATAACCCCACTTTTAGCATACAAATCAACATCTGATTATTCGATACATTAATTTATTGAAGTGCTACAAAAAAAATCAGCTTTTTCTTAATTTGGCGAGTTTTTACTTAATTAAAAGAAAACTTTATATTAACTTATACACTTAATACTTTTAATTACATTTCTCATACACGAAACTTATCTTCCCCCTAGTCCCTACATGTGATGGAAGCATTTGTGTTTTAATGAATCCTCGCAGTCATTTTGAGGTGGAGAGTGATCAAAAAGTAATTAACCACATATATGAGCAACTCATGCCGCTTTTATATATTAGTAATCAGTTTGGAGGCTCCTCTTCCCGGTTGCTTAACGTTGATTAGTGCAAACTCATCGAATTCAATGAGCTTCGATCCCAAATTACGGACCGGCATCAGCATATTGTATTATGTTCACATTAGGTTCTTTTATTAATTCACATGAGAATTACGTCTCTCTTTGATCAATTATTTCTTACTCTCACGTACTGTAATCGTGTTAGATGAAAAAAATTGTAATGTCATATTTCATCTTAAGATAATTGCTATATTATTAGAATTTTTTTATATAGATATAATATAAATCGAATATTCTCATAGTCGTAACAGAAAGTTTTAAAATGAAAACTTACGAGAGAATGCAGGTTATTTCGTCACTTTCAGTTAAAATTTGTGCAACTACGTGGAAAAGGGGGAGAGCTCACTTCTGTTCAATATATTACTTCAGAAAAATTAAATTAAATTTGGACCAAACCTGGAACAAATTTGTAACAAGCCAATTTCTTTAGGATTGTATTTTATGGCTATCCAGAAGTCTGAATGAAAATCCCAAAAAATCAGCCGTGCAGAAATAAAGAAAAAATGTGCCGGTATGTTGAAAGTATTCACTTTTTTCGTTTAATCGATAATAGCCCACACGGATAACACGTTAGGAAAAAAAAATCAAAGAGGCAAAATTTTAAGAGAAAGAGCTAGGCCTCAATATGGTATAAATTGGTAAAATATTAACAAAGTTATGATTGTCAAAATGACAGATTCTTATAAAAAAGGGCATTCTTTATATTTTAACACCGTAAGAATGTAACAGTAGTCAACAAAAACTTTTGTTGGTAATAAATTAAACATAGTTTATTTTTGATAATAAATTTCTAAATGTCAAGTTGACAGGTAGTACGAAATATTGACATTTGTAATAAATTGGCGGTACATGCACCCTGCATAACTGATTGATCGCGTTTTTTACAACCAGTTTACTAAACATCCCCAGCAATAAGAAACTAATGTTATTAAATAAAACTTCATTTGGGAACTTAGAACTAAAAAGGAACGATAGATTAAAAGCATTCGCATTTACAAATAGGACAATTATTATATAAAAAAAAGCATCAGCAGTCGTTAATCCTACACAACTTTTCAATAGGATTACTGTGTTGCTCGAGATCAAAATGTGTGTTTAAAAAAAAGTGTTTTAAAATGTGTTTTAACCGCCTTTCATGTCACCTCAGTGACCCTCTTAAGTCTTGTAGCTCTAGATTTGTCTGAGTAAAGGAGACGGGGCCCTACAGTTTATGGTGGAATCCGAACCACTTCTTGGGGAAAATTTCCAATGAAAAATTTTTTCGCCATGTGGGGCTCGAACCCACTTCGCTAGGTACGCTCAGAGTGCAAGCTAGACGCGCTAACCCACTGAGCTGCTACTGTTGTAGAACTCTCCAAAATCGTCCTAAGTTGAAGACAGAATCAAAATTCGACTTAGGCAAAAATTTCATTTGAAGACATTTTTGGGAGTCTGCAGAGGCGCAGATCAGTCCATAAGGACCGTTTTGGGTTCTATAAGGCGTTGGAAATGACCAGGTGAAAATTCGAAGAAACACCGAATTTTCACTTAGGAAAAATGTTTTTGGTTCAGAATATGAGAGTAGAAGTATATAATGACAAAGATTTATGAATAATATACGTTTTCAAAGGTACCACAAATTGGACTTTGAAAAATAATATTTTTGGAAGGGCGTCAAAATTTGGCTTGAAAATCGATTTTTCAAAAGTACGCCAAAATTTCACCCGTAGATTAGTTTTTCAAAAGTACCTTGAAATTTGGCTTGAAAATTGATTTTTCAAAAGTACGCCAAAATTGGTCTTAAAATAGATTTTTCAAAAGTACCACAAAGTCAGTTTAAAAAGTACCACGAAAATATACTTTGAATTATTTTTTATTCTTCCACCGAAGACATTGACCTTTGAGGTACGGTCATTGAAAGCCCAATTCTAAAGTATGAGCATAAAATTTTAGAGATGCACTGCATCCGAAGGGCAAAATAGAAGATTTTGACAAAGCCGGCGTAGTGCCGATAAGCAAAAACATGTACAAGGCATAGAAAGAGTTGGGATTGACTCAGCGGCTCGCAATTTGGTCGAACGCGTTGAGTGGTCCAAACAAAGCAATGGTAGGAAGCCAACAACAGGGCTTTCCAAATGACAAAATTATAGAGGAAAACGCCTTGTGCATAAAAAACCAAAAATTCAATTTTGCCTAAAAGTCGCTCGAAGGTGGGTAGCTGCCAAATCGATAATATTGAACGACTGTGATAAGGACTAGTAAGTCGTGGACTGATCGAACGCCATTCAACTTACGCAGTAATAAGTCCTCTGAATGTGTTCGAGTACGTGGCTCTTCACGATACAAGAACTTTAAAGCTAAGTAGTCTCTAGCGAACCTAAATTCAATGAGTAAAACTTTTTTAAGTTATTTTAGTCAGTCATAATTATTTATTTACCCAGAGTCTGAGACGATTCTAAAAATGCTCGCATTTTGATTCTGAGAAGGTATGTATGAATCTTTTCTACCTAATCGATCGTTAGCGTGAGCGCTCTCGCTTGTATGGTCTGAAAGTCATTACCTTGATTGGGGAAGGCACGATTCTTATCTTGAGAATTTTGTAAAACCAATTTTGTTAAATAAACGGATTCTTTGAACTATTGTTTCTTAATTGATCTTGAGGCCTGTTGACGGTCTATAATCCCTGGAACTTTCGTATAGAAAACCGGATGTGTCGAGTTAATTCACATTAACGTTCGACCTTCTGGTTGCTTTACGGAGGTTTGAGAGGGATTTTTTTATGCGTTTTTTGAGAAATAGATTCCGTCATTAACGGACCAAAACGTGGTTTCCACGTACAAAAATTAATACCTCCGCAGAGAAATTCTTCGGTTGGGATTTTTTTATGCAAAATTTCAGGAAATTAAGAGGTGCCTAAACCCCAATGGGGGAATTCAGGTTCAGAGAGAGCGTCATTTCCGATCTGTGGTAGTGCAGCCTTGGTCCATTACTCGGCTATCGAAGTGCATCTTATCTCGAACCCTCCTGGAAGGTAGAAGAATGGGGTAATACGCGACTGGCGCCCCCTGAGATAGAAATTGGTGTCGCGTCATTTTGACGCCCGGTAGTGCGTTCTTCTACACTACCACCCCCGAAAAAGTACAAGACGCGAAAAAGAGAAGGATGGGATTGAATACGGGCAAAATTCAATTTACAACTGTTGCGAACTTCCCCCTCGAAAACTGAATCGATATGTTTTTTTTTAATTTTTCGATACAGAAGTATTCTAGCTGGCTAGTTTTGAAATGTAAATACTGAATAATGTTTAACTTCGTAAATGTTACTCTACAATATCGTATGAAAAGGCAACGGACGTGCTCTGTCATAATATTCATTTATGATAATTTCAGATTCTTTGTATACAAAATTAATAACTCGCTGTGCCCACAACATGTTAAAGGAACAAATACAAATTTAATTCTAACGGACTAACAGTTTGTCCAATAAAAAAAATAAAGCGAACACAGTACACAATATTTTCTGAGAGCAAACATACAAGTTTAATTTCAGTGCTCCATAACGAATTCTGACATTTATTTGTATTTCAAACGAAACATTTCTGTCGCTATATCCGAAATCAAATACACCTGATGCCTGAAAATGGCCAGTTCGGCTTTGACACTACACTCTCCTCGTTGAAAATTGAATTTGTAATTGCTATAGACAGTGGATTATCTCATTGGGGATAAAATGTGCTATGTACCACAGATCTGAAGTAAAGCGTTAAATTACACATCGCATTCAATGGGATAAAAATCCAAGAGGATTTGTTTTAGGGGATTTGACTGAAATTAACATAATGCAAATAGATTTTTTCCATAGTGTGGCTTTAATTCCATCGGTATTGAAACCGCCTCGGCTCTGTATTTATTTAAAACGCAGAATATACCCAGATAATGCTAGGGGATTATTTTTAAAATTGAAGCTCTGGTTTCAAATTAACACGACTTGTTTCAGGCTGTAGAACTCCTTATACGTCTCTTTCTTCCGTCACGTAACTTCCTTCTTGGCGTTAAATTTTTTGTGGATATAGTTTTTCTACTAGGCGATAAATAGTCAAAACAAATATAAAATATTCTCCATAAAACATTAATATTTATTATAATTCTTCATTAAAATTATTATTTGGTCCAATAACATTTGAATACATGTCTATACATATAAACATACTGAGAACTACTGTGTAGATAAGGCCAGTTATATTTGTAAACTAAATCAACATTGAACTGTAACTGCCGACGCATCCTAAATCCGAAGTATTTAAAGAAAAAAGTAAATAAGGATGGAAGCATAGGGTATAGGCACGGAAGTGCTGCCCGTTGAAAGCGTCCCCAAGAGCCCCTCTGCGTCATGCGCTTGTATCCCAAGATTTGTACACTATAAGGTTGCCTCATAACTCACAATCCCCACCAAAAAATGCCGTTATCCAATGAGCAGCTGGTGTGAAATCACACCAGATGCAGGGCCTTATTCTAAATATTGTAAGAATTTGTGTAATGTTAACTATTGTTATGTTACTCACCATATTTCGGGCTAGTACGGACCGCCCTAGAGAGAGATAACTGCGCCGCTACTGCGAGTTAGAAGAACAAGGATAACCTGAATTTTCATCGCTGCACTCACGTCTCGTCTAAAAGCTTAATATGAGGGAACCTTGTACTCTACAAATCTTGCTTGTATCCCAGATTGTGATATTTGTGAGTTGTTGTTTTGTTGTTGTTTTATTTGTTATGTTATTAATAAATATTGTCTTCTTAATTTACAGTTTTAGTACGTTTTAGGCGTGACAACAGCAGTTAACCCTTTGTCGCCTGGTAGCTCTCTGATGAAACCAGCTTGTGTCAGGAAAATTAACATTGCTAAATAATAAAAAATGTAAATCAAATTACGTGAATTAAGTATGTGAGAAAAATGTTTTTCCATGTGTTGGCTTTTTTCATTACATGAAAGAGTATTGAACTATCGAGAGCCCTTTGATTCCATGTATCCGGTAGATCAATGATGTCTGAAAGTATTACATTAGTAAAAAATGTTTGAACCTCTAACCGTCCATACGAAAACGAAATTTGGATGACAATATTTTAGTTATTCGAGGATGAAGGCGAAGCCTTCACCAAGAGTGATCATAATCATAACTCTTGTCACTTATTATTTTTAGAGCTCAAATAGCTTTGAAGTTTCTTTTATGAGCTATTAAAAAACTCAATTAACATCAAAACTGTCATTAAACCTTTTGGTGTTGTGATATGAAACCTGCACTTCTGCATATCTCAGAAAATCAGTGCTTCTTGCTACCTTAGGAAAATGACTAGAACCAGTGGTTTTAAATAAGTCAAAATTACAAATATTGTATATAACATCAGACAGAAGTACAAATATTGTACGTTACAAGATACAATAGTAAACAAACATTGGCAATAATTTAACAAATAGTGGCATCTCATAAATACTCATCAAATGAATAGTATGCTTCCTTCGGCAGAATTTATTTAATTTTATAGTGAAACTTGTTTTCCGGCAACACCCTGATATTGAGTGGCAACTTGTTAAAAAAATTTGGACCAGTAATTTGTTGCATTTCGTCTTTTTTATAACCTAGTAGCATCTAAACGAACCTCATTTCCCTGCTAAATATCGCGTTTATGAATTTTATCATGTGAAACATAATCATTGATTTTTTTTAACATGCGTAAGAGCTGCGAGAATGTAAGAACTAGGAACAAGATATTCAGCTCGCTAAAGTTTTGTTGGACGTCCTTTCTAAATGGTAAATCCAACACTACTTTTACAACACATCTTTGAAATGAAAATATTCTGCTTAGATCAGTTGAGTGTCCCCAAGTTATTATGGCATAGGAAAAAAAACTTTGAAAAAGCGAGAAATCAGAGACAACTCAGTTCTTCATGACCAGATAAATTACCTTCTACAATGTACTAGCCAGATAGTCTACATGCTGATCAAAGCACAGCTTGGCGTCCACAATTACTCCTAAAGACTTGATATGGAGATTATCAAAATCATCTAATCTCCGAGTTGAAAAAATCATACTTTGTGTTTTCAGTTCATTAAGGTTTATTTTGTGTGCTCTGAACCAGTCAGAAACCTCGCAACTGTGAACGCTGCATATCGTGTAGTTCATTAAAGTTTTGATTGATGTTTATCATGGCCGTATCTTCCTTAAATTAAGTATAACCGAAGTGTCCCTAACGTAGTCAGGCAAATCATTTACGTAAATTAAGAATAATAGTGGCCCTAGTATGGAACCTTGTGGAACTCTGATGATGACGCCATTCCGTTGTATATAGTTATTTGATTCCTGTTACTCAGGTACGATATCAAAAGATTAAGTACTGCTAGCAAGTTTAGAAGCGAGAATATCATGTTGCACACAATCGAAGGCACAGAAAATCCTTCAGGCAAAGCTTTTGTTCTCAAAAACGCCTATTATACTATCAACCACTTTGTTAATTGCCATCGTTCTCGATTTACCAGAGCGGAAACCATACTGACAGCCTGATAAAAAATTATTTTGTTCAAAATTTATATTGTTCTAGAAGATCTAAAATAGTTTGGATAGTGCTGATATTACTTTCGTTTCCAGTAGTACGCCTATAGGCTATAACTATAGTTTAGCTTAGTGGATTCGTTACCAAAGAGGATATGACTACTTTTTCAGAAAACGCAAACTTTAAAACGGCAGCAGTTCATGAATACAAGTCTCATTTGTGTACATCATCCTGTTTATGCAATATTCCATGGCATTGTGTCTGTTGCTGTCAGATATGTTTAAATGCAAAACTGACGTTGCGACCTAGTAAATAGGAACAAGTTAACATTCGTTGAGGCTTTGACATCGGCGTAGTTGGTACTTTGATTGAATGGTCTAAGCTGGAGAAGGCAAGACCGAGCCCTCACACGTCACTCACTCTCTGACATGAATGGCCATTGTATGCACATCCTAATCTCCCACCAACAAATCATTCTATTGTAAGCAGCTAAGGTACGCGAAAAGGAACGCAGATTGCAGAAAACGTTACATTGCTGCATGAATTTTTACTTGTAAATTGGTGTTGATCCTGTTAAGCACATATCACTTATTCGAGGGGAATACTTGCCGACGTTACTAGTATACTATAACCCCATGCAGTTTTACGGGTAATATAAGTAACGTTTCTTAATATAACAATGTTATTTATAGTTATTATTCATTGAACAAATAATTTCTTTAATTACTCCTAATTAAAGAAAAATGATCGGAAAAAATGTTTTTAAAGTTCTTGTTCGCTTAGTCAGCTGTTAGAATGTTAGGATAGATTCTTTACTAGCAATTGTACTCGTTCTTTGCATTTTCTAACGATATTTGCAATTATTTCCCATTGATGCAAAATTCATGCTTCCGAATTGTTTACGGTATTAGAAGAAAACAATCAGATATATCTAAAAATAATTCGTGAAATTGGGTGGCTAAACCAAGGACCGAGACCGAAATTAATTTCGGTTAATTTCGGTTAGGGTTAAATAACGTATATCATTTTCAGTTTTCATAGCAGCGAAAATTTGGTTTTCATTTCAGGCAGCAACAATTCGGTTCTCGGTTATGGTTTCGGTTTACAGATCCGCGGCAATTCGGGTTCTGTTAGAAAAAATTAGTAATTACGGTGCGGTTTTCGGTTTAGATTTCGGTTTTTGGCTTTTTACTTGCCTTTTACCTTATATAATCTTTATAATGGACGAGTCGACTTAGATATGGTTTTCACCATACAATTTGGTATTTCTACATCTTGGCTTAAAGGTTTAAATCTTGGTTTTTTGAACTTTAAAGTCGTAAGTACGGTGCGAATTTCGGTTTCGGTCCTGGGCTAAACATGGAAAAGCGACGTATTCTGCATTCGTTAGTGTTTTATATTAAATAATTAAATATAAATGTCCGTTTTACTTGAAGTAAAAAAAAAGTTTGAGGTCTTTGGTTCTTGTACACACATTAAATCACAATTTTATTTTTTTCACCCCTTTTAATAATGGGGTAGGGATGGTAATGGGGGTGGCCAATGCCAAAAAATTTTTTGAAACCTTAGCTTCTCTTATATATATTAAATACCAATTTGATGGACTCTTACTTGCATGATTTACATATTTACCCCAATTTACCTCTCGACCTTTCAACGGAATAAGATCAAAATATAATCTACTTCCAAATCTCGTTAAAATACATACGTGAACCAAATTTCAAGTCAATATCTTAAACGGCTCCAGAGTACTCGTGTACACTAATAAGTTACATATGGACAGACAGACAGAATTTGTTTGCCTCAAACTTAAAATATCGACGTTTCATGACATTCTAAGCCTATTTGAACAATAAAAATGTTCAAAAAATTTTGTTGAAAGAAACTATGATGAAGGCAATATTGGGAATGTAGTTGACAGCATCGCTGATATATAGTTAAAAATATATACAGGGTGGTCTTCCAACAGAAAACATAATTCTAAATAAATTGTGCCAAATAGAGAGGGAAGCTTTGTTTAAATCCCTTTATAGATTTTTCTTATCTTATCCATAAGTCTGCTAAATCTAACCCCTCCAACTTATCTGAAAGAGACTTAGAATTTCTTAATTGGCAAATTTTTTGCTTTAGAATAGATTAAGTAAAAAAAAAAAATAAAAAAACCGAGGGGGCAACCGCTGACGAAATTTTGTACGCCTAATACCCATTCTAGAAAAATACCCTTTATTCCCCTTTTAGTTCCTTATAATTCCCCTAATTCCTCTAATTCCTCAAAATGGAGGTAGAAACGGCGTCCTAGGGGATGAAGCACACAATTTTTGAAACTTTATGAATTTTGTCCGATATATTACAATTCTGTTATATTACTGAAGTATTACAAGACAAAGTGCAAAGTTTTAACAATGAAAAAGCTAGTCATGGAGAAATTGTAGACGTAGGAGAGCGATTTGTTGTAGCTTTATACAATTCTACCTCAACAGAAAAAAGTCTAGATGTATACAGATTCATGACTTTTAACAAATTTGTTGGTAAAGCGAACAATACTGTAATATTATCAAAACTACCAACAACTTCTGCTGCTGCTCGGCAACACTCATATCGCGTTTTTTACCAAATTCAGACATGGAAAAACGTTGCGCTAGAAGCTACTGATTGGGGATGGAAAAAAGTTGGCGGTATATTAATCCGAACTATGACAACAAAAGAATCGGCTCCCGAATTTGTTTTAACACTAATTTCTTGTTCATGCAAATTAGGGTGCGAAAACAGGTGCAGTTGCAGAAGAGCAGGCTTACGTTGCTCCACAATGTGTTACCATTACCACTGACAAGCACGCATGAATGACGAATCTATGGAAGACGACGAAGATTAATTAACGTAGGTAACCTTTTGATAATTAGTGGATTCGGCCTACAGGGGACACCACACGCCAAGTACTTTACCTCTGAGGTGGCGTGGAAACAAGTACACTATACAATATTCTCGCTTCTTACAGATTACAATTTATTGTGTTGACCGTAACTAACCCTTATGTGTGCGCCTTATTTCCCACGGTACTATTAATTTTAGGGAAAAAGTGTAGAGACGTTTTTTATAGAGAATTTTATAAGGAATAATTTTGTATATAGGTATTTTTATGTGCACCGTTCCCGAGATAATCTAGAATATCTCAAAATGGGGGTGGAAACGGCGTCCTAGGGGATGAAGCACAGTATTTAGGTTTAGTAATTCTTATGCTATCCTTAACATTTCTACCAATTTTCAAAACTTTATGAATTTTGTCCGATATAAATCGTCATATTATTAAACTAGAAGTCCATAGTCTCATCGGTAGTTTAATTAAGTTAAATATTTTTTCTTCACTTGGTCTTTTTAGCGCTAATCTCGGCTATAATGTTTTTACAACACTGACGTCCTTTCTATAAGAATTGGCATGTAATTCTTCAAGATAAACATTCCATTTCAATATTTTTACGCGCTCAAGTATGTACCTATACATCAAATTAAAGCAAATAAAACAACTTTTACAGTATACACGACAAAATACCGTAAAATATAATCACAATATTCAATTAATTGTGTCTATTTCAAACACAATTTAGTTAAGATAAAATAATAATAACTTATACGCGCCGATCGAAAAGCCAACATAGGAGGGTCTCATATGGTAATAAACTATTCTTCTCAGTCTTATTATTCTTGGTAAGTAATTACATATTTTGATAGTTGTCGGCAGTCGACTAACAATTCTAATCTAAATGATTTATTTTTATTACTTACCTAAGCACAAGACAACACAACGCACCTCTTTTTAACTAACGTAATATAACGTTTTTAACACAACATAACCTCATTTAAATTCTGATGTAGATGAGAGCATGCGCAAATCTCATTTAATACCTCTAATTCCCTCCTAATACCTTTTATTTCCTCTTAATTCCCTTCTAATACCTCGTAATAATATTTATTTCCTCCAAATTCCCCTGTAATTTCCTTAATACCTAATAATTCCTTCCGAAATACCTTCAATTCCTTTCTAATTCCTCCGATGTGTACACTATCTCCCCTCAGCGGTTGCCCCCTCGAAAAAAAGTGACAGTACAAAAATCCTTGAAAAAAAAAATTCTTCAAAAATCTAAAAAATAAAATGAAATTCTTTTCAAGCATAAAAAATATTTGTGTCTGACATTAAATCTTCACAGGTCGCCGTCACAAAAATTGGTATTATTTCCGAGTACCATACTAAATGTCCTTTTTGTTTTCGGAATAAAAAGTTATTAGCAATGATAGCAACGAAAGAAGAGAAACTATTTATGCTTTTTCGTCAAAAACTCGAAAACTTGAAAAACTAAGCAAGATAGGGTAGAACACCATACCGTAACCTTTTTGATAAAGCACAAAATATTCTGAAATGATGTGTTGTTTCAGGTAGGTTATTAGTTTAGCGGTGTCGTTAACATTTAAAACATTTTTCAAATTTTTTAGTTTGAATGGATAAATTTATGTCGAGGGAGTAACTGGGACACTCAACCAGGAGACGTATTACTGTCAGGGGAACATTACAATCTGGGCTCCTTAGTTGTCGTTCTCCTCTTAATAGATGCATTGAGGTCAACTTTTGTATATCCAATTAGTAACATTTTGATAGCTACTTGCCACCGACTGACAAGATTTTGTGTTGTGTTCAGCGAAGGACTGATGTGACTCAATTCTCGAAATTATTCCAATGGGAAATTGGAATTTTATCTTTTTTATTCCATTACGTTTCCTATTTCTTTATCTTTCTCTTCTCTCACTAAGTCTACTCCCTCAATGTCGAGAATTGAGCCCATGGTTGTATTTGCCTAAGCGCTATCCCTTCTCTTTGCCACATGGTTTGCCATTTATTAATCTCTCGTTTTTTTCACGTATTTGTAAGATCCTCTAGGCGAATTTTTATGCCTCGGGACCAGTCGGTGGCCTTGGGGGTCAATTTTCGAAATTATTCGAATGGGAAATTGGGTATTTTATCTTTTTTTATTTCATTACGTTTCCTATTTCTTTATTTTTCCTTTCTCTCATTAAGTCAACTCCCTCAAGTCGAGAATTAAGCCCCTGGGGTGCTACTTGATCCAGCTTTTTCATTCCCATGTATGCTATCGTGACTTGGGTCCACAAAAATGTACAGGTTTTGTCGGTTGCTTCTATATAAGACAACATTATGGAGATAAGTATGTCCGAGGTGAATTTGTTTTTAATGGCGATAAGGCTACTTTCGGAGTGACAGTATTTCAATGCTTCGTAGATAGCGTGCAGTTTAGCTGAGGCATCGGGGTGTAAAAACCACGAGGAGGTATCGTTTGGTGTTACGGGTGAGCTCTTTACGTCTTGGAGCCATCCGTGGATAGTTTCAGATGTTGGGAGTACTTGCTTATGTATTTGTGGAACATGGCTCTAATTATGGTATTACCGAGGTCCCTTTTGTGGCTGTCTTCGTTTAGGTATCCACTTTTGGAGAATTATTATCAATATTATTATTCTTTTTTTTTTCCTCTACAACTTTTGTTGGTGATGACTGACAGCGACGGGGCCTTTAGAGGTCAGCGTTTCCATCAGTGGCTAACACACGACGAATTGTGCGACATGTCGATAATATGACAGATTTTTGTGATAAAGTGATTATCCTTTCCCAGTCCTTTCTCCAAATTGATAGGCAGATATTTATTCACTAGTCCGTTGCTTGTTATAATGAGATGAAAGATATTAACATTATTTAGGTGGTATATATGTTTTAGTTCATGCGCTAGGTCTACTTTAATAGTTTTCCATTCCTTGCTGTTCTGATGTTACTGTCGAGTGGTATTGTTACTATAATTTGGGCCAATTTATCCTTCTTGTGCATTATCAAAATATCAGGTCTGTTATGACATACTTCTCTGTCCGTTATAATAGGCGTGTCCCAGTACACTTTGATTTCGTTGTTTTCAATTCCAGCAACATTATTATGCCTGTCCACATAGTCTTTGGGGGCAAGGTAAGAGCAGCCAGCAGACAGGTGTTGGATTGATTCTGCTGCTGTAGAGCATAGTCTGCATTTATCCGTAGGTATATTTTCTTTGTGAATATATTTCCTGTGATTTCTGGTAGGCACCACGTGGTCCTGTATCGTCCCTATGAATCCTTCTGTCTCCGCTTGCAATTGTCCATCACTCAAGTACTTTAGTGATAATTTCTTATCTACTTCCTGACTATTTAAGTCTGCAGCATATCGGCCATTCAGGGCTTTGCCTGCCCATTCTTCCTCGATTTGTTTTATTGATCGGGGCGCTTCTGTTTCTCGGTTTTCATCTAGAAAGAGTGGTGATATATTGTTATCACATCTTACAATTGCTGCTTGAATAGGGTTTTGCTTGCTCAAGAAGTGATTGCGGAGTAACTTTATTTGCTGGTGGTGTTGCATGTTCAAGTTTTGCACTTCTCTGCCGCCCCTACTTCTTGGCAGATATAACCTGCAGGTTGACGAATGCGGGTGGTGCATTCGAACTTAGCGAAGGCGTTTCTGACGCTGCGATTAAGGCGATCTAGGTCAGTTGCTGTCCATTTCAGAATCCCAAATGTATTTGTCACAACGGGCATGCCCATGCCTTGATAGCATTTATTTTGGCCTTCGAATATAATTCTGTCTTTAGCACCTTAGCTACACGGAAGGAATTTTCAATGGTTAGTCTCATGTTTTTGTCGTCTATAACAAACGCTTGTTTGATGCCCAGATATTTATAAGTTTCACCCACAGAGAGTTGTGCTATTTCTATATCGCCAGCGAGGGAGATATTATTACTTTCCTGCAGTTTACCTTGTTTGACATGCACGTATGCACACTTCTCTATGCCGAACTCCATATGAATGTCCCGGCTGAACGCAGCAACCAGTTCGAGTTGCCCATGCAACTCATCCCGGTTTGCCGCGTACAGTTTCAGGTCATCCATATAGAGTAAGTGGCTGATCTTCACTGCTGGGTTTCTGTCGATGTAGTAGCCCTTTTTACTCAGTCTCAACATATTACTCAGTGGGTTCAGGGCGAGACAAAACCATTTTGGGCTGAGACTGTCTCCTTGAAATATTCCTCTCTCTCTATATTATTATTATTATTACTATTATTACTTCTATAATCGAAGTCATGCGTATGAATATCCAAGGGCACTTGATCGTATTTTTTGATGATATCTCTTAAAATGGAATATAAGTGGGTGGTTTAGGTGGCAATAATTTCATTTGGAGAATCTAATGGAATTACATCAGGCAATCTATTTTATTATTAAAAAATTATAATACCTTATATTCAATTTCTTCTAATAATAAAATACCCATACATAATTCATTATGAACCGGTTATACTTTAATTATACAACAAGGAACAGCAAACACGGCGTCAATTAATTCTGGTCGATACAATAAATACACAAATTGTAGTAAATTGTCTTCGTCGTATTGGATCGTAAATAGAAAATACCAAATTGGGTTACATAAAC
The DNA here is from genome assembly GCA_936432065.2 of Rutpela maculata. Classification (NCBI taxonomy): domain Eukaryota; kingdom Metazoa; phylum Arthropoda; class Insecta; order Coleoptera; family Cerambycidae; genus Rutpela; species Rutpela maculata. Next base: position 42,083,211 of record OW386291.2, on the reverse strand, counting down.
ATTCCACAATCAATTTTTGTTTCCAGCAAATAAATTTTCGTTTTACCTATTACATGAAGGCAAAGAAGAGTCAATACAACATACCTACCACTTGTACTTATGGAAATAAATAACAGAAGAGGCGGCGTAGATGTTAAACGTTGATAGAACTTTCATACAAATCCACTGGAATGGAGACGGATGGCGTCGGTAAGTCAGCATGATGCAGTGTGCAACTGTGTTACGCAGATAACGTGTAGATGGATTTACATTCTTCTACAATCCACTACAAGTCACAAATATAAAACTATATAATGTACGATATAGGTAGTAAAAGCCATGGGTGCTTTTATTTCTTGGGAGGATAGGTGACAAGGGAGGCGTCGTTACGTTTTATGCGAGTTACATTGTTAGAAAAATATTCAAATCGAAACAAAATAGTCCAATGCATTTAGATGAAGGAGCTGCATTATTACGGAAATACATAGAACTTAAGTAATTTGAATGAAACCTTTTGCAATGTATTCTAAAAATGAGGCGCACGTGCGCAAACCCCGATAAATCCACAAAAAGTCAATTTTGAGTTTGTAATAGTTTCATGTATGTTAGACTAAACTCTACAAGCCTATATAATCTTTGGTAACCAAAACGCCATAAATCCCATATAAATCTAATGTTAAAGTTGACCGTTTCGAACAAAACTAGATAAATCCAATATTATCGGGATCAAAAGCAGATAAATCCATTTTTATACAATACACTGTCATCCATTGTGAGGTAGAAAAGTTAATATTGATTGACGTTTGAAAAAGTTCTCTGTAATATGACTATTTACTGTAAAAACCTACTTCTCTTCTAGAAATAAAGAAGACAACTGCAAGACATTTTATTACCAATATATTATAACGGTTTTATCTGAAATTTTAACAGATATTGAGAATTAATTTTTGTTAACAATGAATGTTTTTATTTATTTTTAATAAATTAGTAATGTTGTCAAAATTTATTTTTCTGCATCTTTAATGTTTTATTTTAAAGCAAAAATCGATAAATTCGTATTTACATAGCAAAATCCGATAAATCCAGCAAGAAAAGTTAAAAAAAAATAAATAAATAAAGTAGCATTGTTCTTATTTTTTGGTCTTATATTCTACAGCCTAGAAGATATTTTTTGACTTAAAAAGAACAAAAAAAGACTCATTGGTTTTTGCTTGAGAAGTTTTTTGTAATTTCCCACAACTTTGTGTGTGTGGATTTATCGTGGTTTGCGCGCGAGCGCCTCAAATGGACAATTTAAAAATTTATCCATTAAAAAAGTGTGCAATAATGGCTGACTTAAACTGGAAAATCACGAAAAAAATCGCCAAAAATTAAATAAAAATATATTACTTTGAATTTTTTGAGGCCGGTATCTACGCAAAGGAGGAACTATGATTTTTCCCATTGAGACGTCATCACGATGGAGACAGCATCTGTTGCTTATACGTGCTTTCGTAAGGCATAATAAATGTTCCAGCATTTTTTTTTTAAAGTAATACATGATTATTGTAAAAAATATTGATTAATCTATAGCATAGTTATTAGAAAAAATTAATAAAATACCTATTTGCAATATTTTATTGTTCAGTTACAACTTACTCATTATATTGATTCGATATCTTATGAATCTTCGTTATTTTTATCTTCATCAATCTCTGGCGCTGGCGAGCTATATAACCTTGCGATTCTGCTGCCGTAAGCTACTCCGCATCTCTTTTTACATCCGCAAAAAAATATTTATTTCACGATTGTTTTGTTTATACCTTGTTAAATAATCCTTTTTCATAAAAATTCTGTTTGTAGAGCATAGAATTCTACAAAAAAATGTCAACGGTATATTGCGAGGACTGATAGTTAACTCGCTAGAGTGGTAAATTTTTAACTGTGGACACCATGTACGCTTAGGGTAGTGTCCACCTCTCAGGAAATATCAAATGTCGGTACTTTTACGCAATATCGAGGCATATTCTACTTAAGGTGGACGGTTCGGTTCGGTGAACGTAATTCGACAAATTCTCCTACATCCCTGAACCGATTTAAACAATTTTTTGATGGGCTTTTAGAGACAACTTTATAGAATGGTACTAGAAAACTAAAAGAAGGGAAAAAATTTTCCGTGCGAAAATCAAAACAAAATTATTTGTTGATTTCAATAGTCTGGTATCATTCCATCAAGTTTTCTCTAAAATCCTATCATTTTTTTTTTTTCAAACGGTTCAGGGATATAGGAGAAATTGTCGAATTACGAATTGTTTTCTTAAAAACAAAAAATACATATAGTTTTTGAAAGAGATCCTGAAGAAAATCTCTTTTTGTAAAAGCCGTTTAAAGCTAAAGTTTAGCACATACGATTTTCAACTTCGAACTTTCTCTTGAATTTGGTGAAAACGATAAAAACGATAAATTGTTCGTTTTATAAAAAAAAACGATACAACATATCAAAGAACCTCATTCAAGCTTAATAATACGTCATATAATATGTTGATATCTTATTTATTAACAAAGTTAACGTCATCTGATGTTTACCATGAAAAAGACCACCTTCAAAAGGTTGTATTTGAGTTAGTTAGTGTGTGAGTACGATCCTATAATAGGAAGTCAATTAAGAAAAAAATTATACGAGTGACAGCTGTTTAACTAAAATAAGCAACAAATTTCATATCACGTAAATTCACCCATCAATATTTAATAATTTAAAAATGCTTTTAGAAAACAAATATATACATGGTCTAATTTAAAATGTGTTTTTTATTTTAAGTTTACGTTTTTTATGATATATAAATATCTTCCTATTTCTTTTCTTCTTCATTTTTCGAAAAAAAATCAAAGTTACTTACAAAGAACCATATTTGTAGACATAATTTATTAATGTTATATACATAAAATTGCACCGGGGTTCGTAAAGTTTTCGGATCATTTCTACCATTTTTGAGGATATCTTCTCTAGTTCAGAAAATTTCCCAAACAAAAAGCTAAATGGATTGGGCTAAAAACGTTATGGTTTGAGGTACGATATTTTAAGTTGTTCAAGATAAACACTGGAGGCGAATAAACATATATAGAAGCTCTTCTGTGAATATTTAAATATTTTTTCCAATGTTTATGTTTATGTTTAATGAGTAGAAAATCTGTAATATTTATTTATTTACAAAATATGAGTACAAGAGTAATGCACGATTTACAATACAATGTAAAGACAACAAATAACCAAAATGGAATATATGTGATATGTATTGAAGATATTTATAACTTATAACTAACATTAATATTGTTGCCTTTTTCATGTAAATCAACGATAATGAGTTGAAACTAACAATTTTATACAATTTTAGGCATGTGCCTGGACGAATGTTACAACGGTCAAAGAACGGAGACAGGTGGCTCTGGAACAATTTTACAAAGCACCATCAGAATTTTAATGGCATCATTTAATTACCGGAAATTAAAAAATTTCATTGTTGTGGACCTTCTATTCTACACCTATAATAAGAATGTTTAAAAAAGACAGTGATCCGGATTATGATAGCTTGCCCGCCATATTAGAATATATTCATACATTTTAGTTGTTTTTCGCTATATAATTTTCAGTTCATTTTAGGCTGAATATTTTGCCTGACATAACAGTATTAGTGATGAATGATCTGCTTGTTGAGGAATTTATACACAGCACCCAAACACTCATAATACGCTTCGAGAAAGGAAACAGTTAGTAAAACATGTTATTTTTATTTTTTTGTTCTTATTCGTTATTTGTCAAAAAACGCTCTCTAACTGCTCCTTTGACGTAGAAGTCCCAGGTGTAGAGGTCATTTTTCAGTAAAATACTGGATAATTGTATTATTTTGCAGATTTCACAGACAATGTTTAGAAGAAAATACATGTGGCAAAGCATTCCAGCAAGAAACACAGAAAAATTATGAAGCTGAAATTAGCAGGTTTTAAGGATTTTGCGTGGGAACAGTGGTTCTCACGCAAAAATAAAAACGTGGAATTTGGGGTTGTTAAAAACGCTCTACTTCGATAGATATGAGCTCGACAAATATTGTAGCATCAATTTTAAAGTTTTCTTCGTCGTGCTTTACCCAGCAGGGTTAACTTTAGAGTCCCACGCGCGCTGTTTTCGCGCCGAGCCCGACTTAAAAATTCTCTAAAAAAAAATCCAGGCCGAAGAAAACTCGGGCACTTAGCATTTCGGTATATTTGGGCAAGACAATTATTGTAGCATCAATTTTAAAGTTTCCTTCGTCGTGCTTCACCCAGCAGGGTTAACTTTAGTGGCCCGCGCACGCTGTTTTCGCGCCTAGTTCAACTTTTGGCATTTCGGTATATTTGGGCACGAAAATTATTGTAGCATCAATTTTAAAGTTTCTTTCGTCGTGCTTTACCCAGCAGGGTCAACTTTAGCGTCAGACGCGCGCTGTTTTCGCGCCAAGTCCGACATAAAAATTCTCTAAAAAAAATGTAGGCTGAAGGAAACTCCGGTACTTGGCATATCGATAAATTTGGGCACGACAAATGATTTAAAATAAATTTCACAGTTTCCTTCGCGAAAACAGCGCGCGCGGGACGCTAAAGTTAAGCCTGCTGGGTAAAGCACGACGAATAGTGGAGTAAAAAACAGGGGAAAAGTCGCTTCCTTCTCGAGTTTTTTTTTAATCTTAGAACAAACCTAGATATATACCATTTTGTTAAGTAGGTCGATGTTCATTAGAAATCATGAAATACGACATTTTACTTCCACGTCCAGTGGAAGTATAGTAACGACAAAAAAATTTTTAAAAATTTTTATTGTTCAAATAGGCTTAGAATGTCACGAAACGTCGAGATTTTAAGTTTGAGCGAGAAAAAAATTTCTGTCTGTCGGTCTGTAAATTTTTTTTGTGCGCACGTTTACCCGCGTCCACTAAAACTAACTAGTCTCAGGGCGGTGTACTATCAACGTTATTCGTTTTCGTTGAAGGTCAAATTATAAAAAAGCTGCCCAAGGAATCACTACTTCCACATCCAGATCTTCTATCCAAGTCTCTCAGAACGAAACAAATTTGAATGTGGAAATCATTTTTTATGGAACTTTAATAATATAATATTTGAAATCGTCTACTCCAAAAATCTATAAAACGATATGCCACATCGGTAGTGAGGCTGAGGGTGGTGGAAGGGGGGTAGTAGTAGTGGTGGATAAAGTAAAAAAAAAATGGAGGCCTTTGGTTCTTGTACACACACTAAATGACAATTTTATTTTTTTCGCCCCCTTGAATAATGGGGTGGGAGTTGGTAATGTGGGTGGTTAATGCCAAAAAAAAATTTTGAGAGCTTAGCTTCTCTTATATATACTAAATACCAGTTTTATGGACTCTTACTTGCTTGATTTGTCTATTTACCTCCATTTACCCCCAACCCTTTTACGGAATAATCTAGTTCCAGATCTCGTTAAAATACATGGTACGTGTTACAAATTTCAAGTCAATAACTTAAACGGTTCCAGAGTAATCGTGCGCACAAAAAAGTTACAGACAGAATTTTTTTTGCTCAAACTTAAAATCTCGACGTTTCATGACATTCTAAGCCTATTTGGATAATACAAATTTTCAAAAATATTTTTGTCCATACTATATTTCCACTGAATATGGAAGTAAAATGTGTAACGATATTCTTTCTCTTATTACCACTTGTATTATATTGTAGAACGTATGGTCATTGTGCGAATTGTGCGTGGATTATCTACTAAAAAAATATTTAAGATAAATAAGCAATCTAAGTTTCATTGTAAAATGGAATGAATTTTATGTGGCGTAGTAATAGAGGAAAACGATAAACTTGTGCACAAGCCATGGAAACAGAGTTTAGAGACTATAATTAGGAAATTAAAAAAGACTTAATTTAGGATGTTTTTTTCTTTTTTGTTACCTAATTTAGGCGAAAATAACACGTTTACTCAATTCACAGGTCTACAAAAAAAAAAAAAAAATTCTTCTCCGAGAACTAAACCTATCATGCCTTAAATTTTTTTGTGTGAATCCGAATTTTCAATTAAAAAAATTTTCTACCGCGTAGATTTCGAGTAAATTCCGGTTTTTATTGTCAAAAAAACCGTATTTTGACGATAAAAACCAGGATTTACTCGAAATCTACGCGGTAAAAATTTTTATTAATTGAAAATTCGGATTCAGCATACAAAAATACATAAGAAATGATAGATTTAGTCATTGGAACAGAATTTCTTTTTTTGTAGACCTGTGTACAAAGTGCACCTGTGCCACAGATCTACAAAAAAAAAGTTCTGTTCCAAGGACTAAACTTATCATTCCTAATGTATTTTTGTGTGCTGAATCCGAATTTTCAATTTAAAATTTTTTTCACCGCGTAGATTTCGAGTAAATCCCGGTTTTTATTGTCAAAATACGATTTTTTGATAATGTTTGACGTTTGCTGGAAATCTAAGTGGAAAATTCGGATTCAGCATACAAAAATACTTAAGGCATGATAGATTTAGTCCTTGGAGTAGATTTTTTTTTGTCGACCTGTGTTATTGTGTGGATCTAGGGTAAAAATGCAATGCATGGGAGTTTTGGATAGGGACTCTGACAGAGGAAATGTCCGATACAAAAATTAAGATTGCCACGTGCTTTAAGAAACTGTCTTTTTTATTTAGCTCCAATAATAACGCAAAAAAAGGAAAATTCGATAGTTTACTTTTTATCAAAACACTCCAAAATTGTTACTTTTCCTAAACTTCTGTTTATAGGATTTTATTAACCCCCTAGTTGCGCAACATTTTTTCCATTTTACTATAATATTATTTTTCACCGTTTCCGAGATCCCAATGCAATGCATACTCCATTTAAGATTTTTAATTCCTTATTGCCTTCAACCTTAGTCCTTAATGTGTCACTGGAAAAAATAAGTTATCCTTTCAGATCCTAAAACGTGATAAAACAGTCCTAAACATAAAAAAATAATAATGAAAAGTTCCGTTACACACAATACATAATCATTATTCGCGCGTACGCCTTCGACAATTCCTCCATACTAAAAAATTCGTAACTAGCAAACTATTGCTAATAATGAAAATATTTTTTTTCTATAAACTTTTTTAGTCTATTGACTTCATTTTCTTCACAGCATGTTACATACAATTTTCAAAAACAAAACATTTCCTCACTTAGTGAAGATTTGATGGCGTATTCTCTAAACTTTCAGGGTCATCTACGTTTTCGGCATGTTTACATTTTTTTTATTAGCAATTCTAGAGAGAAGCGCTTAAGTGTGTGTTTTATAACAAAAAAAAGTTCACATCGATAGCTCAATTCATTTTTGAGATACAGCAATGGATGTACAAAAAAACATGATTTAAAAAAAAATTAAGTTTTACACTTTTTTTTCAAATATCTGTGACCACTAAAAAATGTCGTATTTTGTGTTTTTATATGTAAAATGATGTTGTTGGTAATACCCACTGAGTCTGATCTTGTTCTAAGCTCATAAAAAAAAACGACACAATTTTACCTGTTTTTAGCTCCACTAGAAGGAAACTTTAAAATCGATGCTACAATATTTGTCGTGCTCATATCTATCGAAGTAGAGAGTCTTTAACAACCCCGAATCCCACGTTTTTATTTTTGTGTGAGAATAACCGTTCCCGCGCAAAATCATTAAAACCTGCCAGCTTAAAACCTGCGCTAATTTCAACTACATAAAAAAATTAAGAAAACGCTATAACCAACATTTAGACAGAATTTATAGGTTGCTGACATTTTGATGATAATTAGTTTCCAAGTCAGTAATTCTTTTTTCTGTTACTCGAATAAATGAAGTATAGTTCCCTAGAAATGTATAGCGCAAATAAAAAAACCTTAAAGCTTTGCCGCTAAGGAATTGAGGGGAGAACGGGGCACGCCTTATTTTTCTACAGCATGTTAAATAATAAAGTATTACTTAATACATAAAACATCATTATTCTCATGTAAAGTATGTCCTGCCATTATTAATATAAGAAATTAAAGGAAACACACCACTTTTAATTAAGTTTTCTATCTCTTGTAATATAGTTAGTTACGCGAATCACCCTAAATATAACCTTTTATTGTCGGTGTTAAACCTAGAGTAACAGCAAACAGAGACGTACTTTGAATTTATCTGCCACGAAGGACGGACAATGCGCCCACCAATGCATAAGATGTTGCTATCTTGATATAAGCAAAACATAGTAAGATTTCTTAATTTACCGCATTAAGCTTCTATTTGCCGAAAACACTATTTTGAAATCTCTAGTATTATTTTGTTCATTCTAATACGCAAAAAAGTACGGTTCTGTAGCACCCTTGTCAGCATGCAATAGCAGTTTTTGCAGCCTTTTTTATTTGCAGTATAAATATGTAGTGAACTATACTTATAACTACTTTAATCACAGCATATTAAATTTGACGCCACATAAATGACCGAAACAATTGTTATAGCAGTAATTTCCATGTAAAGGTATTCCATTATGCTACAAATGACTCATTGGTGCAAGCTTGTTAATCATAGGAAAAGTAGAAGCAGGCAGAACATTCATATCTGCATTTTCTACAAAAAACGGGCGTGTCTCAATTTTGTTCAAATGAAGGACGTACAGAAAAATGCAACACAATCTTCATGTTGGGGAAGATGTTTTGCAAAATATAATGTATATTATATAATACTAAAATACTGTTTGAATCTAACGCCAAATAGTGCAACGTAAAATTGTTTATGAATGAAAATTTTTGCATATAAATGGCAAGCAACACCCAAACAATAACAATCGCAAAAAAAATTAACAAGAGTTGTTATATTTTAAAACAGAAAATGTATGCAGGAAAAAGATTAATCGACTTACCAGTATAAATTCAGAGAGAAATGTATAGCTGCTGGCTTATTTTCACAAAAATAAAATTTAGACTATCTGAACAAACTATAAGCGATTAATCCTTTTAAGGGGCTATTTTTGAAAAAGCTTAGATTTCTGTATATTTATGCTTTGTTATTTTTAGAACACCCATTTAAATTGCTTTTATTTTTTATCAGAACTGCTTTTTTTGTTTTTTTTTAATATCATAAGCATTATGAGGACTGAAAAAATAAAAACGAGTTTCCTAGTTCAAAATATTGATAATTCTAACTTTTTTAAATGCAACAATATTGCAAAAAGACTAACTGTAACTACCAGTTGACTGACATTTTATGCTTTTATCTACCGAATTCCCCGCAAACTGCAAACCCTAACTTGTCGCAGCCCACCTAGAACGTTGATTTTATGCAAGCGATTTTAATCGCGTGTCACAGAGCGATAATTATTTCGCGTAGTATTAAATAAATTATTCTATGCATATGCATATATCGTTACAAAAACATGTCTGATATTTGCAATATCTACCGCGTACCTATCAAAACGCGTTTTGGGGATATTTATGCTCTGAAATGCGAAAAAATGCTTGCGGGTCTTTTATTCAAGCGCTCTGCAACACGCGAAAAAAATCACTTGCATAAAAGTGCCCGGACACTGCATAAAAGTTAGTTGAAAGGAAACGCACTTTTGATATTGACCACCTTTGTTGACAACCCGGTATAAATAATATACTCTAAAGGGGAAGAATAAAAAGTCGAATAAAGCACTGAAAAACAGCGTCAAAGAGCAGTCCGATATAGTCAATCACAATTGAAAATGTGTAGGGTGTAACCAAGTAAAACTAAATGGGTATTTTAAACTGTCCAAGTCCAGACCAAAGCTACTAAAAGCTTCTCGGTTTTACCTCGGTGCAGTTTTTCAGCAAATAGTTTCACTGCATAAAGTACATTTTAAATTATTAGAAGACTAGTGCAAAAGGTTCTAGAGAACATTTTAACAATATTTTTGCAACTTAGCACTGGAGTTCTTCAGAGGGTATTTTTCATTGATCTCATTGCATAGCTATGTTTAATTTCAAATTTCTTCAAAATCAAAAAAAGTGTTAAGTACTTTGAACGTTAAAAAACTGAATCTAGTTTGTAGCTATAAACAGCATTTTGAAAATGATTCCATTTTATACAAGTATACACGTGCACAACACAGGACCTTAAGATGGATAATTTTATTACTTGGTGCGGATGAGGAATATTTTTTTTGTACAAGTTATTTAACATATAGTGAGAAAAATCGATGTCGGTAACGTGGAATTTTCAGGCGCCACTCTTATTTTTGTCCTCGTCTTCCCGGGTGTTTTTCTAACAATAATCGGTCGTTAAATTCGATGCTGAAATTCATGTTAAATTGAGTTACAAACTTATTTGACGTGCTGGGTGAAGATTACAAATGAGGTTCTTTACCCCTGCTGGGTTTAAACAGGTGGTGGCACCCGCTGTTTGAGGTTTACAAGGTAGATATTAATCTGGTCAACGTGTAACACACTAAAATAAAGACACAATGGGTCAGAATTTTACGAAAATTGGATTCGTGGCGAATAATAAGAAAAACGATAACTTATAACTTGATACAAAAATGCTAGTTCTGAATTTGTAGTCAACAATCAACGAGGAAGGAACAGCCAATGTTTTCAATGTTTCTGAATATTACCAGTAATCTCTGGGCAGCCTAATAAGTCGCAATATTTGTTTAATTCGGGATGATTCTTGGATGACTAAAGGCATATTTTACATTTTTCTTCTTTTACAATATGCAGGGTGTCCCACTTAAAACTCCCGGTGCCATTTTCTCGATAAATAAAAGAGATATTTGAATTCTGTAAAAGGTGTTCACTAGAATATATAAATGATATTAGTTTTAAGTAAAAACGGCCATTTTGCAAATTGAGCTATAGATGGCGTTGCGACGCAAAGAAATTATTTGATCCTAGGAACGTCGAAATGAGGTGCCAGTGATGGGACATTACATTCTGAGCAACTTTTATAATACGAACAATTTTCGAAAAATCAGTGGTTCTCGAGATATTTGAACTTAAACATAATTTTTTTAAATATAAAAATCGTCATCATAACTTTTTTAAAATATATTTTAGACGATAAGTCCTTTGGAACATTTTTCATAGTGAATCAGGCTGATTTAGATGGTAATGAAACATTCATTTCAAAACATAAAAATAACTTTTTTTTCAAGTAAAAGAAAGGTGGGGCTGCAACTGCTATTTGGAAATTAAAGATTTTCACATTTCTGTTTATTGTGTATTGTCTAACTTTTGCGTCATGTTTATGTTGTATGTTCGACTAAATTTTGTAAATTGTAGACATGAAAAAAAAATGCGATTTTCGTTACTTGAAAAATTACATTGAAGTTCTAATTTCTCGAAAACCAATGACTTTTCGAAAATTGTTCATATAAAAGTTAGTTAGAATATAATTCTCCATCTCATGCACATCATTTCATCGTTCCTAGGATCGAACAATTTCTTTGCATCGCAACGCCATCTATACCTCAATGTGAAAAATAACCATTTTTACTCAAAACTGATAACCGTCTATAGAATTTAAATATCTCTTTTGGTTATCGAGAAAATGGCGCCGAGAATTTTAAGTGGGACACCCTGTATATTACAACAAGAATGGTAACACCATTATTTTACTATTTGCTGTGCTACTAGTTTTATATATATATACTGATTTCTTCTCAAACCACACTCAACAAAGTAATTCTGAACAAAATCTCTTATTAGTTTCAAATCTATCCTTGATTATGTATTATTATTATCTCATTACATTTTATGAATAAATACTGGCTATACAGACTACGTTCTTAAAGCGTGGTGAAGCCTATCTTTTTTATATATTATTTTTAACAGTGTATTTTGTATAACTTGTAATTGTTTTAATGAGTTATTGTACAGACAATCATGCCATATCGTAACAAGGATTCTACAAAGGATCAATATACAATAATAAGAAGTTGTTTGCTTAAGATTTCTCGTAATAGATAAAATTTGTGTATTAGACATCTAATCTTTTTAGTTAAATATAATGTATGCTTATCCCATTTTAGATTTTGGTCTATCATAATCCCAAGGTATTTACTATAACAAGTTTCTTTAATATCATCCTGTAAATTATCGGCCACTATAGAGTTAAATTAGTCTATTGGCAGCGGTTATCGAACTTATATAATTCGTTTTTTTAATATTTAATGACAATTTAAAGCTATCTAGCCAGATCTTAACTTTTTGAATATCAATAGTTGCTTTATTTCTTGTTTGTTCCCATGTATCTCTATTAAAAACAAGAACAGTGTCGTCCGCATATGAAACAATTTTATCATTTATGTTAAGATTTGCCAAAGAGTTTATATATATTATAAAGAGTGTAGACCCCAATACTGTTCCTTGGGGTACACCAATTTAAATGGTGGCAGGGTAACTGAATGCATCTCTTATTTTGACATATTGTATTCGATTACTTAAATAAGATTTGAAAAAATCTAATACTGTTCCCCGAATTCCATAATGTGAAAGTACATTAAGGAGCTTATCATGGGGAACAGTATCAAATGCCTTTGCAAGATCTAAAAATATTGCCAAACATTTTTTATTGTTGTTAAGATTGTCTGTTATTGCTTTCGTTATACTATACAAGGCATCGTCTGTACTTATTCCTTGAGAAAATCCAAACTGGTGTTTAGATAATATTTTATTTGTCTTAAGAAATCTACTATTCGATCTTTTAAACATTTTTCAAACAATTTTGCAAATATGGCTATAAAATATACATATATCATATTTATTTTTTGTATATGCTAACATATTTTATGTCTGTATATTTCCTACCAAATTTTATGCAAAATGACTTTCCATATATACACCAGCTGTATTTAAAATGGTCAATAAATATTATTATTATTTTATTATTTATTATTATTATTATTATTATTATTATGAAAAGAACGAATGGTTTTTTGAAAGTTATCTGCTCAATGACTTACACATATTCCGTATTTTCGAGATTTTCCGCCATAACTCTTAAAAGAGGCAATGGATTTCATATATCTTCTAAACCATTTTACAGCTTATAAAACTCGGCACAATTTCTGTAAAAACTATTTTTTTGTACGACTGATATTAAGAGAGATATTCTCGAGGGCCCAGATAAAACGGACAGCCTGTATATACAGAAGCTCCGCCAGATATAATGCTGCTTGTAAATTACGTTTTCTTATACTATTTCAAAGACGTCCTATAAAGGATTCAAATGTTAAGCGCTTACGTCTAAACGGTAAATAATGATCAGGTAAAATACGCGTCGTGTTTCAGGATGATGTCTTTCGGCTGACATATCCTCGAGATCTTCATTAGAAAGCATATTCAAGTACACTTGTAACTGAATACCAGAGGATTACCAAGACTACACAGACTTATAAGTTAAACATGATATAGTGAATCCTGTTCTGTCCGCAGTAAGCGGTGTCTATTGAATGGTGTTTGCACCGTCATGTTTCGCTAGAGATCACAGGTTCCTCGTTGCCCTCAAGTCGTAAGGCATTTTGCAAGGGTCGATCTGCAGTGACCGCGGCCATCATTATAGCGGTCAGTACAAGCAGTCCCAGCTTAATTTCATCGGCCCCTACCGGGCATTACCCACCTTTACAACTGTGTTCAGCAATGACGGGCTGTTCATCTTCCGTTGTTTCCCCTACGAATCATTAAAGATTAAAGCCTTACCGCGAATATCGGATTTCGCCGAACACAAAGCTGGAATGATTAAGAAAAAGGTTCTAGTCTGGAACGTTCCATTTTAACTGAACGGTTTTCACGTTTACTTACTTGGATATTAAGATTGTTTCTAAATCTTTGTATGAAAATAAATTACACAACAAGAAATATAAACTTGTTTTTAACAGGGTTGCCACATTTCAAATAAATTGTTTTAAACAACATATTTAAAACATAGAAGGTATGCTTTTAGAGGGCAGAATATTTACTAGTGAAATATTTTGTCGAACTCCTCTATACATTTCCTTAAATATATAAGGAAAAAACCAGACTGCATCCAACAGCTATTCCCCGGACTAATGCCCCGCCGAGCGCTGAATTACGTATTACAAGCCTGGCTGCGTTAGTGCAATAACTATGTATTGCCATAAAAAGCTGAAGTTTCGATTTTAATAGACACCAGCCGAAAGACTTATTCCTACTTAAAGGAGCTCTCGTGCCAGCCATCTCATACCACTTGCAGACTGCAGTTTCGAGCTATTGGCTCTCGTCAGTGAAAGGTAGGTCTGAGACGGCTGGAACGAGGCATTTATTCACTCTTGGTACATGACGAAATTTATAAAACCACGACATGCAACAAAAATGGCAGGCTCCATCTAGCGGCTGATGTCCATTACAATCGAAACAGCAGTAGCCCTGACATGGGCTTGTCTGGATTTACTTACAAAAAAGTTAAACATTTAATTTAATACTTGTTATATGCAAGAAAATATTTCGCCAAATTTACTTTATTTTCCTAGGGATGTTATGAAAAATAATGACTCGTTGCCAATGGCAACAAGTATTTGGTACATACATCGTCAATTACGATCAACAAAACAATGGAGTTATAGTAAACTTACAAATGGTTGAAACATATTTAATACACAATGCGATGTTTTAAACAAATGTATTTATTTTGGACTTTGTGGAAAGCAGGAAAAGTGCCGATGATGGTCCATTCCAATAAATAATTCTGATATAAACAGTAAAGACAATCACAAAAAAATAACCCTGTAGTCTTACTCATGAGTCAAATGGTCAGTGGTCACATGCACTAAATTGAGCATTTTATGTGTGTGTAAAATCCATTTAAGTGCACCATAGGGCATCAAGTAGTAGTAGCAGATACAGTAACTTGGCATCATTTAATTTTAGTTGAATAAAGTTTTAAACGTTTTAAATCTGTTTTAAACACACCATTTAAAACATTAAAAAAACTGTTTTAAACAAAAAAAAAACTATTTAAAACAAAAAAACACATTTTTTTGTTTAAATTGAAGAAAAAACTTTTTTTTTTCAACCTTGGTTTTTAGGCTTAAAATTGTAGATAAATTAACATAATATTTGCAAGAACCTTATACAGTCCATTTTCCATGCGTTTTATCCCAAAAATAGTTCGCTAAGTAAATCTTGTGCACACAGGTAACATTTTATGTAAAGAATAGGAAATGAAATTTTTGCAGAGGTCCTAAAAATCGCTAAATAATGGGGTAATTTATGTATCAGTTTTATGTGTAGGACAAAAATGAAAAACGAGGAAATTATACGAAAAAGAGATTCTAAAAATTTTTTTCGTGGGTTCCAGTGTTTTTGACTAAATAATTAGACAGTATTGTCAGTGCGGCGTAATAGAGGACGGGTGGAACAGTATATCACGCCGTTGGCTCACGAAATTGCGTGCGTTTTCAGGAGGAAAATGGAATAAAATAGTTTATTTAATAATTCAATTAAAATAAAATAAGAATAAGTTTCCAGCTCTTCAATTTAATTATTGCTTATCCTTGATTTATAGTATCAAAAGTTTGATGTGAATAACTCATTTTTTATTTTCTTAAATTTGCCCACTATATTTTCTGAGCAAAATATCACGAAAAGAATCCTGTCAGGATTAATTAGTTTATACATTTATTTATGAAATGACATCAAGTAAACATCTTTTATATTTGACAGCATAATATGAGACGGTACTTAATTAAGTGTATGAAAGAAGTTGATAAGATGTCTCGTAAAGGAGACTTCTTGTTGATATACTAACGTGATGAGACTTGGATCAATAGCATATGAAAAGAACGAATGATCTCTTTGAAAGTTATCTGCTGAATGCCCGAAACAATGTTTTTCAATAATCGTGTAAGCAGAAATAAAAGACATTTATTTATAAACGTGTAAGTCAGATATTTCCGCTATTTAAAAGCATACCAAAAATTTTGCGCAATTTTTGAAATTTTTGATAGTACCTCGTTAAAAGGCTCTATTTTGCAAAAAAAAATTTCGTATCTCTTCAAACAACGGAGATATCTGGCTTACACATATTCCGCATTTTCGAGATTTTCCGTCATAACTCTTAAACTAGGATTTCAAATATCTTTAATCCATTTTGTAGCTCATAAAAATCGACGATTTTTGTAAAAACAATATTTTTGTGCCATTGATATTGGAAGATAAAGGCCCCGATAAAGTGGACAGTCTGTATAAGTATTAACATGTTTGAATTATTCTTACAATAGGAGTAATTTTATGTCCCCTAAGTTGCAATGCCAAACCCCATGGCTTTTATTCGCGCTTTTATTATTTGTGTGTGCTTACGGATGTTTTGGTACTATTCATTCATACATAATAGAAAGATAAAAAAATTTCCTGTTTTATAAATTTTTCTTTATTTTAATGTAAAATGAAATTAGCGTGGACGCCTCATATTCAATATTTATTTTAGAATTATACATTTTCTATATGCCCAAGCAAGTGCCAAATTCTGAAGAAGTTGACAAAATGTGTTTACTGTATTGAAAAGATACAGGGTGTAATCAGTTTCATGTCATTAAAAAAAAACTGGTGGTGGGGAACGACTAAACGAACAAAAAAAACCTATAAAACATGGTCTAAAACCCATAGTTTTAGAAAAAAAAATAAACAAAAAATTCGAAAATTTTCAGTAAAATTGTTTGAGAACTGCTGGAATGGCTTTTATCTTCGTCTATGTCGGCGCCTCTAACCATCAAATACGCTAATACGGCTCTTTCAAAGTGCCGCGTTCCTTTGTTAGAGACCGCGCGTCGACGAGAATACGAGTTGATAGTCACACTTTTTTATGGCTTTTTAAAATTAGGTAAGGTAAGGTCTTTAGTGGTGCGGTATTTTAGTTTCTGTGGGCATTTCGTTAAGTACACGCGTCGAAGCCGTTCGTTGTTTTTGTATGTTACTTTGTTCTTTTGAATTTTGGACCACGTATTTACAGTTAAGATTTATTTTATTGACTTAGCGTTCAAGTCGTTAAGTTCTTGATTACGTACAGACACTATTTGTTCGTTCTTTTTGTGTTTGTTTTGGATTTTGGACCAAGTTTTTATTTTTATTTTCTTTATTGACAACGTTAGTTAATAGTTTAGTGTGATATTTTAATGTCCATAGAAACCATAAAAAATGATCCTAATTTGGTAAGTTCTAGATTTATCGTCGAAGCCGTTCGTTGTTTTTGTATGTTACTTTGTTCTTTTGAATTTTGGACCACGTATTTACAGTTAAGATTTATTTTATTGACTTACCGTTCAAGTCGTTAAGTTCTTGATTACGTACAGACACTATTTGTTCGTTCTTTTTGTGTTTGTTTTGGATTTTGGACCAAGTTTTTATTTTTATTTTCTTTATTGACAACGTTAGTTAATAGTTTAGTGTGATATTTTAATGTCCATAGAAACCATAAAAAATGATCCTAATTTGGTAAGTTCTAGATTTATCGAATAATTTTAGTTTTCGATACCTGAGGCAATTCGTTAAATAAATCAGATTTTTTCCTTACTTAAAATACACCTAATTCTGTTATCGAATCTCAGACGTCTAACTCTTTATTTCCCAATGTCATGCAATAATTATTCATTTTTTAAGCTTTTAACCCAGAACACTCATTTAGGTTACAAATGTTAATAAATCACATTTAAATCTGATAAATTATAAACAACAATAAAAGCTCCAATATTTTGTTCTAAATTAAAAAAAACACAGATGTAAAGAAATGCTGTGTTTAACTTCTACGCCCATCATTTGCTTTTGCAGTTCTGCAAAAAGAGATAACGAATTGTTTACATTTTTATAATTGTTTCGGTCGAGGCGATCATCAAAGGTGCCGCCCTTCTTTGCTTTCAACCGCGGGCCGCCGTCGGTAATCTTTGCATATTTTTGTGACAATTTAAAAGTTGTATAACTGGAAGGTATTACAGGTCCATTGACGCAGAAAGGCAGTGATTTTCAAATGTTTCCTACTCTAATTTTCAAATTGTTGACCTAGGTCAGTTTTTTTCAAAGTGCCCCTAGGGGAAAAAGTCATAAAGGTTTTTTGTTTGTCTAGTCGGTCCCCATTATCAGTTTTTTTAAATGACATGAAACTGATTACACCCTGTATGTTGTCTATTTTTGTATTAGTACTTCAATATGATTTTACTTTGAATATAAAGAATATACTTGTCAGTTAATCATTAGCGTGTCATTTTGGTAATTGGCGTGGATATGAATTTTTGAAAAAAAAAATAAAAACAAAATTTTGAGCTTTACAAAATTATCACATCCTACTCTACGCCCTATGGTTAAAAAAATATTTTTCGAAACCTTTTTTTTCTTTTAAATTGTGTTACCCCAAATTGCTCCTATTGTAAGAATAACCCGTTTAGCTTCCTACATTAGAATAAAGTAATTATTTTTTTATAGTTTTTTTTTTTCAGGGTATCATTGTGTGAATTATTTACGAGTGGGCGAGTAGAATGTATTCCTAAATTGATATACACATAAAAAAATATTTTTTCTTGTCGTAATCATTATATTTTACACAATAGTGGTGTCGAATCGCTACAAGATAACATGAAAAGCGTTGTTGCCTTTGTCATACGACACTTCTACATACTCGGGTTGTATTTTATTATTATTGACGACAAAGAAAATTAAAAAAAATACGTATACAGAAATAGACCAAACTATTTTTCACCAACTTTAATATATTAACTGTATCTAGGCTGGGCTCGATTTAAATCATAATTTAAAATAATCTATGTTGTATTTTAATGAATGATTTAAATTTTAATTTCCTCACATTATGTCGATAATGTCATTCATATAACAGTTTTTACAAGTTGAAATAATCCTTGCATTCCCTTATTGCATATTCGACAAATTGTTCTAACTTCACTTTTATTTTTGTCTCTATTTCCAATATAATGTCGTTAACCTTCTGGCCATTCAAAACGAAAAACTTTTATAAAACAGTTAAACGGTATAATAGGAGCTTTGTCAGTAACACAGTAATATTACTGTTAGAAACTGACCAAGTTAATAATAATAATAATAATATTAGCTGAGCCACTGTCTTATATCGCCATTGTCTGAGATGATTTTGGAAGGCTAAAATGTCCCTACTACTTCGGGCCGATTGTCGTAATGACTGATGATAAATAATAATAAACCTCTGGAAAGGTCAATACAAACGATGTCACACTTATGTGGGACGTGCCGATAATAACTGATAGAGAAATCACGCGAATCGACCAGATATCGTCGAATATAATAAAAAGGAGAAATCCTATTTGCTGTACTCATCTCGAATGAGACCAAGGTGTATTCAAGGAAACTGAGAAATTGAGCGAGTACAATAGCACCTTCGAATAGAAGTGAGCAGTGGTGCCAGTAGTGGGGCCATTTAGTCAAAGGACCCCGCACACATTATAGGGGAAAAACGGCTTCCGTCAAATTGGCCGAATTTTTGATATGACGTTGAGTCATCATCTCTATAAAAATTTTTAGTAACACTGGCGTCCAAAAAGCTCTCGTTTTTAAACTGGACCACAAAGAGTTGACAAAATCGGGATTTTTCGATTTCGCGTATGTCACGGGAGATCTGCGTATTTTGTCGCTACTATTCACATCGGCATAGACAATGTGAAGCACAACTCTATATTTTACGTAAACTTAAATATGTATATACAAAAAACACCACATTGCCTGCGCCGATGTGAATAGTAGCGACAAAATACGCCGATCTCCCGTGACATACGCGAAATCGAAAAATCCCAATTTTGTCAACTCTTTGTGGCCCAGTTTAAAAACGAGAGCTTTTTGGACGCCAATGTTACTAAAAATTTTTATAGGGATGATGACTCAACGTCTTATCAAAAATTCGGCCAATTTGACGAAAGCCGTTTTTCCCCTATAATGTGTTTTTAATACGTTTGTGCGAAGTAATCGTCAAATAATTATAACACTGAAAATTTGAGGTCGATCCGATAAGTAGTTTCAGAAATATACTGCATTAAACATGAACCGATGCGCTAAAGTGCTGACGTCATTCAATCCGAAAATCTGTATTGAAGTTGAGTTTACGCCGTTAAAACTCGGATATTTAAAATTAAATTTGTCTAATCTGCCAGAGATGGTGATTTGAAGACCATTGGAGTACTTTAACACAAGAGTACGCAGCAAATAAGTGCCGAAAAGAAGGGAAAGAAAATGCAACTAGGAGTGAATGATGTCACTCAGCGTCTACGTTCTTGATTAATTTTAAAGACTATGGAAATCTTGCAATATCCTGGTTTTTTGCATTTCGCTCTAAAATTAAGAAATCTTTTGGAAAATGTAATAAAGAAAAATATGCTAAATGAGCCCATTGTAGGAGCCCTCGGAACTATTAAGGAAGGGCATGACCGGAGTCTCCAAGAACTGCCTGGCTAACTGAGCGCACAAGAAGTGCATAAGACCGCACTAATGGGAATAGAGCATATTATTAAGTCTTGCAGTAGAGGTCTCTATTATTTGGACTGAGCTATTGGAGGCGACTCACCAACGTCGTCTAAAGGGCCCAAAAACCTGGAACGGATCGGAGAATATTTTCAGCTACGGCTGAGAAAGTGTGTAGATTAAGTCTGTGATAATTATAAATACCTTTTTTGAAATCGTCGTTAAGTACTAGAAATAGTCAGTAAAGTAATTTAATATTGTACGATTTCTTGTAGTTGGCAAAGGGGACAGATAAATGTCATAAATTTTTGACTGCCTGTGGCATAATTGAGTTGTAATAAAAGTTAAGTAAACAGCTTTCCAAATTCAGAATTGTACTATCACTATTAATATTGCTAAAAATATTGGTTTTCTTACAAAAAATTATTCAGATTTGACATTTAAATCACTTAAAATTATTTAAAAAATAGAGTCGTTTAATCTGAATTTCACCATTTCTGGATTAAAACAAAAATTTGTGTGCACCTTGGCACTAAAGTTTCTCTTTTATCACATATGTGGTTTCATTCCACACAGTAATAAGACATTTAACATTAGTGCCTAGATACACAAATAACTATTATTTAACCAGGCGCAGGCGGGAAGTCAGCGTAAAGTCGTTATTAACAACAACCAGGTGTACGAATGGTTTTTGCTTTCATTGTATTTTGCTACCTTGTTTTACATAACTTTCCTGCAATTTAGCAAGAGACGTAGCTAACATAAAATCAGGATTATGACATTCACATAATAGTATAGGGTAATAGTAATAGTATACAAAAATTATTATGGCTGGCAAATATTTTTCGTATTCATTACATAAAAGTTAGTACAATATCATCTGCGTATAAAATGACTTTATCATTGATGTTTATATTGGTCCAGGAATTAATACATTCATTGAAATGTATGGCTCTAATACTGAACCCTATGGCATACCAATCCGAACATTTCTTTGGATCACTGAATATGCTTCTAATTTTAATACATTGAGTGTTATTTATTAAGTGGGATTCAAAGTTTCAGTAAATTACTACAGCACCCGAGAGTTCAAAATCACTGACAAGTTTTTCATGATTTGTATCAGTCATGTGAGGGACCTGGGCTCATTAGTCGCAGACTCGATTTAGTTCAAATTGTGCATATTGTAAATGCGTATTGAAATATCTTGCCCAATTACACGTGATGCTTGATGTAGATGGAATAACGCCTGGTGCGGTGTCTTCAGTTTTAAACTCTGATATAGGGCAATCGAGACACATGTTACGAATGTGTTGCGAAAAAAATAGCTTCATTCAAAATTACACCAAGTGGTTTATTAAAAATTATACAGTAGTAGTACCGTCTTTGGTGGTTGAATTACTGTTTTCGTTTTATATTACCTGTAGTGGGATTTTTGTAATTTACCTCCCCTCCAACCCTATATCGACCCTATATTGTATAAATAAAACTAAACATGTTTATGTATGGAAATCATTTGATAAAATATCCATTGTATTTTATGTTGTAAATTGCTGGCTAACCTGAAAGTATGAGGTACAATAGAAATATCGGCTTACCCGCAGGCTCAAAGAAAATAATTAATTTTCACTTAACAACGATTGCAAATTCAACATATTTTCTCGTTATAGGCCATGGCTTTAAATTAAGGTTAATTACAATAACTAATATTATCAACCTAATCTCTCAAATTAGTTTATAAAATAGAATCTAATTACTAAAATGCTTTCAATTTGGTTAGCTTGCAAACTATTTATTTTATGGTAATAGAAGATATAATAGGATAATATTCTGATAATAATAGCACCAGTTAATTATTAATTAAGTTTTGACCTTGTTGATCCGTTCCAAATTTCAAAAATAAACAGATCGATACCCGTTATATTATGAAACAATATTTGTTATAAAGCGCTTACATATCGATTCATTAACCTAAAACGAAGAAAGTATTATTCTGATCGATATTTGGAGCCGGTACAGAATAGTAACGTGTAAAAGTTGTAATCTAATGAAATTATTCAATATCATATACCATTCGGATATAGCTCATATCTGGGTTGGAAAAAAACAGTTTCTTTTCGTTCTAAACAAAAAAACTGTTTTATTTTTGTTTTTAAACAGTTTTAAAACGTTTAAAACTCTATTCAACTAAAATTAAATGATGCCAAGTTACTGTGTCTGCTATTACTACTTGATGCCAGATGGCGCTGTTAAACGGATTTTACAGCACTCTACAAATAAAATGATTAGTTTAGTGCATGTGACCTAAACACTAACCATTTGATTCATATGAGAAAGAGGCTATTTTTTGTGAGTCTGTATGCTGTTTATATTGGAATTATTTATAGGAATGGACCATCATTGGCACTTTTTCTGCTTTTCCACAAACTCCAGAATAACATTTGTTTAAAACATCGCACTGTGTTTTAAACTATGTTTTAAATAGTTGTTTAAAACATCGCATTGTGTATTAAATGTTGTTAAAAACATTTTGTTTTAAACATGCCAACCCCGGCTCATATCAGTTGTGTCAGATATTACGCATACCACTTTTATCTACTTTATTTTTTAAATTGTTTGAAAAAGGTAAAATTATCTCCAAAACGTTTGACTGAACATGTGATGTTGGATCGAGTTGAAACTTAATCATTCGACGTTCCATGCAATTTTGAGACTTTCCTGAAGTTGATTAAAAAATATTTTCTAAATGTTGGACGATGTGTCAATGCTGTGTTAGTATATTAACATGTAACCAGTAGTATCGCGTTTTTTTTTTCATATAAAAAACAAAATTTTGTGGGATCTTTAGCTATCAAGAAAGATTAAATTGATACATACAGTGTGTGCCACTTTTCACGGTAACACCTTCGTATCTCAGTTAATAGTCATCCAATATCAACCAAATTTGGATCGGTATTAAAGACCTTTACTATATTTTTTTGAGTAAAACAAAACTTATTTCAGTCACTGGCATACACTGTTATTGAGAAAAAAGGGTCTATTTTTCTAGAACTCATATTAGGCATTCTTTTACTGAAAAGCTAATGCAATATTATTTATCAGCATACTTTAGAACCCCTATATTCAAAATTTAACGACATTTTGATTTATGATATTCGAATTATGGTCCCCTTAAAAATTAATTTATAATAACTTCGAAACAAATTGTTTTAAGAAAAAAAGTTATCCATATTTTCTATTTAAAATCACTTTTTCTACCACCCACTGTTATCGATACTTTCAAATTCGGCAATCCTTAATGTCCAAATAATTTACTGCTGGTTCAACATTTTCGGTAATTTTTCAATGAACATTCTTGTCCTACGTAACTTGAAAGTGTCGATGGCGCTAGATAGTAGAAAAAGGAAATAGGAAATGAATGAACGCACGCACCCACACACTAGTAAGTTCCATACAGAAAAGCCTATACGGATATCTCAAAATTCATTTTTGCACATACAACTGTCTAGAATCCTGCATAAGAAGTTAATACCCTCATCTGTTATTCAGATAAGAAATAGTTTATATAAAAGATAACATATAGGCTAATAGACCGCGACTAGGTTGCCTAGCCATATCTTGACCCCATGACATTTAATTCGAAAAAAAAAATTAATTACTTCCACGTCCAGTGGAAGTATAGTAACGACAAAAAAAATTTTAAACATTTTTATTGTTCAGATAGGCTCAGAATGTCATGAAACGTCGAGATTTTAAATTTGAGCGAAAAAAAAAATTTCTGTCTGTCTCAGTCTGTCTGTCGGTCTGTAACTTTTTTTGTGCGCACGTTTACTCTGGAATCGTTTGAGATATTGACTTGAAATTTGGTACACATATGTACTTTAACGAGATCTAGAACTAGATTATATTTTTATTTTGTTCCGTCGAAGAGTTGGGGGGTAAATTGGGGTAAATTTGGGGTATTTAATATATACAAGAGAAGCTAAGGTCTCGAAAAAAATTTTGGTATTAGTCACCCCCATTACCACCCCCACCCCATTATTAAAGGGGATGAAAAAAATTTGTGATTTAGTGTGTGTACAAGAACCAGAAACCTCAAAATATTTTTTTTATTTTATCCACCCCCACTACCACCCCCTATCACCACCCCCACCCCACTACCGATGTTGGGTACCGTTTTATGGGTTTTTGGGGTAGAGGATTTCAAATATTATATTATTAATGTTCCATAAACAATTATTTCCACATACAAAACTTTTCGTTGTGAGTGACTTGGATAGAAAATCTGGATGTGGAAGTAGTGATTCCTTGGGCAGCGGTTTTTTTTGTTGTCAGACGAAATCGAAATTTTGTCTTTAAACGTATATAGCAGCGAAAGCATTAATCCTACAGGAATTTTTCAAGGAAGCAAATTCATCATCATTTTATAATCTTTCTAATAGATCCCTACCAGTTTTTTTCCTAGAACCAACGTTTATCTAGATATTCGCAAGAGATAAGAAAAAAACACGTTTCTTTGGAAAATGTAAATTCCTAGTTGTATCGCTCCTAGCTTCCTTATTTTTGTCGTAGGGCAAAAAATAAAAGAGAATGGTAGCTTATTGAATTCTCTACCAATTTGTTAGGTCGTAGTTTTTTGGTGTAGGGGCCACCGTTTAGGAGTTATGGACGTTTTAAGCAAAAAAGTGCAAGACACCACCATCTTAAAAGGCCCGCCGGGCCCAAACCAAGAGTCACAGCAAAATTTGGAGCGCGGCAAAACGTTCCCCACATTATATAGTTTCTCTTCGGGAGGCTATCTCTCACGGATTCCGAGTTACGGGCGAAAAACCGCTTTCAGAGATGCGCCATCCGGGAAATTTTCGTCGAAAACCCGACATCTAAATATACTCGTATTTTCAAAAATACGATACTACGACGCCCGTACCATGTCGATACGGAAAGAGGAAGACTTGTAGTAGATCCGCATCGTAAATCGCACGCCGAAATTCGAAAATTCGGCCCGACACGAACGAATCAAAATTGACATTTTTGGTATTTTTCGTTTGACGTTTTTCTATCGCGATTTTGTGTTAGAAGAGTGTCTTTCGACCATCTCTTTCCGTTGCAAAAAAAGAGATAGTCGACCTTCCCCTGTTAATAACTAATCAACCATAAATAATATAACAACGAATCAGACGTAGAATTTAATTCTAAATCAACCTGCACTTGTCCCAATCCCGTCAGATGTTTAAAAAAAGAGAATGTACAATTTTACTTCAAAAACCTGTTACAATAGTCGAGCTATCTTTGTCTATCGCACCAAGAAAATATCATGGCTCTGCGTCCTTGTCTGTTGCATGGAGTGGTGCGTTCGTCGTTTCTGTGTCACGTCCTACTCTCTTACTCATTAATTGACATTTAAAACATAAGCAACTATGAGTGGGGTCAACTTTTAATTAGGCAACCTAATGCTACTGTGTACAGAAATATAATATAATTTATTTGAATAACAGATGAGGGTATTAACTTCTTATGCCGGATCTTGTACTATGTGTTCATTTCACTATTTACTGATGTTAAGAAACATCTAGTACATAAAAGTAACCTATTTAAACTAGAAAAGCTGTAAAAATTTGCTATATACCTATAAATGAGATATATATTTTAGTCGCAAATAGTCAGCTTTGGACGTCAATTACACCATGAAAATCGCATTTCTGAGA
The DNA here is from genome assembly GCA_936432065.2 of Rutpela maculata. Classification (NCBI taxonomy): domain Eukaryota; kingdom Metazoa; phylum Arthropoda; class Insecta; order Coleoptera; family Cerambycidae; genus Rutpela; species Rutpela maculata. The sequence goes on along the minus strand of OW386291.2, from coordinate 42,057,086 downwards.
GTTGTGCTCATTGAGACTTTTGATCAGCATGACATGACCTACATTTTCCATGAATTTCAAAAAAATTCATTCCATAAGAAAGGTGCGGGGTCCTTTACTGTGATTGTTATAAATACTACGTATTGTTTTTGTCTTTAGTCTTTATTTGTTATTAATATTTTTCTTCCCAAGTAGCACTAATATTGTGTATTCCATTACATTGTTTAAAGCTTCATCGCAATAAAATTTATAAATTTGACATTCTAAAACTAGCTTGGTTTTAATAAAATATCAATCTGAAAGAACCTTGCGAACCGGAAACCTGTTCTATTACACCGAGTAAACACGAATTTTCAAATTTAATGTGCCAATAGAAAACAACTAACAGTGTTTTGATGAAATTGCACCTTTGCTCCAACTCTTGTGCCGAGACGTTCAGTGAAAAATTCTCCATTACAGATCATTAAATATTTACATCTCGACGTATCGAATCGGATTCACCGCAGGCTTGTGCATAATAAAAGAGTCCCAGATCATTTAGGACAGTACATTTACGAAACAATTGTACCCAATTTTGATTTAGAACCGTTGACTCGGTGGTAATTTATCTTTTGTTATGACGCCAACTGGCAGAAGTCATTTCAGGGTTGTGCAGTCAACCCTTCATTCGTCGCCACCCCTATGTCAGCGTTTTTAAAGCCCTTTTGGTCCGCAGGCGGCCCTGACTGGTTGACTAATGCGCACTTGTGTAACGTTTACCGTGATTTCATGCAACACGTTTCCGTCATACAACCAAGAAAATAAACATCACTTTTTAAACATGTCAACTTTACTCGTGCAATTTAATACGTGATAGCGAGTTTTTACGTCTTTTTTTTGTTATATGCATTTATATAATAATACACAATAACCATGTGCGCGCATGTTTTGTGACGGTATTAAAATATACTGAAATCTTACGGGAAATGTTTTAAATTTTGTGACATATCAGACTTTAAATCTTATATAAGATTTCACGGCTCTATCGAACTTGCTATATGCAGACACGGCTAATTTCGGCAGAGTTACTAACAATATTATATGTGCAACTGCAAAAAGGTATACAAGGTGTAATTACTGTATTGTCATTAAAGAAACTGGTAATGAGTACCGACTGGGCAAATAAAAAATCTTATATAACTGGGAGTCCAAAGCCCATAGTATTGGAGGAAAAAAAAATAACAAATTTTTATAACATTGATTGAGAACTTCTGGAATGTCGGGGTAGACTTTCTTCTTTACTAGTGTGTACATCGGTACACTCTTGCAAGTAGTAACTGACAATAATTGTTATAATTTTGTAGCTTAGTGTTTAAGGCTTTTGATTCTTGTACACACACTAAATCACAATTTTTTATACCCCATTTATTAACGGCGTGGTGGGGGGGGGGGATAGAGGTGCCAGTGAGGGTGGCTGTTTACCCCAATTTACACCTCAACCCTTCAACGAAATAAGATTAAAATATCGAGATATGGAACTAGACTAATTCCAGATCTCGTTATAATATCAGGTGTCCCATTATATTTTCCCAAATTTTAATGCCTTATAGTGGGTGTAATTAGTTTCATGTCTTAAAAAAACTGGTGGTGGGGAACGACTAGACAAACAAAAAACCTTATACCTATAACATGGGGTCTAAAGCCCATAGTTTTGAAGAAAAAAAATAAACAAAGATTTCAAAAATTTTTAATAATATTGTTTGAGAACTGCTGTAATATTGGGGTAGGCTCCATTATCGTCGCGTATGTTGACGCCTTTGACCATCAAACAAGCTAATGCGGTCTCATCAAAGTGCTGCGCTTCTTGCTTTTAGACGCGCGGCGGCAAGGACACAAGTCGGTAATCCTTACACTTTTTTATGACTTTTTAAAAGTAAGTAAGAAACTTCGGTGATTCTGAACTATACGTCCATTGACCCAGAAAAGCAGTGGTTCTCAAATGTCTTCTACCTTAACATTACAAATTTTGACCTAGGTCAGTTTTTCAAAGTGTCCCTAGAGGAAAAATTCATTTTGTTCGTATAGTCGGTCCCCATTTCCAATTTTTAAGTATTGAGTATATAGACGAAGTATTGAATTACATGATAGGATTCAATACTTCGTCAGTATTAGCTAGAAGAGTAGTTGTTTTGATTGGTTTTCCAATAATGAGTGTTTTAAAGTGTTTTCCTAAGTGGTATATTAGCGTGACCCGATTAAGGTACCAATATACAGAAAGTAGATAATTTCATATTAAATAAAAAAAGTGTGAATGACTAAATGTAAATGAATGATTTAAGTATTTTCAATATATTTTTTTCTTTAAAATGCTAAGAATCCTATCATGTAATTCAATACGTCGTCGGTATTAGCTAGAAGAGTAGTTGTTTTGATTAGTTCTCCAATAATGAGTGTTTTAAAGTATTTACCTAACTAGTATATTAGCGTGTCCAGATTAGGGCAACAATATACAAAAATTAGATATTTTTACAATAAATAAAAAAGTGTGTAAGTTGTGATTTGCATAATACCTAAATAATATTCTCTAATCATGATAAAAGCAAATAAATAAAAATAATTGATTGTAAAAAAGGCTTAGAATGTCATGAAACGTCGAGATTTTAAGTCAAGAGTTTAAAAATTTTGTCTGTCGGCCTGTCTGTCTGTAACTTTTTTTGTGCGCACGTTTACTCTGTAACCGTTTAAGATATTGACTTGAAATTTGGTACACACATGTACTTTAACGAGATCTGGAACTAGATTATATTTTCATCTTGTTCCGTCGAAGAATTGGGGGGTGAAATGGGGTAAATTTGGGGTAAATAGGTAAATCAAGCAGGTAAGAGTCCATAAAATTGGTATTTAGTATATACAAGAGAAGCTAAGGTCTCAAAAATGTTTGGCATTAGCCACCCCCACCCTATTATTAAAGGGGATGAAAAAAAATGTGTGTTAGTGTGTATACAAGAATCATACCACACCTCTGTCACTACCCCTACGCCACTACCGATGTGGGGTATCGTCTTATGGGTTTTTGGGGTAGGGGATTTCAAATATTATATTATTAAAGTTCCATAAACAATTATTTCAACATACAAAATGTTTTCGTTGTGAGTGACTTGGATAGAAAATCTGGATGTGGAAGTAGTGATCCCTTGGGCAGCGGTTTTTTTTAATTTCGTTTGTCTTTTTTGCACCTACTTTGGTGATCGTGGACGACTGTGAGGACTGTTGGACTGAATTATTCTGTCAGGAACGAGTAATTCCAATAAATTCGCCGTTTCTCGTTCTCGACAACGGTACTTGGCCTACCTCATACAAGTGCCGCAGGTAATAGAGTAGCATCCGCAATGCCACTTTATATCGGTGGGTGTAAACAAAAATCACAAACAAATTGAGCATGTATAAACGAGTCTGCTGACTTTCAGCAGTTGGTACTCGTATTAGAAGCCCTACACCCATCAGACATCTACGGTGTTACAAGGTGTTGATTACACCACTTAGCACGCCACAATAAATCCCTCATTCTCAGACTTATGCGCGAATAACCTCAAGAGCGCGCGAGGGTCAGTTTTGGTAATGAATACAGTACTTCCATGTTATTATTAAACGCACCCTTACCGTGTAGAGGTTAATCGGCTTACTGCTACTGCCAAAAAGGATTTTTATATGCGTAAGCAAGATGCCGATCTATTGTATTAATATTGTTTATCATTTTCACAATTTCCGCTATCAGTATCGGGTTGACATGTTGCCAATAAACATTTATCTACACAGCTGGTAAAATTATATATTAAACAGAGTGCAGATTGGAGCAGATTCTAGAAAAAATTGTTTTGTGTGTTGGTTAATAATTATGAAAACTTTTATGATATAGTTTATCAGGTATCGACCGATCCCGATATGGCATATCAGTATATCGGCGTATTGGCCATTTTTGACTACATCGGAATATCATCGATTTATGGCCGATACAATCGACCGATACGAGAGTTTGTAAAACGATATTTTAATGGCCATAAACATCATCATCCATTATCTTTAATAGTAAAGCGTTTGTTGATTGCAAGCTCGAATGAAAGTGCTACAATATAATAATAAAATAACAATAACACTTATATAATTTAACTGAAGAAAAATCTGACACTGCAATTGTGACTGGCCAATATACATTGACCGCATATCGCTATATCGTACGGATATCAGCCAAAAGAATAATATCGGCTGATTCCTATAGTATATTCATAGATATGACCTGGTGACTACCTGCCTCTTATAAGTATTGACTTTAAAAAGGCAATGAAATTATATTGTTAAGGTACTGTAGATTACCACTGTAATTGTAAATAAACGATTGTTTCTTTGATATTTTATTTATTCAACACACATGCTTGTTTGGCTACCCGTTGGGTTGATGGTCAATGCTAATAGCAGGCAGGTAGTCAATCTATTATATCTATGATTAGACTATATCTCTGTCTTTTAAAGTACTGAAATCTTGGATATGGATCAATATAATACAATGAATTTAATTTCAGACAATGGACTCATTTAGCATTTTTTTAAATTTCATATTTCGAAAGTACACCTTGTAGTTAGTAAATGTGCATTTCAGCACTTATGGAATCTTTATTATTATTAAAATATTCCATAACCATAAAAATATCTACACACGGCAACATATTCGAATTAGCCTTAACGTATCCATTTTCTAGAGAACACATATTTTAAATAAGTTAAATAACGAAAAATAACACCACACCCGCACAGTGTACAACGAAATCTCTTAAACCGTTGAGTGATACGTCCTACCACTCAACACGCTAAAAAAAATTTGTTTAGAGCAAACAAAAATTTTGTTGCGTATATACAAAGCAATTTTTTGGTTGATGTTAATAAATTTTTGTTGCCTCAAACAATTTTGTTTGGAGCAACAAAAATTTATTAACATCAACCAAGAAATTGCTTTGTATATACGCAACAAAACTTTTGTTTGCTCTAAACAAATTTTTTTTAGTGTGAACGCTTAAACTGAATATAACCGCATAACTCATAGAGCCAGTGGAGTGGTGTGACATCATCCGCGCTGTCGGCCGTTTAAAATATGTTATGAACTCGAAATCAAATGTTAATATAAACGTTGGCGACTTAATTTTTTCACTATATACTTACGGAAAATGCAAAACTAAATTATAAAGTAAATATCACTAAATGAGCCCATTGAGAGATTATTATTACTCATGTAGTTTATGCGATTAGTAGTTACTAAGGTGTTCTATGTAGTCTTCCTCAAGTCGTTTGAAGCATCAAATTATTTATAGTCAGTGCAGTCTCTATGAGGTTGATTATATTGTCTGTATAGTAATGTGTAGACTTGTATGTGGCCTTTATCAAAGGTGCAAGGGTGCAACCTCAATCCCTCGAAGTCTGTGTTAATGCATTTATAATCTTCATGTTATCTCAAGTATTCTGGTGTGGTCCTCATTATGTAGTGAATACATAACATACAATCTGTAGACTACTTAGATACTTTTAAAGTAAAATACTTTTGGAATTCAGAGTTTGCCCACCTAAATTAGCCTCATGCACTAATTATTTGAAATATTATGTATAATTTTTTTTCCTAAAAGAATCTGGTTTAGCTAAATATATAATAATAAGTTATTACTTTTAAACTCGTAACCCAAAACATGAAAAAATCATATACCTACTCTATCTCCCTTGGAATGTATGTGTATCTTTAGTAGACATATTATAAAAATAAACAAAATTGATTCCCAAAAGATTTCCTGCACACAGAGACAGATAGTCAAAAGGAAATTCTCAAAATACATTTTCTGGCTTTGGAATTGTTAAACAAACCCGAAAATTGCAAGAGAAAACAAAATTACATAAACATCTACATTTACAATTTTTTATTTATATAGATTATTTTATTTTTTTGTGTACTCTCTATGGATTTCAAGATTGTTTCCCAATTCCTCTCCAGCCACAGCCTAATTAAGAGAATAAAAGTTTATTCAACTATTTGAAATCTTCCTAGTATTGTGCTAAAACGACGTTATATTATTATACTTTTCGCAAAAACGAAGAAGTATATTGTATTTGATCGGCACATTTCTAAAACCGGAAATATCGCTCGTAGAGAAAAAAAATTTCATATCATTGTGTTAGTGAACGAATTCTGAACAACTTTCAAAATGTCCGTCTGTCCGTCCGTCCGTCCGTCCGTCCGTCCGTCACGTTTCTTGTAAGCACGATAACTTAAGAAAGAAATGTCCGATTGTATTAAAATTTGGAAAGTAAGTTAGTATTAGCTAGAGGAAGAACCCTATTTTTGAAGAAAATCAATCAGTAAATAAGAAAGTTATTAATCATTTAATAATAAAAAAATTATATTCTTAATTTTTGTCGCTTGCACTAATATAGAAATCTTCGAATTGTTATCGCTATAATATAGATTTTTTTTGTTTATGCATTTTACTAATATACTATATTTTATAATAAAATATGATTCTCGAAAAATATACATATATTGCAGACATTCAATTTTTGTAGTAATCTGTGATGGTGCAGTGGCTAAAGTTTTATCTGGCAATCCAAAGGTCTTGTATTCGAATCCCCGACAGGTTGGATGTTTTTTTTTTCATATATTTTTTTTCACAACAAAGTTGGTATTACAAAATTCAGGCTGTCCAAAAACTAACATTATTTACAAGAAAACTGCGAAGAGTATCCTATAGAATGTGTAACAATTATATAAAAAGCTCAGTAAATTGGCGACGACGTTTTTAGCGTGTTTTATTATCCTTTAATAGTTTGCCTAGTTTTAACTAATACAATTGCATAATGTGCATTATAATAAATACCACTGAATTTGTTAAATAATTTCTTCGATTTCATCAAATCAAAATTATAGCAGATCCTACAGCTATAACAATTATTTCAACGAATTTACTGTTACTGTTACAGATAACATTATCAGAGTTTAGAGACAGATGTATGATCACTACTTTGATTTAATTAGATCATTCCAAAGCATTTGATAAAATAGATCATGACTTACTGTGTGCCAAGTTAGACTTTTATGGTTCGAATGAAATTACGGTCAACTTTGTTTAATTTAATTTACAATAAGAGGCGACAGATAGTTCGAGTAGGTGGCTCATATCCAACGTACGCTTTTCTATTAACTGGAGTCTCGCAGGGTTCAATTTTAGTACCTTTACTTTTAGTGTTGTACTTAACCAAAATTATTAATAGAATTGAGTTGTCTATCATACATACCCAGAAGACAGTTATATCACAGTTTTCAAAAAGATAATTTTCTTTTTGCACAAAAAGTTTGGCTGAAGAATTTGATAACTCATTGAAGTTCAGTTTACAAGTAAACAAAGTAATACACAAAGTCTACATTAACTTAAACTTATATATTCCACGATACATCTATTAAACTTCAATATGCGTAAAAATCTTTTTGAAGCGTTGATGTTACCACACGAACTATTGCAGTTTCATATATGAAACCTGTTTTGAAGTGATAGACAAAAGCAGATCGCAAAAGATACAAAATTCATGTTGTAGCGAGTGTTCTAGACTTATATATAGGTATATCCGCTAGAACAAAAATATTACGTTAGTTAGACATCTTATCCTTTGCGCATTCCATAATTCATTCTGTTGTGTCATCGTGTATTAAAGAAAAATTTTACAAGAAGGTACGTACCAACAACACTCAGTAAATGTACAGTCGCATGAAATGTTTAATATACCAGAATTTAGAATGTTCTTATTAAAAAAATTGTTCTCTTATAATGCAATAAAAATATGTAATTCTTTACTTACTTCTCTAAAATCCAGTAATCTTTTAACACTTTAACACAAGTTGAAACAGTATTATTGAGCGATTACTGACACAGTTTAAATATAGGAGAAAAATAATGGGGTACCTTATAGGATAAAATTTTTCCTTTTTAACATGCTTTTATTAGGTCGACCTGTATCTATCTATGTACGCATGAATGTAAGTAAAAAGTTTAAGGAACTGAATAACACCCACTTCTAATTGTTGCATCATCATGAAATTTGGCAATTGTGTGTAGCTCTGATGACAATACAATATAGTTTACTCAATATTATAATATGTTCAAAATGGCCGCCGCCCCAAGATGGCGGATTATCATTTTCTTTACAACCCCCTTGGTATGGGTATCAAAAGAAAGGCTTTGATAAGTAGAAAACAAATATGTGATCAAAACTTAAAAATTCAAAATGGCGGCGTCAACATGGTGGATAGGTTTTATCAATTATCGTTCGAATAGGTATCTGTGGGTTATCGAGGTTGCAGATTACAATTATCCAGTCCAAATTTAACAATTCAAAATGGTGGCGTCATAATGGCGGATAAGTTTTGTAATTCATGGTCAGATTCGTATGAAAATCAATATCTGGGGATTTTCGAGGTAGAAGATTATAAACATTTCGTCGAATTATTTACATATCGATCGAAAGTGCCAAAATTATCTTCTTAAATATAAGACTAAAAATTAAAAAAATAGATTAATAGTTTAAAAAACTAAAAAAAACACGCTTTTATAAATACTGCGCTAAAAAGCAAAAAATAATCATCGAACCACTTCCCTCTGTCTACCCCGTAAGGGTCTTAGTGTAAGCCGTGTTTGTAGTTAAGTATAATATTTGAGTATAAAAGCGTGGGGCGCATTTCATTTAATCTAATGATGCCTTCAGCGTTTTAATTATCGAACCTGTTCGAAATAGCGTTCGAAAAACGCCCCACGCTTTTATACTCAAATATTGTACTTAATTTACAAACACGGCTTGCACTAAGGCTCTTACGGTGTAGGCAGAGAGAACAGGTTAGATAATTATTTTTTGCTTTTTAGTGCAGTATTTATAAAAGCATTTTTTTAAACTATTAATTTTTTATGTTTAAAATCTGTTATTAATAAAATTACATCTACTTGTGGCATCTTATTTATCCATCGCCTGTTCACTGTTTATTAGAGATGTAAAAGTGTATAATACAATTGTATAATACCCGGTACAAAACGTATTTTATGGTACGGTATAAAACTTTTTAATACCACTGGTATTAATTAAAAGTTAGATTATGTTATTATTATTTATTTGAATTGATGTGTATTATTTTGTTTATTGTCTTTTTTACTTCAATTACAGGATTGGAATGATATTTTTACCTTCAAAATGGGAAGACCTTCAAAGTTTGATAAGTATGTTTAGAGATTTTTTTTATCCTGCTGAATCCAAAGTTTTAACTTCGTTTACGACGGGAAGTGTCAAATGTACAGATGTACATTTTGTCAATATTCATTTGCAAGAAACTATTTTAGAATGGTGAAGCATCTGTTGAAACGTGAGAAAATACGAAAACAGATGCTTCCTTTAATAGATATTATACGTACTATACGGTATTATACAAATGTATTGTGACGTGCTTACACCCTTTTTGTAAACACCCTGTATCGTGGATTCGGAAATTATAACAACCAGGGTAACACTAAACACTAATTTATTAACTTACTTAATTACCACAATAACTACTCGGCTAATAATACACTGTGTACTACAATTCAGTTATTCAATGACTTTATCACTGTGTTTACTCTCTGACCATTTCAACTGACAATTAGTACTGCACTAACTTCTCTCCTTTTGGTTTACTCCATGCCTTATATACCTAAAGATGACAGATCTAGAAGCTTCTCTGATGACGTCACCATACTCTAGACAGTTCCAGAACAGATATGTCATCACTCTAGACCTTCTAGTAAGTTCTTTCCACATTCAGACATCCGAACTACTGAATTCTGTGCCTACTTTTCAGTGCAACCAACATAACCTTAAATCTTAAGAGGTTGCAACATATTAAACTGCCCCCTCCTTAATCCTGAATGTTCCGGTCAGGCAATTCAGTTTCCTTCACATACTTCGCCAGTCTATCCAAGTGTACGATCTTCATCATGGACTTTTTACTTCGTTGAATCCGATAGACGACATCATTAATTCGGGTAATGACTGAATACGGTCCTTCCCACGGTGGTTGAAGCTTCGGGGACTTCCATTCTTTCCGCTGTGGGTTGTACAGCCAGACCCGATCTCCCACCTTGAATCCTCCTGTACTGGCATTCCGATCATAACGAGCCTTCATTCGGTTACCAGTTTTGGTAATCTGTTCTCGGTCATTCTTTGGCTGTTTTCGACTTTCATTCACGTAGTTGCTCTCGGATAGTGGTTCCTTATTGGCAGCACAATTCTTGCATTTTCGACACCAAGCCTCCACATCCTGGCGACTATTGACCCAATAGAATCGTTCTCGTACTTTACTCAACGTCTTGTTTACTCCAAGGTGTCCGCCGGATGTTTCATTGTGCGCTTTCTGGAGTACTTCTGGTACACGACACCTGGGAATCACTAGACGCATGGCAACCTGCTTCCCATCCGGGCTTTCCCATGATCTCCTCAACAGCCCGTCTACAACCGTAAGCGAATCCCATTGTGACCATAAAGCCTTCAGCCCCACTCCTTTGTCTGAAACATCCTTCCACTATGGGCGTGTTCCTCTTTCTACTGCTTTCAACATAGGTCCAATTTCTGTGTCATCCAGTTGCTCTTGTCTTAAAGCTTCCTTTGTCCAATTCTCTGAAATCTCTTTCGTTTCGCTTACACAGCCTTGTGATGGTAAACTACTTGGGATTCTTCGAAGCTGGCAAACCTTTATTTCCCTGGGGGCATCGCTTTCACCAGCCAGCACTTCTCCAGTGGCATGTACAACCTCAGTTGACAATCTCGTCTTACATGCCCTAATTTTACACAGCTATAACATCGAATACCCCCACTTGGCTCCCCACTGCTTGGTTGCTTGCTTTGCTTCCCTGAAAAACTCTCCAGCAATTGCTTTACCATTCTGTGCAAGTCTCTCAGTAAAGTCTCCAGATTCTTTTTGTCCCAATACGACTCTTCGACAACTGCGGCATTTACCTTCTCCGGGCTTTGTTGTCGACAATCTCTCTTAATATGCCCTAACTTGCCGCACTGATAGCACTGGATACGTCCGTTTGGTTTTGCTTCACCTTGCTGCTTGTCCTGTCTCACTTGAGAATCTGACTTGGCCAGTAATTGATTCATCATTTTCTGCATGTTCTTCAATATAGTGCTCATGTTCTCTTGATCCGCCTGTGCCTTTTCAACGGTCACAGCACGCACTTCTGACCGTGGGGTGTCTTTAAAGGCAGCTTCTACTTCGAAGGTACGCCCCAGAGCCTCGCTAATACTTTGGTGCCGCGTTAGCCTCAGAACTCGCCTGACCTCTTCGTCCCTTATGCCATCTAAAAAGGCCCCAATGGCTAATTGTTCTTGGAATTCTCTGGGTGCACTCGGATATGCCAGGTGTGCCAGTCGCTCTATCGCAGCTTCGAATTCTTGTAAGCTTTCCCCAGCTTTTTGTGTCCGTGATTTCAGTTGAGCCTGGTATACTTGGGCGAGGTGTTGGTCGCCATATCTCAGGTCCAATGCAGCTTCCAAAACTTTGAAATCCCTTTGTTTTTCCACTGGGATAGTCTGAAGTAACTCTGATGCGTGGCCCCTTAGTGCTAAAACCAATGCCATGGCCTTTTCCTCATTATCCCAGTTGTTTGCACACGCTGCTGCCTCAAACTGCTTCTTGTACGTCGTCCAGGAACTTTGGCCGTCAAAAGAAGGAGGTTTTAGTCGCTGACCTGATGATACCACCTGCTGGCTTCCTCTATCTCTCAACTGTCGTTTAAGCCGGTCTATTTCCCCTTTGACTTCTTCTTCGAACTTGTTTACTTTCTCTTTAACTTCAGTTACTTCTCCTTTTACTTGACTGACTTCTGTCTCGACTACTCCTACTTTACCTTCGACCTTGTTTATCTCTTCTTTGACTTCACATTTTAGTACTTCATTGGCAGAAATGATAGCGTCCTGTTGTGTTTTCATTTGTTCATTCAGAATCTTTCTTAATTCTTCTTGGTGTCTTTTTTGTTCCTCTTTTTCCTCTTGGCGTCGTCTCTCTTGTTCCTCTTTCTCCTCTTGACGTCGTCTTTCTTGTTCCTCTTTCTCCTCTTGACGTCGTCTTTCTTGCTCTTCTTTCTCCTCTTGCTGTCGTATCTTCAGGTCCTCCATCATTTTTCTCAGTTCGGCTTTTTCTTCCTGACGTCGTTTTTCTTGCTCTTCCTTTTCTTCTTGACGTTTTCTCTCCTGTTCTTCTTTGTCTTTCTGCCGTTGCTGCGCCATCATTTTTTTGGAATTGTTCGAATAAGTCCTGTATTTGTTTATCGGATGCCATACTTCTTGTTGTTACGGGCATACGATGAAATTAAAATAAAATAAATTTAACTGTCACGTCAATATCGGCAATGGAACTTTCCAGACAAATCTCGAAATAGCACGAAAAAGTCTTATCCAGAGTCTTTTGTCACTATCCAGTTCAGAGAATTTACTAATCTCCACTAACGTCCAAATAGAAAAGTTCTAGTAATTTTCACGCACTAGCACAAATGAGTTTTTTTCAGTGTCTCTGTCACTTTCCCGAAAACGCACTTTTTCACAATTTTGAGTCCAAAAATAGTCCTTAAACAATGTCCCGTAAGTTAATCCCCCGTGTCACCACTAATTCCCGAGAAGAACACTGTCGAAACCTCTTCTTGAACAGTCCAGAAATCTTCTGTTATAATCCCACTTCTGACACCAATTATTGTAACGTGCTTACACCCTTTTTGTAAACACCCTGTATCGTGGATTCGGAAATTATAACAACCAGGGTAACACTAAACACTAATTTATTAACTTACTTAATTACAACAATAACTACTTGGCTAATAATACACTGTGTACTACAATTCAGTTATTCAGTCACTTTATCACTGTGTTTACTCTCTGACCATTTCAACTGACAATTAGTACTGCACTAACTTCTCTCCTTTTGGTTTACTCCATGCCTTAAATACCTAAAGATGACAGATCTAGAAGCTTCTCTGATGACGTCACCATACTCTAGACAGTTCCAGAACAGATATGTCATCACTCTACACCTTCTAGTAAGTTCTTTCCACATTCAGACATCCGAACTACTGAATTCTGTGCCTACTTTTCAATGCAACCAACATAACCTTAAATCTTGAGGGGTTGCAACATATTAAAGTATTATACACAAACAAATAAAATACGGCATTTTTACATCTCTACTGTTTATACACCTTGTAGAAAGAAGCAAACTGTATATGTTTCATTTGATGTAGAAAATGTAATTACTTAATAAAATTGTGTAATGTAGCAATTGCACAAAAAATATAACTCCCGTGAGGCCAGTTGATGTTGGTAGGGAATTAGGCAGTTCACTTAATTGAATTTGATACCAAAACTGAAACTAATTCTATTCCTTGACGATGTCTTTCCAATGTTTACTACTTGTGTGCCAATAAAACTCACTAGTAAATAATAACTTAAGTGTTTTATAAAGTTAAGTGTAAGAGTAGTTCTCTGTGGGTCTAGACTTTTTACAATATTTTTATTGTTATTATTAAACAATTTAAAAACTGTTCTAGTTAGAGTTAATATGTGAAGATACTAATACATTGGTAAATAGGAAAATGTTTACTCAAAAGTGGCAAATCCCATCCCCACATTATTTTAAACAATACACGTTACCAGCAAAATGCGACAAGTTTGGACATATTTAATTCAGCATGCAATTCACTTCCATATTAATACATTCCGCAGTAATTAACATTTTTTTCGTCTGTTGCAATCCAGCACACGCATATCACCTAGAGGGATGCATGGAACATTAGCAAATCTCTCTAATATTGATAGCGATTCATCAGCGAGTACAGTCTTGTCCCAAAAGGGGTGAGAAGCTGCATAGGAGAGTGTACCAGCCGCGAACACATGCATACATCAACCCGCGCCACAGCTCTGTGACAGATGGCTGCCGCAGTCCTACTCCACCGCAACCCTATCACGGTGAACGTTAAATATGTCCCATACGACGTCCATAAACATACTGCACCATACAGATTTACTCATTAAATAGGCCGTCAGTACCTGATGCCGTTAACTAAATTAATACCTATACTACGAATGTTCGTACCTGATGACGCTCGTTTCAGTGATAAATCGGGCCCATGTTGTCAGGCAAAATTTACATTAGAATTAAAAATTATAAATTGCGTGGCGTACGTCGTATTTTCGTTATAATGTCCATAATCATCATGCAAGGCGTTTTAAAGTCTTCTGAATTAACAACAGACGTCACTGTGTTGTGGTTCAGCCATTCGTAGTCGTAGTTTATGTTTCCTAACAAATAGTAGAGACAGTCAGAAAGAAAACAACATATTAGATAAAGATAGTTGAAAAACTCCAATTTAAAGGGACACAGCTGTGTGGCACGATCAGCTGATTTCGTTTGTTTTTGTTTTGTACATTTTGAATATACGAGAAGTGGTGTAACTATAGAAGAATTCTGTTTTGATATAATTGTTGTGATGTATGATATTTCGAACATAAAATGGAATGTAAAAAAGTCTTGGCAGTGAATGCAATGAACTGTGTATTTACAAAAACGTAACATTTCATTAGAGTGGCTATGAGGGTGGAGCAAGGTAAGTCTATTTTTAATTTAATAATAGTGATATGGCATATTGCATCTTAGAGCCATAATAGTAGGGTTAGTTTTATAAAATAGTGGAAATTACGTAGAGGTATACAAATTTTTTTAACTTTTATTTACAATTTAAAATTAAAAAATATATTCTTTTATAATGAAAAACAAAATTTGTACATTTTTTTTTGAATTTAGATGTATGATTCTAACAATTTTTATATTTTTTAAACCCAGCTAGCGGATGATTTATTAAATTTGTAGTTTAAAAACGAAAGAAATAATAATGATACATAATGTTCTATAGAGTTTATAATAACCAATATTTTGATCAGGCCTGTAGCTAGAAAATGCTTTAAGGGTGTGCAAACAATTTTTCAGAGGGGGCCCGTGGACCAAAAATTCGATTTTTCCATTTAAAAATAGCTACTTCATTATTTTCTGCGGTCGCCCTAGGTCGGGCGAAAATTATTCCAGGACGGGCTACGCCCGTCCTGGCCCACCCCTAGCTACAGGTCTGATTTTGATTTTTCTTTAAGCCTATATATAGTGTGTTCCATAATGACGTGCTAATATTTCAGAGTGTGATTAAATCATTTTATGAAGAAAAGTTCATATAAACATATTTCCGCAACTGCTTAAATTAATTTTTTGTTACAGGATGTTGATTTTTTTTAAACCCGTATTTTTTAATATCCCAGAAAGTGCTTTAGATATTATTTTAAATTTTGAAATGTGTTAATAAGATATAAAATCACATATTTTAGTTAAAAAAGTTATTTTATCGCTCCACCAGTGGCGTCCCTACAAACATGTAATCTGATATTTTTTACCAAAAAAATGGTACGCCACTGGCATTTTTCCATGCGGATATTTTTTCTGATTAGCCTGGTCAATTTCACATGAAAACGATGTCTTACGTTTTTCTCGTCAGGCGCATAAATGACGTTTTTACAAACATCATTTTTAAAACAATATTTGTTGACATAAAGTAAGTTGTTGGTGTTTTAAACTTCGATTTTTAGTGTTTCATTGAATTTATTTTATTTTCTCGCTGTGTTTACACGAATATCTTATGGGCTCTTTTTTCTGCCAAGACGCCTTAATGGACAATCTTACTTGCATTTTCTCCAAGAAGAACTACCTGTGTTGCTTGAAGATGTACCAATTGCGTTAAGGAATCAAATACATGCACGATGGAGTTCCTGTTCATTTTAGTGCAGATGTTCGTGACACGACCATTTACATGTGATTTATTCTAATCGTTGGATAGGTTACGGAGAACCTCAGCAATGGTCAGCAATATCCCAAGATCCCCCGATCCAGGGCCGGATATAGAGGGGGATTCGGCAAATCGGTCACCATTCGGCACTTTCGGCATTTGGCAATTATGTACCTATGTTAAATCATAAAAACACTCAAACTAACTCATGAAAACACCCTCCGAAAAATATTCTGTCCGGTGGACCAGACTAGTACTTAGGTATTTGGACCCGCTGAAACAGAATCCGAAGTCAGAGTTGTAAGATTGGCTCGTGTTTCACCCCTAATCCCAAAAAACACCCCCAAATAAAAAAGTAGTCTGTCCGGCGCACCATGCCAGTGTATCCTTATGTATAATTGTCAGATTGGTTCGTTTTTCACCTTAACCCCAGAAAACACCCCCGCCTCCAAAAACGGTCTGTCCTATCCTTATGTATTTGGACCCGCTGAAACCGAATCCGAAGTCATAATTGTAAGATTGGCTTTCACCCCAAACCCCAAAAAAAAACCCAAAACAAAAAATAAAATGTCCTGCGGACCATATCAGTGTATCCTTACCAAATACATAAGGCCGGCCGGCCGCACACATATCGAGCAAAACAGTTTTAGTCAAAAAACGTTTTTGACTCACACAAAAACGTTTTTGTTTTGAGAAAGTAGGGCGGCCGCATACATATCGAGCAATCGAGCAAAAGACTGAAGAGAACTGTTGGCACTGTAATTGTTGATATTGGGACATACGCACAGACAAATGTTTCGTTATAAAACAAGGGGGAGCGATCGACGTCCAACAGCCTGATTGTGACTAAATGTGATTAAACGTGCTTTAAGGCACGCGACTAATAAGTGTGCATTTTCTAATTGAATTTACGTTGAAATAACAACATCGATCTTGTTTAGACAAAAACGTTTTTGACTAAAACTGTTTTGCTCGATATGTGTGCGGCCGGCCTAAGGATACACTGGTATGGTCTGCCGGACAGACCATTTTGGGGAGGGTTTCGGCGGATCTGATTACATAACAATACACTGGTATGGACCGTCGGACAGATAATTTTTTCTTGGGGGGGGGGGGGGTTAAGGGTGAAAAATGGGCCAATCTGTCAATTCTGACTTCGAATTCGGATTCAGCAGGTCAAAATACATAAGGGTACACTGGTATAGTCCACCGGACAGACCACTTTTTTGTTTTGAGGGTGTTCTTTGGGGTTGGGGGTGAAAAACGAGCCAATCTGACAATTCTGACTTCTGATTCAGTTTCAGCGAATCTAAATACATAGATACACTGGTATGGTCCGCCAGGCAGACCATTTTTCTTGGCGGGAGGAGTTTTTTTTTAGGGTTAAGGGTGAAAAACGAGCCAATCTGTCAATGTTCACTTCGAATTTGGATTCAGCAGGTCAAAATACATAAGGATACACTGGTATAGTCCACCGAACAGATCACTTTTTTGGTTTTGGAGTCAGAGGTGAAAGAACGAGCCAATCTCACAATTCTGAATACTAGACAGGTTTGTCTTTTGCTCCACGTGTTTGTTATTGTTAAATCGGATATGTGTGCTTGATTTTCCAGCGGGTGTCCATTTTCGTAAACCATGTGTGGGGTAGTTTTTCCAATGATGCTTTTATATTCCTCCAGCTGGCCATCTTTTCCTATATATGCATTGAAGCCTCCTAATATTATAGTCGGCATTTTTCTTTTTTCATTTGGGAGAAAAATTGTATGACATGAATTTCCATTATCCATTTATGCAATGTAAAGAATTCAGTTTTGGGACGGTATACTAACTAGTAAACTAATAGAACGCCACTGACCAGTAAATAAAATAAAGTAAAAATTATAAAGTATTAAGCAATTATTGACCTGTAAGAAAATGAGTTTATTTAATACAAGTTAAGAATATAGGTACTTATTTGATCCTTTAATTCTTGATCGAGTTTCTGCAGGTATACGATGTTGAACCCACTTGAGTATCAGTACACTATTTTATGGATGCATGTGTTTACTTAGCTTTAATCCATTATTGCCTTGCTATAAATTTATGGTGTCAGCGGTTGACATTTTCAAGGGTTTAGATGTATATGTATAATCACTTCTCAGATTTTTCTAAGAAAGTCGTTTGAATCAGCCTCCCAGTAGATTGTTACAGCATTTATAATGTATAGAATATGCAACACGCCACAAAAACACACGTTTTTTTCTACAAATACAGATTATGTACGAAATTAATCACTACTCACAGAATCACTAATTGCACGCAAGATATGTATTATTCCTCAAACCTATCTCACTTGACACCTTAAGAGCGCTCCGGAGTGTGGTAAATTTGCGAATCGTAATTACTCTCATATGAACCGTTATTTTAAAATTTGGTTTTCGCTATTATTTCTTTTGAGATGTTAGAATTGTGGAAAATGGGGAAGATAATTCAAAAAAAATATATATGCATTTATTTCCTTCATTTTTGTTTTTTTTTGAGAAAATTTTAGTTTTCCATGAAAGGTATAATTTATTTAGGAATTATCCCTGCGACAGAATTTAAAAAAAAATTAATTATATATTTTTAATTTGCATCCTAATATATCAAGGAATTTTTGCTGTTGAATTACAATCAAGATTGTCCGTTTCATTTATCGTTCTCCCTCGAAGAGAATCCTTTGGCCGGAGAACGTCGCGAGTAGGCTATAAAAGTAATGTGTTTACAATTTACTAGTCATAGGCGGACCGAGCGAACCCTTAGAGATAACGCGCTTTATTTTTAATTTTGATATAAGAAACATATTTATATTTTACGTGCGAATAATTACGTAGTACGTTTACTTTCTAGGTTTGTGTGGTGTATCAATGTATAAATTTTTTCGTTTTTTAAAGTCGGAGGAATTATTAAGACGTCGAAGGATCTCAAATATCTATTTTAACATTATCAGCAAAAGAAAAAATCGTAGACTATAATTAGAGAAGTTTTCTAAAATATTTATAAAAATTTATTAAAAACTTGTAAAATTAATAATATAGGTACAAAAAACGCAAAGCAAATGTGAGGCGAGAAATTTTAAAATTATAAACAAATTTGGATATAGTTTTAATTAATTGAATAGTGCCACTCCTTCATTGTTGGTAAGTTGTTTATAACAAAAATTAACCAAAAATTTTGAGAAATAACCATAGTAAACATTATACTCTGCTCGATTTACTGAGCATTTCATACAATTGTTGTATGTTTTATATGAGCTTTTTTGTAAAGAATGTTAATTTTAGGCATCTTTATTATACTCTTTGCAAAAACGAAGAGTATAATGCATTTGATCGGCACATTTCTAAAACCGGAAATATCGCTCGTAGAGAAAAAAATGTCATATAAGTCCGATTGTATTGAAATTTGGAAAGTAAGGTAGTGTTAGCTAGAGGAAGAATCCTATTGTTTTTGAAGAAAATCAATCAGTAAATAATAAAGTTATTATTCATTTAATTTAAAAAAATATATTTTTTTAATTTTCGTCGCTTGTACTTAAATAGAAATCTTGCGAAATGTTATCTATATATATTTTTTTTGTTTATTCATTTTACTAATATTTATATTTTATAATAATATATCCAATGTGTTGAAATATGATTTTCGAAACATATATATATTACAAACATTCAATTTTTGTAGTAATGTGTGATGGTTCAAAGTTTTGCCTTGCAATACAAAGATCGTGTGTGAACCCCAGACAGGTTGGATGTTTTTTTTTTTTCAATTTTTTTTTCATATATTTGTTTTCACAACAAAGTTGATATCGCAAAATTTAGGATGTCCAAAAACTAACATTATTTGCAAGAAAACAGCGAAGAGTATCCTATAGAATGTGTAACAATTATATAAAAAGCTCAGTAAATTGGCGAAGAGTACGTTTCTAGCTTGTTTTATTTTATTATGCAAATTTAGTTGATGAAACACTCGTCTGTATACAATAAATGACTAAATCCAAACTATTTGTATTTTGCTTCGATTTCAAGTCAAAATTTACTCCAGTCAATCTGTACATTTGTAGGGTGTGAAAAAAACATTAAATTTTTTCTTAGTATTGTAGGGGGATTCTTCATTAACAATCCAAGTTTTCATCCTCAGGTGGGGCTACCTTATCGACGACATCTTGTCATACGTTTGTTCGGAATAACTCTTCTGTTAATTGTACGGAAAAAGTATTTATTATTATGAATTTGGTAGACGATAAAGTTATCGAAAACTGTAATTTTTTTGAAGCGATTAATGATTTAAAAGTAACGTCGCGAAAGTTTAATAATTAATTTCTCTACTATTGAACGAATAGATACGTTTGAATGCGGCTTATTGCTTACCGTGGGTAATGATAGTATTTTATTCAACGAGCAAGTAATAGCTGTTATACGCGAATAGAATACTATATTTTATCTATGACCCTCTCTTCGTTTGAAATCATATTTTCACAACAAAGTGCAAATTATTAAAAAAACATGATAGCAATTTTAAAATCAAGAAATCAATGTGTGTACGACAGATTGAATCGAGTCATGGCATGCACGATGTTTTTGAACTATAAAGCGTCTTTTGTGATAAACAAGTATTGAGTAATGAACATGAACTCTTCGAATTGGTTTTAACACAATGAATAATGAATTATTAAGGCCGTGAGTAATGAGCTTATTACTTATTCAAAATATGTCTATAAAAACGAATCATTCAATAATCGTAGAAAATAGTATATTATTCAACGAATGATGGCTATTACTCAAGAGGATGACATTCACTGAGTGAGTAACAGCTATCACACGCGAGTAGAACACCATACTTTTTCTACAACTACTCAACAGGAAGTTGCGCTTTAAGGTAAATTTGCCGAAAATAATAATTGTCACAAATTGCGAGATTTTTCGGAAAAAATGCGAAGAGGCACATTGTATCGACTTACTTTATTTTTTAGGCAGGAGAAAAAATTTAAAAAAGGGCTTTTAGCTTAATCAATAATGTTTAATTTGGTTTTTTAACTTCCGGAAATTCCGAAAAAACGGCTCCGAGTGCCACGATGGAATGTGGTGATTTTTTTCAAAAATCGAGATATCGTTTAAACGTGTTTTTTATGAAACTAAGATACTATTGACACATTTTTTTTGTGTCATAGAAAGGGTTAATATGCAAAAAAGAGTTTTTGCCAGGTCGTCCAAAGGAAGCTGTTGTTTGCAGAGTATGTAATATCAGAACCAATGGTCTAAAAATGTTTTTATGGCTGTTAACTAAAAATTTCTACACTTGACAGCATTTTTCTTTGTAGTGGTTTTACCCCATTCACCCTTATATCACAACGTGTTTTAAAACAAATGTTGTTTTCTAAATAGCCAAATTCATAACATCAATTTGCTTAAATAAAACCTACAAAGAAAACTGCTGTCAAGAATAAAACATTTTAGTTAACAGCCATACAAATATTTCTAGAGTAAAAACACCTTTAGACCATTAGTTCTGATATTACATTCTCTGCAAACAACAGCTTCCTTTGGATAACCTGGCCAAACCCATTTTTGCTCTCTTTATGACACAAAAAAATGGTGTCAATAGTATCTTAGCTTTATAAAACTACGTTTACGCAATATCTCGATTAAAAAAAAATCGCCACGTTCATGACACTTGGAACCGTTTTTTCGAAATTTCTGAAAGTTGGGCCTGGATGCCAGACCTGACCACGAAAAATGTTGTCAAGGGTATTTTTGGATTTTTAGGTCATCTTAAAACATGTATTAAATGGCCAGAAAAAAAATTCATTAAAAGTACTATGTCAAATTTCAATTTGAATTTTACAAGTCACATAACCGCGCAGAGATCTAACCCCCATTTCACCCCCTCCTCCTGCATCTACTGACAAACAGACAACAAAAAATTGAGGCAGGTACATTTTTGCTGTCGTATGAGCTAATAGCCATAATTTGGCTTTCCCCCTACAATACACAAAAATTTGTAAAGATATTTACACAAAAACTTTCCTCTCTGTTTGGCATACTTTATTTATAACTTTTTCAGTTGCATGACCACCCTGTATATTTCGTTTACTAAAATTATCAGACCAGATCGGTTTTTGTGCTGGCAGTAGTGGTCGTTTCTTATTTTTTAAAGTGACTCTGTTTTTCATTAAAATAATGTCAGGTTCCTCCTCGATAATTGTGTCAACTGCAGTCCAAATATTATTTACATCAAAGTGATCACCATGTATATGTTTTATAAATTCCTTCCTTGACAGTTGTGTTAACTACATGCGAACTATTATTTCCCACCATTACGTTTTTTTTATTATTTTTTGTATTTTCGTATTTGACAGTAGTTGTGTTAACTGCATGCGAAATATTACTGTCTTCCGTCACACTTTTTTCCTTAGCTAACAGTAGCGTCAACTACCTACGAAATGTTTTTCTTCTTCGTCAAATGGTTTTGTAGGTATAGCGCCAAAAGAGAGAGACAGACAGACTGACAGCCGGAATAAAAAAAAAATTCGTAATCTACATACCTAGTTTGAAATGTGAAAATCTTGAGAAATCCCGGAAGGTGATTTTTTCATAATTACAATACTTACCCTTCGGTAAGCGAGGGAAGTAAAAATATTCCTATATATATTTTTTCAAATGTCTATGTTGGCAGGAGTATCCACTGTTGCTTAGATTATTATTAATTGTAAACTTCAACATATCTAGATGAAAATCGTATCGACGGTTGAATATTATGTTATTATGAAATGTATATTAGTAAAATATATAAAAGAAATGGCAGGAAATAACGTTCCACAACATTTTCATTCAATTATAAAAAACAAAAATTGAGAAACCAAATTTCTTACATTTAAATGATTAATACCTTTTTCATTTACTAATCGATTTTGATCAAAAACAATAAGACTCCTCTTCTATCTAACACCAACTTACTGTCAATACAATCGGACTTACGTGCTTATCGTGCTTACAAAAAACGGATCGAATGGACAGACGAACGCAGGGACAGCCAGATACTCGAACAGACGGACATTTTAAAAGTTGTTCAGTATTTTTTCTCTATCACACTAATATGAAAATCTGCTTTCTGAGCGACATACAGTTTTAGATACCGTGTGTGTAGTCGCGGGCTAGCCATGGAGAGAAGAATTACAACATCGCGCGTGCCAGCTGGCTGAAATGAAATAACAGAGCTGGAATGCTCCATCGACGGACGAATTTACGGTTGCCGGTGTTGTCAAATCTCTCGCGCTACGTGAATGTACATGCCTAATGGGAAATTACACGCACGATATGTGCCGACCAAATGCAATATACTTTTCGATTCTGTATTTGCGAAAAGTAATAATAATTTGACCAGTGAACTATACGCACAGAGCTTATTGAATAAAACAACTTACGGTGTTCATTTTAGTTGTACCAACGATTATATATACACATTTACTTTAGAAGATAATGCGGCCCAAATTAACATTTCCCAAAAAATGCCTCCTACCGGAGTAAATAGACCCATGTTATTTAAAGTGTTTGGAAATAAAAATCCAGTTCAAGAAAAAAATAATATTTAATTCTTTTATTAAATATATTTTTAATAGTATACCTTTATTAATTATTCTGTATTATTTATTATTATATGGATATAATTATATAACCTAATTCTACCGTTAGTTCCCATTTATTTTTTAAACACAACAGCGCAATTATTAAAGAAAAAAATTTGTAAACCCCGTTTTGCGATAACAATAAAAAACCGATTTTACTAAATATTTAATTGCTTTATATAATTTATTTTTGTGTTCATTATTAATAATGCTGATAATTTGACTGAGACATATTAATACATATTTTACAAGGTATAACACGCCTATGACTTATTGAAAACAGTTGTTAAAACTCTCGGGACGCGCAATTAAGTAAATAAAAAATCCATAAAGGAAGGTCGTAAAACTCATTTAATGGGAACACATTATTTGATATGAAATATCTACAACGTAGCCCTTTGTTTAACGTGAAGATATTTACAATTGAGATATATAACAAAACTAGTGATGACGCTATCGACTCCGGAGAACTCTTAAAATTATATCTTTTACACTTTGTATTTGGCTAGGGTTTGGATCTAAAAAAGCACTGCAATGCTTTTATGGGTCATTAGACATTAAGACATCAATAAACTTGGATAAATAAACTTGAGTGATACTTTAATAATATGAGGATACTTGGTATATTAGGTTTTGAGTTAATAAATTAGCTTAATATAGATTAAGTTGATAAAGTTGGTAAAGTAATTAAATTCAATAAAATAAAATAAATTAGTTTATAGTTTAGCGTTCTGTGGCTTCTGACGTTGTAATTGCTGTTTTTATTCTCTTTTTTTGGGCATAGTACACTTAAAAAACTTTCCACTGCACACACAAATTTATTATTTATTTATTTTCACTTTTACGTCTAGTGTGTCTGTACCTATTGCTTTGCTTTATAAACACGTGTTGTTCACTTTTGACACTGAATATTTATTGCTTTCTTTAAAGCAATAAAGCACTTGAAAGGGTCTTTTAGGTATATATATAGGCCTATTTCCGTCGACTGTCAACTAAGGCACAGCTTAACACTTTATTTTTGGTACTATTTAAAAAACACTAATAGTAATTTTCAATTTTTTAATTGTATATGAACTTTTTTTTCCTATTATGACATGTCACGTTATGCAGAATTTCTTGGCCCACCGGTGGCTTAAATTTGATTAAGTTTACCGGGGTTTAAACCGATTTTTTAGTACTTATTTCGGAAGCGTTTTACGATGCGTCTGTACACGCCGTTTGTCAACTTTCGAATCCTAAGCCGTTAAGGAACATCCTGTATAAAAAATGTCATATTCTATTGTAAGTGTCAACGATGGCTTATTTAGCCACGTGGATGTTCAGATTTATTAAAACCTGATTTTTATGTAGAAAAAGCATTCCAAAACTATCGTGTTTGCAACGTTCATTTTGAACCCTTAACATTTAATAAGAGTAACTACTTTTTTTGCGAATTTATTTTCTTATTTTATTTTAGAAATAAATATTTATTTTGTAGTTTTTCTACGACCTTATGTATGCATATTATATATTACATATATATTGTCTCGGCTTTTCCCGGCTCTGTGCTTGTCCCATTTACCAAGTCTTATGATCTCTCTGGTCCCCATGTTGTATATGTCAGATACTAGATCAACAGGTAACATATTCTTATATGCAAGAGGTTTAAACATAGTCGCTTGGCATATCTTTACAGTATCTCAACACTGTAAAAATATTCCATATTCAAAGTTTGATTGTCAATTTTAATAACATAAACAGACGCATTCCTTATAATCTATCTATTGTTTGAAGAAGAAGAAATTAAATCTGGTATATTAACTCCAGATTTAGTGGACAAAACGAATACAACTAAACAGTCGCTTAAAATTCAACACAAAGAAAGTGGCATCATCGCAGTTTAACTGAAGCCACTGAGAACAAGAGAAAAAATAACCCATTGTTGTCTGCAAAATTCATGCGAACTTTGCCACTTGAAAAGCTTCCGGTAGCGCGTCGACGCTGCCTCTATCGGCGTCACTTCTTAAGAGTTCCAAGCATTGAAGACTTCGTTAGAGATGGAAGAATACCCAAGTCATTTGCCAATTCGCAATTCCGAATCATTCACTATGGTTTATAACTTTTACAAGAATAGTCGGCGTTCTCAATTCTCCGTCTCTTTCCTTCTAATAATGGCTTAGCTTGAATAGCGGCCATTGTCTGAGCAATCGGTGGAACGAAATCGCCCGGACGTAAGTCGTACTGAAGGAAAATTGATAAAAGTCTTTATAATTTACATTCAGAAACTTTCTTGTAATTTTTAAAACTATTCTTGCCTTTTATGAGCGTGTCCTGTTCCAAATTCGAAATACACAAAGACTTTATAGGATACAAAAGTATAAAGGCTTTTTATACACTTTAACATCAAAGTAAACTTTATTGGAGAAGTTTATTGTTTAAAAATTTGCCGGGTCAGGTAATACTGACAACAAAATAACCTTAAATCCTTACAAAACGTTACTGACAAACTATACTAAATAGATATATCTAAGAGAATGGAAACCGTTAGAATTTATCACAAAACATGAAGACAAAAGTTTATTTGTATTTGATCGTATCATGAGATATAAGATAGTACTAATAGTGTATTATTATTAGACGCAAATCATCAATCATCACTTATTGATTGGGAATATAATGAAGAATATTTTGACTCATCTACGTTATAATGAATTTAAAAATGAAAATTATACTCCATTACAATGTAACATGTATGCTCTCATGAAAATTGCTCTTCCTTTTAATCAATCCCGGCTGCCTTCAGTTGAAAAATTAATTCATTGTTTGTAGATCATAAATAGATATTATGTGGTTTAGGTACTTTTGTGAAATATTTTAAACAGCAAGCAAAAACTAACAATAATAATATTGCCAGTTCCCCTGGAACATCGATTAAAAAAGTTTTGGAAATTGTTACACAAAAAAATGAGACAGGTAATGAAAATGTTCACATGATTTGACATAAAAATAAAATCCAAGATAAGAACCAAATTTCAATGAGATGTTTCGAAAGCCTTGTGATTTCAAGCTCTTCCGATGTGATATCTTTATCATATAAAATAACGCACATTAGAGTAGACCTACTTAGGAAACGCCACACGTATCCTACCCCAAGAGCGATATAGAAATTGATACACAATTTAAGAATTATGATAACTTTTCTTTTAAAAGCAGTGAGAATAAGAAATGAAAATAGAATTTCCCGATTGTTGACAAATAATCACCATCACCTCTTCCATTTTTATATACCGGATGGTCCATTTAAATTGAGACATTAAAATATCTCAGATAAAACGTATTTTAGAGAAAAAAAAAACGTGGTTTAATTTCGAGAAGGAAACAAAATGGACGTTTTCGAGGTCATTTCTAGGTTAACTTTGTTTTTCAAATAGAGACCTATATTTTTTATCGATGTATCTTTTCCTACGAAAAATTACAAGCAACTTTGGTCGGTAACATTTTTTTATGCGACTTCAGTTTTGCAAGATATTAAACAATATAATTAATTTTTCGTTTTCTAAATAATTTCTTCAAAAATTCAAAAAAAAAAAATATAAAAATAATCTATCACATTACATAGGACCAGAAAATAAAAAAGTGGTCTTTTTCTGGTACTCCATTAGGTAACTCAAATGTATTTCGACGTGCTGAACATGAATCAGGTGTCTATTTAACTCCATTTTTCTGTAAATCGCGAAAATGACTTAAAAAAACTCATAATTTTTAGCCTAAATTATGAGGTTTCATTTAGGTTACCCAATGGAGTACCAGAAAAAAGCTATTTATTTTTTTACGAACAATAAGGTTGGTGTATACACTGAAATATCAAAAGTTAATAAAAAAAAATCTGAAATAATTCCTCAAGTTACAATAAAGCCAGTAATAAAGCAAAATAAATAGCTTTGTCTGGCACATTTTCTCTAAAGTTATCAGTTTTGACAAAAAAAAATCTTGAAAGTTCAAAACTCTGGTTATCTCGTTTATTTCTCGTGCAAAATTGAACTTGGATAAAAAAAATTCTAGACAAAAGTTGCTTTTCATTTTTCGTAAAATAAGATGGCGCAATAAAAAATATAAGTTTCCTTTTCAAAAAACAAAATTAACCTTAACAAGGTGTATACTGACTGATTCACAATTTTGAAATTCCTTGACTTTTCCAGGTTTTCCAAGCGGGGGAGGAGGGAATGGAATACGTGTTTTGACGAGCGGGGGCAAGAACTTTGGATATAAGTACTTTTAATACATTTTCCCTGTCTTTTTTTTATAAATTTATAAATTCCCCGACTTATCCCTGATTTTCCTGACCACAATCAAATTCCATGACTTTTACAGGTTTTTCCTGTTTTCCAGAAAGTATACACTCTGCCTTGAAAACCCCCACTGAAAGAAATTAATAATGCCATTCAGATTTTTTAGAAAATTTTTTAAGGATTCGGTCCGCCATATTGAACCCACCATCTTGTTTCTGCAAATTCTAACATAATTCGTAATCAGTGAGTCCAAAAACAGATATTAATTTTAGTATACGTACTGAATGTTATGGGTTTTGGTCAGCTTTTCGGGATTTCGCCCCATAGTGCGTCGTACCGTATATGAAGGCAAATGGGCCAATCCTACAAGGAACATACAATTGTTTTCACCAGCGCATACCTTACATCGAATGGCAGAAACAGTTAGGGAGTGTTATCACAAAATGGACATACTGATTTCAAATGTAAAACCCCCTGCCGAAGGAATCGCTACTTCCACATCCAGATTTCATAATAAAGTATCGATATGTAACATGAGGATGATAGAGGGGCTAATGCCAAAAATGCCAAATTTTTGAGGTTCTTGATTTTTGTATGCGCACTAAATCCCAATTTAATTTTTTACTCCCTTTAATAATAATAAAATCCGGTTCCAGGGCACGTTATAATACATAAGTGTACCAAACAAGTCAATATCATAGACGGTTCCAGAGTAGTCGTGCGCACAAAAAAAGTTAGACAGACCGACAGGCAGACAGAATGTTTTTCCTCATACTTAAAATCTCAACGTTTCATGACATTTTAAGCCTATTTAAACAAAAAAAATGTGCATTTTGTTTTTGCGTTCGGTACTACGAGTATACTTCCACGATGTGCTGCTGCTGCTAATTACGTCCTAACGCCCAAGAATCCCATGTCTGCTAATTAAAGACATATTTTTGCATCGATTTATCGCTATAACCAAACGTCATTGTTTGATTATTTATTGCTAATTATACTTTCAAAAATGTTTTTTTTAAACTCGTGCTGCTGGTAACTCTAACGAATTCGATTCAGTGTAAAATCAGCACTCTTGTCTAAAAATGAACACTACAAAATAAGTTACGAAATACAGTTAGTAGTAGTCAAGTGTAGCGATTCACTCACTATATCTAATGCTGTAGATATGTTCTCACGCTGTACAGCCATGGTAGATTTACAGGCAAGAGCCAAAACCAATTTACCAAGAGCTGTTAAGTCTTCTTATTGATAGTGTTGGACTAGAGCTATATGACTGATCGATGAATTATTTTCTTGAAGTACAACGTCCATTGTGCCAAGACAACTTAATCGCAACCTATTTCGAGAGTTTATAAATGATCTTGGTTGGAATCAAACTTCTACATGCTAGAGCTGACAAATGAATTATTCTAAGAGCTGATGTCAATTGAATGATGTAATTCCAAATAAGAGGTTCGAAGCTTATTATTTTGTGAATGTCGTAACAAATTATTCTTTTGATAACTGTAAGGCATTGGAGTAGAAGTATCATTAATGAAAGGATCATAATAACCAGGTTGATCAGGAGAGAAATGTTTATTTAACAACGTCTCCGATCTAGGATGGTAGTTATAGACAAATATCATCGAATTATCACCAAATGCTTTCGTCGTAAATACTTCTTTTAACTGTACTATATTGGAGTGACTTAGTTTTTTCCACAACTACACAAAAGCCATGCATTTTGTATCAGATAATCGAAAACCATGTATTCTTCTTAAACAATAATGTGTACCAGTTTTAATATGAGTTGCTTTGTACATTGATGCTTGATAGCCCATGTGAGCTTTGTGCAAGGTATTATTGGACAAGGGTTCTAATGGGAATAATTCATGGTAGCTGTCTACTAGGGATTGCAATTTACCTAAAGTTTTAATAACCGGTAAATCGGTAAATAAAAATGTAAATATCCGGTTAACCGGTATTTACCGGTATTTACCGGTAATTTTTAGAATGAATGATTGGGGTGGCGAAAATGGCAATTGTCTTTTTCCATGTACAAAATTATCTTAATTTAACAAAAAACATTTTTATATACGTATAATTAATATAATGAACAAAAAAAGGTTTTTATCAAAAGGAAAAAATATAAATGAAATAAATTTAAATAAATAATTATTCTGTAAATGTGTGTTTGGGTTTTACTTTTTATAATATTATTTATTTTTTGTTAAAAGTGCTCAGTGTTGGGACAGTCACTCTGTATTTAGTGAATACTAGTCACTAGAAACGTTGAATACGTGAATCGTAAGTTCAGAATTTACCGAAACAACCAGTAAAAAATTTAAATAACCGGTAAATATCGTCGTGTGTTTTTTGTCCTATTAACCGGTTAACCGGCTAACCGGTATTGCAATCCCTACTGTCTACTTCTTGAGGAAGATTAGAATATTGTTGTTGATCAGGCTGTAATAATGTTAGTACATTTCGATTTAAAATATCGTTTCGGAAGTCGTCTGATAAAAAAAAATGAAGGTTCTTGCTTCCCAGTGTACACATTGTATTCTGCAGGCAAGCTAGTATTCACTGCAGTATCGGCTGGCTGACAGTTTTCAGCAGTCGTCTGATATTGATAAAAGTAAGTAGTACCACCAACATTCTCCTGATAGGCAGGTAAAGCCGGGCTGTTTCCTGATTTTTCGTGTAAAATAGATTTTTCGTGAAAAATGTTCGCAAGAGGTGGAGATGTAGACTCTGGTGCTACGTGGCTTGAAGTGATGGAGAATTGGCCACTGAAGAATATGAACTTAAAAAGTTTGGGGGGGCCGATGCACTGGAACTTATTACTCTAGGAACAAATTCATTTGCATGAGCTAAAACAAGTTTATTTGGTGTAACGTTTCCCGCCCTAAACTTCGTCCTTATATTCCGATCGTTTATAGACGGACAATTTTTGATATTTTTCATGGTTTATCTCACCCTGGTATCAAAGCGACTAGAACATTAGTTTCTAAAAATTATTTTTGGCCCAAAATGACTTCAGATTGTAATCTCTGGGCAAAAACTTGTATTAGCTGTCAAACTAGTGAAGTGACACGACATACAAGGAGTCCTATAGCTAACTTCGATATTCCTAAAGGACGCTTCGACCACATACATATAGATTTAATAGGACCATTACCTCCTTCTAAAGGTTGTTCTTATAATCTTACTGAGAGGGTACGTTTTACTAGATGGCCCGAAGCTTATCCACTTGAGGATATTACTGCAGAAAATGTAGCGCGTACCCTATACGTAGCGTGTACGTACCCCTTATTTATTATTTCAGAATTATGTTTGCCGATTCGGTGTTCTTGTCACAGTGATAACGGATCAGGGTGTCCAATTTGAATCGAAATTATTCCAAGAATTTTCAAAATTTTTGGGATTTCATAGAATTCGTAGAACACCATATCATCCTTCCTCGAACGGAATGACTGAAAGATTTAATAAATTTCTTAAGACTGCTCTGAGAGCTAAAACTTCTACACCACATTGGGTAGACGAACTTCCTGTCATACTATTAGCTCTCAGGACTATACCTAAAGACGATTTGCAATGTTCCTCCGCAGAACTCGTCTTTGGTCAAACTTTACGTCTACCAGGTGAATTTTTTATAAAATCATATACTTGTACGGATATTCCTTGTTTCATTTCTAAATTACGTACTTCTTTTGATAATTTAACGTTCATTCCATCTTTTCATCATGTTAATTACAAATCATTCGTCAGTTCAGACACCTTGACTTGTAATTTTGTTTTCGTTCTGAAAGAACGTTTTAAGAAATCTTTTACTCCGCTGTACGATGGGCCGTTTAAAGTATTGTCCTGTACAGATAAATTGGTTACTTTTATTAAACGAACTAAACCCGTCACGGTAAATATTGACAGAATTAAACCAGCATATTTACTAACTGACAAATGTGACGTATCTGCACCGGTGGTTAAAAAAGTACGTTTTGCCATCGATACAGTGATTGATTGATTATTTTTTTGACGGGGAGGTAAGTGTAGCGATTCACTCACGCCAGTGAAGAATATGCGACTCACTATCTACTAGAGATTAAAATCGTAACCATGAAGAAGGAAGAAACAAAAATTTATTATTATAATGTTTCATACAAAATGAATTATGCATATATTTCCTCGAGATGTTAATATTATTAATATACTAATTTGAACTAATACTTATTTTATTGTATGGGTAAATAAGAATCAATCCCATATCAAGTTCTTCCTATGAATCATCGTGAACAGATTTTTAAGCGAGCCTGATTTCTACATTTAAAATACTTTACTTGCTTCAGTTGGTCACACTGTAGATCAGATCAATGACAGATTAACCACCGAACGGTTTTATTCCGTTTTTTATTGGGTACTTGGAAAAATAAACCGATGAAAGAGAGAAAAGTTAGCTTTTATTGGTATGTAAATCATTCAGTGCAATTTGCTTATCAGGAAAACTTCTTTATTGTTGTTGTAGTTGTCATTCTACAATTTGCGTGTGTGATATTCGGGCTCGCCTCCATTATTTTATGATTGAGTGCGTGGTGATAGACCGTGATGGTCTAAATGTTCCCGTGGCATGCTCCTCACATGCGTAGACACCGGGCAAAATAGTACGATTTCCCTGTTATTTTTTCGTTGGAATTCTAACTACATGTCGGCACGATATCTCAAGATATAATTTATTCCGGTTTATGGATGTCATAAAGAAAAGCAATTCAAACTCTTATCAAACACTACACCTGCAAATTGTAAATAATCAAAGCTTTACTGCAATTACATACTATATTTCGTGATGAGTGTTAATTGTGAGATATAATTGGAGGTATAAATTTTCCCTGTTTTATGTATTACATACACGGGGAAGGAATGAAGAAAGGTAAAATATGATTTAAATTTAAATGTCAGAAAACTAGGTAATTTTTTGAATTTGGCACTCACCGGCAAAAAAGCCGGCCACCTAAATAGTGCGAAACACTGGTGTTCAAAAAACTTCTTGTAATATTTCACCGATTTTAATTCTTTTTTTGTCATCATAGTGGAATCAAATTAGGACAAAAAAATTCGCAATGTGAATTGTCTGGTCAGGGCAGTTTTTGTTTCAACGTATTCAGGGGATCAACTTAAGTTCACAGTTCAGTTTTGCAGTTTCTGCGAGGTCGGCGTATTGTTTATTTAAACAATTTAATTTTTTAGACCGTGTCTTCCATCGATTTTCTTTGAATATCTCGAAATCTATCGAAGTCCTATGGAAAACAATAAAAAGAAGGAAAATGTTCGTTATGAGCTTTACAATAAAAGTACATAAACTATAATTCGTTCCAATTGTTACTATTGTTAAAAAAAATTGAATATTGCAAAATTATGCGTTTCTGAACAAATCACTGTTCTTTAAAAATAATGGATAATATTCAATGAAATTTTGGAGAAATATAGCTCTTGGGTCATTTTTCTTTTCGTTGCAGGTAAACTCGTCCCTCAGCAATAATAATTTGAACCTGTCCCTCAGCCAATGACACGAGATATTTATGTGAATAACTCTGTAGAAGAGCATAAGTGCCTATCACCAATTATTCTAATAACTTTTTATATATCTCAAATTTTATGGATTGATTATTTTAAATTTATAAGAAAGTTTGAAAATTTCTACGGATTTTTTTTTAATGTCCCTTTTGATTTACTTACTTGTTGCTACGCTCTGTTACTACGTTCAACACTTAAATAAGTACAAAGATGCAGCTGTATACCAGTTAAGAGTGTTCTATTAGTTGCAAATCACAAGTGTACAGCCCCCACTCCTTGTAAAAAGAATTCATGCATATCATCAGTAGACCACGTGTCGTGAAATGTGCTGCATGCCTTGCTCACCTGAGCACTCTGTTACTACTATATTTAGGTGAGATTTAATGTTTACTTTATTCATATTGTGCTTAATTTATTCCTTGCAGGTGCAACTTGAACTACATATTACATTTTATTGTCATTTAGATATGTTCTATGAGTAATTGATCCGAACACGTTAAATTTACAACTCTGTTACTGCTACACTCTGTTACTACCACTGAGTAACAGTGGTACTTGAAGTAACAGAGTGGTAAAATCTCTGTATAATTTGATGTAATACAGTACAAACAACTGGAACTGGAACTTTAAAATATCGTAATTTAAGTTGTTTTTGCAACAGAGGATTTTGTTCTTGCCAGAATCCTCAAGACTATCAACCGATACAGGAACCCACCGATCAGTTGTTACAAAACCCCACAAAGATAAAATCATATTTTTCAAGACAATTGACGATAGCGCAAAACGGTTCAAAATGACTGAGAAAGAAGGTTCTTATGAGCCTTACGAGAACCTCTTAAAAATTGTACCCAATCCCAAAATAAAGTTGAGGGGTAAACGTGTTTTTTACGAATTCAATAATCCTCTTGAAGTCTTTGAAAAGTAGGTGCTTTAGAAGTTAAGACTAAAATTCCAAAGACTGAAATGGTTTGTTCAAATTGTGTTTTTAGTGCTTTAATAAGTTTAGAGTTCATCTTTTTTTTTATCATTAAAATATGCCTTAGCTACGTAGTTCACATACGAATACATATCTCATTAAAAAATGTGAAGATTTTTATTTCTTATTTTTATAATAAAGGATCTAAGGTTAATTATGTTAATTAATTTTGGCTTTGCTATATATATATTCATGCAAATCATTCAATGAAAACTCCACTATGTTACTGTGGACTACTCTGTTACTTTTAATGTCCCTTGATTCTGATTAAATTAATACGCATTTTCAACCAAGAAAGTAGAGTAATTAAGAGTAATTCTTGTAGTAGGTCTTTTAGGTACCATAAATACAACACTTCAGAGGTGTACGTACCTAAATTTTAAATGTTCAATCATTTAATAACAAAAATTAGGTTTCTTAAATGGAAAAAGTAACAGAGTGGATTTATTATTCCTAAGAATACAGATAAGATTATGTCTTTTAGCTTGGCATGTAATAAAACTAAGCTAGAAGTTTATTTGTTGCACATTATTTCTGTTATAAATGTCTTTATGTTAATATTTAAAATAGTTATTTTTCGTAGTAACAGAGTGGTTTGATTTATCTGCATCAGCTACCAAATTGACCAATTTCTTCTAAATCACCAAAGAAAGAGCTCTGCTCATAACTATATCTTAAAGACAAACTATTGAGCAAATAACTATTTAAAAAAATACTGTGAACTAGATTTAAAAAAAATTAAAAATTTTGCTGCATTTCATCAAGGAAAAGAAGAATGACCCTCTTATAAAGTACAATCACCACTTAAAATTTCAAATGAAAATGATTATTAAAACGGCTCAAATATACAATTGTTACTAAAACTTTACATCCTTGTAAAATTCTGCGATCAAAACAAATAAATAAATATGTACGATGTCTCAAATTGTAGCTTTTTTTAAGTACTTTAAGATCACGGAGAGAATTTTTTTTTCTTATTGCAGTTGTTTATAATTTTCGAAATTGTAGTTATAAGCAAATTCAAATAACTCTCTGTTTTTTTTATGAAATCAAAAACGGTACAGGAGTAATGAAAGTAGATTAAAAAAGCTAACTTAAAAAAAAACTAATGCTCTACTCGCATTTGGAGCTGAGATATGTTAGGTTTTACGTTTAGGTCACTTATAAATAAACAAATCGATATTTCTTATTGAAATTTGGACTGGCAATTCTCCAATGTCTATTGTTTTATCTCTGCTGCTTGAAAATAATCCAGAGCTACAATTGTTAAAAGATACTGTATAGAGGCTTGAAAGTGGTGTCTTTAGCGATTTTGTTAGAGATACGAAAATCACCAAATAAGTCTAAATATTATATTATGTTTTTACAAACCGGACTTTAGTCGCTAGATAGCCGAGTGAGTAAGGCGACTAGCACTTTTTCCGTTAACCCGCAATATAACCCAAATCAGAATGCATAATGCCCCATTCCAGGTAATACACCCCCAACCATACCAGGCGTTGCCTATTTTCCGGCAACCTCTTTAACCACACTTTCCCCTACAATAACTTACTTGAACCATACATTTTATCTTTCCTCAACTTTAATTTTCCAATCCTCCCTTTTCTACCTTCTGTTTGTTGCCTTTGTTCCTGTTTTTATTATTTTTGTCATCTTTGTCTACAACGTGATCTACCATGACATGCGGAAAATTTAACAGTAGGTTGTCACCACCGAAAGGAATTAAAAAAATGAAAAATTAAAAAAAATGACCTTATTTTTTTTGTAGAAATGCGCCGCTAATGACTTTAACTAATCTGACATAACGCGGTACAACCACTTTATCAGACTTGGGATTGACACTATTGACAGCAAAGCTGGATAGGATAGAAGTGACTTTTTGGTTTGAATCAAATCACACTACAAAAATAGCGAAATAAATCGAAAAGACATTGACCCCATGGTAATGAACTCTGAAACAACACGCAGACATAAGAGATATTTAGTTAAACCCGACAATAACACGGCGGTGTCCTGATTGTTCGACCGAAAGCAAAAAACGTGGCACTTTGATCTGTGCTTGCCGGCACATGCCGGCGTCAGATTTTATGCCAATTAAGGAAATGTAAACAACTCCAATACGTTCTTTCACCAGTAAGGTCGTCGACCTATTCCTGACCTACTCAAAATCAGTAGTGTATCTTCGCAAATTTACTAATAATTTAATATACTAAATTACCTCAGAACCCTCTAGAATTTTGCAGGGGCTTTCCCACATTGAAGGCTAGTACACCATTTTATTTTCCGCATGTCATGGTAGATCACGTTGTATAAATTCCTTTTAGACCGATAAATTCCTTAAAAATTTTAAATCTTAACTTTTATCCACCACATTTTCCTGGCGGCAGGGAGACCACCAGGCGGCAGCTGTCTCAAACTGATTTTTTCGTTCAGCTTTTTCCCGTGTCAATAGCCCAAATCTCTAAGTGTTTTACAAAGTGTTGTTCAGTGTAACTTTTAATTATTTTTAAGTCTCTTTGCAGATTATTTTTAAAGCGCATTGTTAATTTTAAACCTGCCATAGGCAGTAACTATGTCTATTATTATTATTATTAAGCCAAACTGGATCTGCCCCGTCCAATCCTACAATCACCACGGCGCCACGCGCCTATTAAAAGTTTTACAAAGCTGTATACGTGAACATAAGGGTAGTTGTTCAAGTTAGGTTGGTTTACCGTTTTCGTGACAAAAATTAAAAAAGTTATAAAAAAATCCAAAATGTGCATTATGTTCTCAAAGCCGCTTCATTCGATGTTATTTTAACAATTGTCGCTTTGGATTATCTTCAAATAACAGAAACAAAATAATAAGCATTGGAGAATAACCAGCCCAAATTTCAAGAAGACATATCGATTTGCTTATTTATAAATTACCTAAACGTAAAAACTGACGTATCTCAGCTCCAAATGCAAGTAAAGCATTAATTTTTTTTTTCAAAAGTTGGCTTTTTTAATCCACTTTCGTTACTAGTTTACCGTTTTTGATTTCATAAAAAAACAGAGAGTTACTTGAATTTGTTTATAACTAAAATTTCGAAAACTATAAACAACTACAATAAAACGGATTTAAATTTTGAAAAAAAAAATGTTTTTTTCTGTGATCTTAAAGTACTACAATTTGAGCATCGTACACATTTCTTGGTCTTGATGGCAAGATTTCACACAAGGGTGCAAAGTGGGTAACAATTATATATTTGATCCGTTTTAGTCGAGGTTTTAGTAATCATTTTAATTTGAAATTTTAAGTGGTGATTGTACTTTATAAGAGCTATATTTTTCCAAAATTTCATTGAATATTATCCATTATTTTTGAAAGAACAGTGATTCGTTTAAAAATGCATAATTTTACAATGTTCAACTTTTCTAAATAATCGTAACAATTGGAATGCATATTGTTTATGTGCTTTTATTGTACAGCTCATAAACGAAAATTTTCCTTCTTTTTATTGTTTTCCATAGGACTAGATTTCGAGATATTCAAAAAAAACACGGTCTAAAAAATTAAATTGCTTAAATAAACAATAATACACCGATCTCGCAGAAACAGCAAAACTGAGCTGCGAACTTGTTGACTCCCTGAACACGTTAAAACAGAAAAACTGCCTGACCAGACAATTCACATTAAAATCCTAATTTGACTCCACTATCAGGGTGTATAACAATTCATAATTTTGAAATTTGAAATTCCCTGACTTTTCCAGGTTTTCCAGGACGTTTCTGCACAAAAATGAAAATTGATGAGCGGGGGGTGGGGTGGAAAACATTATTCGACAAGGGGGGGGGGGGGGCAAGGCGCAACAATTTTTCAATTTTTTTTTGAAGAGATCAGGTAATTTTTAAAGGAGTGGGCGCACTTATATAAATACGTAGGTATAGTTTAATTTTTATAAGATGACACTATCGGCAATAAAACGCCAGACGAAGAAAAATGCATATCTCAATTCTTGAGCAAGAGCAAGACAAGAAATGAAACCACGTGTATCTACAAACTTAGGGTGGGGCTGCAATCGTTCTCTGCTCGAATAGGCGCGAGAAAAGGTGAGATATGCATTTTTCTTCGTCTGGCGTTTTATTGCCGATAGTGTCATCTTATAAAAATTAAACTATAACTACATTATATTTTGTTCATTATGCCTAGACCGCTATATAAGCACGCCCCATGCTTTTAAATTCAATTACCTAACAATTATTTTTAAATTTAAGCCTGTTTTTTAGTTTCTTAAACTATAATTTTATAGAGAAACTTAGCTTCAATTTGGGAGATCATCATTTTTAGCGAAAAAGAGTTATTTATTACACAAAAATCAATTTTGGTACTTAAATTGAAAAAATTAAGGGTAAATTCACGACCTCGGCGATTATACATTTTTGACATATAATAGCGCAAATTATTAGATGAAATATATTTTCAATCTAATGCATATTAGTAAACACAAAGAAAAATCATTAATTCATTCATTTTGTCAAATTTAAAATCGGTCAAAGAAAATATTCTAAAATACAGTATTATTCTCTTCTCTTTGATCTATTTTTCAACTTTGTTTACCCATAACGATTATTTATTATTTAAGAACTTCACACAAATACCATTAAACAATTTTGTTTTGGCAGAGAATTTCCACATAAAAGCAGGTATATCAAACGTTGCTTTAATATTTCCAAAGACACGTATGTGAATAGAAGTGCGAACACTATATAAATAAAATATGGTTTAAAAACGCCTTCCTGCATTTTATAATTTCATCTATAGGTACTATACAATATTCTTTAGGGCCGCAGATGTCTATTTAATTCGTATATTTTGTTTGATAGCCCAGTCGATCAAGGTATTTACCTACAAATACTTGCAAAACGAATATTTTCTTTAATGATTTCGTGAAAGTGTATAGAATAATATCCTGAAAAGTTCACATTTCGCTCGGATGCAGAATATAAGAAAAGAGTAAAAAAAGAAAAATTATTTTCGTCCATTTTTTCAAAATTTTGAAATTAAGTCAAGCTAGGAAAAAATAAAAACACAGATGGATAGATCACGTATTTTTGAACAAAGAATGTCCTAACAAAATTTATCGTTAAAACCACGGTTTTCCCGGAAAAAAAATAGTCAAGTGTAACGTTATAACTCGGAGCGAGATCCATGCGTGCGCGCACTATGACACAGACACATTGAATTACATGTCACTAAATCAGAATTTGTTCAATCTATATGAGTGTTGGTTCATTTAAAAGATAGGAATTGTAGCTTTCTGATGCCTCTTTGTATATAAAATATATTATCACGCCCGAACTCAATCGTCGCAATAAAAAAAACCGCTGCCCAAGGAATCACTACTTCCACATCCAAATTTTTTATCCAAGTCACTCACAACGAAAAAAATTTGTGTATGTGGAAATAATTGTTTATGGAACTTTAATAATATAATATTTGAAATCCTCTACCCCAAAAACCCATAAAACGATACCCCACATCGGTAGCGGGGTGGGGGTGGAGATGGGGGGGTAGTGGGGGTGGATGAAGTAAAAAAATATTTTGAGGTTTCTGGTTCTTGTACACACACTAAACCACATTTTTTTTTCATCCCCTTTAATAATGGGGTGGGGGTGATAATGGGGGTGGCTAATGCCAAAACTTTTTTTGGGACCTTAGCTTCTCTTGTATATATTAAATACCAATTTTATGGACTCTTACCTGCTTGATTTACCTATTTTCCCCAAATTTACCCCAATTTACCCCCCAACCCTTCGACGGAACAAGATGAAAATATAATCTAGTTCTAGATCTCGTTAAAATACATATGTGTACCAAATTTCAAGTCAATATCTCAAACGGTTCCAGAGTAAACGTGCGCACAAAAAAAGTTACAGACAGACAGACAGACAGACAGACAGACTGACAGACAGACATTTTTTTTCGTTCAAACTTAAAATCTCGACGTTTCGTGACATTCTAAGCCTATTTGAACAATAAAAATTTTTAAAAATTTTTTTGTCGTTACTATACTTCCACTGGATGTGGAAGTAATATAGAAAAAAATAAAAGCCCTTTAAAAAAATTCTTTCTTCATTGAGAACTGTTAAAAGTATGTACACTTCATGATTATTATGGTTTATTAATGTGGATTTAAAAAAAAGTACATATCAAATCATTTTAACTTCTTTGCTTGATGATTTTCTTGATAAATATATATATTGGAGGCTGTAACTTGCCGAGAACTTCACCCATTGGAAAAAATAAATATCACACTATTTCGGAAAAAAATGTATACTTTTCGAATGTTCAAACATAAATTCGTTTACTTGTATACATTTTTTCGAAAATATGATCACTCAGATCATGCTAAGGAATTGCGATTTTTACGATCTTATCCTTATAACTATGAAAATATATTTGACTGTTTTGAATATAAATTCTGGAGCTTTTCCAATACATTAAAAAATGTATAAGGAATCCCTTGGATATAGCTGAAATGTGGATACGTGTACCTATAATAAATACAATACAGTAAACGCACGTAAAAATTCATGCGAGCGATTCAGCGTCAATGTGTGGTTTTCTTTGTATGCGTTCATCATTATATATTTTCCCGCAATACTCACTATTTATCCTTCTATTCACTAAGAAAAATGTTAAAAATGCGTAATCAGAAAGAGAAAAAAGCTTTATTTTACTCGTAGCTAAGAATTTTTAGAGATTCCATAGTATGCATTTAACCGTGCGCTTGGCCGCGAGAGTGACGAAGTTACTTCACTATTTTTTTCCAGGAATACCGTGGCTTTAGCGATAAATTTTATTAGGACATTTTTTGTTTAGAAACACGTGGTCTACCCACCTGTATTTTTTATTTTTTCCTACCCTGACTTAATTTCAAAATAAAAAAAAATGGATGAAAAAAAAATTTTTTTTCACTTTTTTTTTGTGTTCTGGATCCGAGCGGAATGTAAACTTTTCAAAACATTATTCTATACGCTTTCACGAACTCATTAAAAAAAATTATTCATTGTGCAAATTTTTGTAGGTTTCACTATGAAATATTCTCTGTCGTCTGGCTATGATGTCATTAACATCGTGTTTATAAAATTACGAAAAAAATTAGGCTTCAAGTTATTACTTTGAGTT
Source organism: Rutpela maculata (assembly GCA_936432065.2). Classification (NCBI taxonomy): domain Eukaryota; kingdom Metazoa; phylum Arthropoda; class Insecta; order Coleoptera; family Cerambycidae; genus Rutpela; species Rutpela maculata. The sequence continues at coordinate 42,015,626 of OW386291.2, read as the reverse complement.
AGTTTCACAAAATACTGATCTATCTATTTACGCCTGTATTACGAATATATGACGAACGGTTTCAAACACGAAATTTGAGGGATAAAGTTGGATAAATCCGTGTATAGCAAACAAATCAATATGATCAGCGACTAGACATGTCCAAATTACAACAGAACTATGTTTACCATATGAATAAATGTTTTATACACTTTTGATTAATGTAGTAAAAACATATCTGATTCTTTTAATCCGAGATTGGCCACAGTGATTAAATCAATTCGTAAAAAAGTAAATTTCTGATAATGAAGACAAATGGTTGGAGCTAAGTCAGTTATTACGCACTATAAAAACGTTGTTTTTGTTTTATGAAGCCTATTCCCCAGACATTAAAATGCAGCAAGCCACAACGTAATGAACCAAATATCTTGAATAAGTAATGGAGACGATCGCATGTCGATTTCGTCCCTACAAACAGAATGTTACGAGTGTACGATACTTATATTAAAATAGGGGAAGATATAATTTTCTTCAGTATTGCTTGCGCTGTGTATATAGATATATTTGAATTGAGAAATCATTAGGTGTAATACGATTTTTAATTTAAAAAGTATATTAATCTTTTGATGCTCTCACCAGACATTGACATATACAGAAAATAAGGAACGGTTTATTTAATATTTAAAAAAATGAAATTGGAAGTATCTAATTAACTCCATCGATAGTCCTTGTATTGCCAAATTGATTTGTGTATAATAAGATGTATTACTAAATGTACTATTATCAGCAAAAGTCTTGCTATTTTCAGGCTACTATCTAACATACCTTGTCGTCTTACATGGATAATATATACAGTCGAGTCAATGAAGCCTAAAACTCGTCAAAACCTCTTAATTCTCAGCAACAGCTCCAATTTTGATCATTCTTTTTTTAAAATGTATGTTATTTAATATTATTCAAAATCAGAAACATCCCAAGTGGCGTAAATAATTATTTATAGTGTTTAAACAATAACAACAATATTTACAAAAAAATATATTTTAAAAACAATTTTTCGCGATATTTATAAAACATTGAGTGGTTTGTAATGAAAGTTTAAGTTCAAAAATGTTTCTTACAGTCGGGGGTTGATAATTATTTATATTGTTTAAACAATAATAACAACTTTTACGGGAAAAATCTATTTTATGTTTTTTTTCCGATATTCATGAAAAAGTTTGAAGGTTTTTCGCTCAGAATTCTTTCGGATAAAATCGATTGACGTGAAATTTCTAGTCATTACGGAATGGCTCAAGGAACAAAAGTTATATAGTGCCGATGTGTGCTTTTACCTTCTCGGGGGTGGAAATTATTATGTTCAAAGTAACTGCAGAAATCTATAGAGGAATGAATTCTAAGCAATAAATGTTCTATGACATTTTTTCGATGAGTCAATACTTGTTGAGTTATTCTTGATTGGAAATGTTGATTTTTCATATAAAAAATGTATGTTTTAGAACGATTTTTCAGTAATAACTCGAACACTAAGTTTTACCAAAAAATTATTATAAGCAAAAATTAAGCCTATAAAATAACAAATCGATTTTTTTTTTAATTTCTGAAGATGCAATACGAAACGAGTTGAAGGTGACTTTTTGTTCGCCGAAAACTGAATTCGATCCTTTCAACGTTAAAATAACGGAAAAACGGAAAATTTTTGGAGGAAAACATATGAAAATGATTTTTGGAGAGATTGAATAGCTTAAAAATAGCGGTGAAGCCATTGGTTTCATTGCTGATTTTTTCTCCGAAAAAAAAAAAAAACAACCATTTTATTTTCATCATAACTCCGTTAGTTTTTATGCTAGCGGCTTTTACAAAAGCTCATTTTAATGGTCTTTTCAAGTACTTTTAAAAATATCTTATATGTTGTTGTTCAAAAATTTTCCGTCTTTCCTTTCCTTAACGTTGAAAGGTTCGAATTCAGTTTTCGGCGAACGAAAAGTCACCCTCAACGAGCCATAACTCGGTTCGTAGCGCATCTGCAGAAATTAAAAAATACCAGTCGATTTGTTATTTTATAAGCCGTATTTTTGCTTATAATAATTTTTTTGATAAAACGAGTTGGGGGAGAGTGGGGTAATAAGAAACATATAAAATTAACATAGCTGATAGTTTTAAAACTGTAGCATTGATGTTTTTTCCTACATAATGGGCGACCCAGGGTACCCAGAAAAAAATATTGGCTCAATTCTACAATAAATACGGTGTACAAAAAAAAATCCGAATTTTATTCCAAAATTTTCACCTTATTACCCCGAAGGGGGTAATAAAAAGCAAGCTTTGTATTTCATGTATACTATCAATGAAGAATTGCTGAGATAAAAAGATACACTATACACGTGTATCTTATTTCCCCAGAAAATGTTGGCAAACCTAAAAAAAATTATTTTTTTACTACAGGGTGATGAAAGTACACGGAAATAAATACAATGCCTAAAGTTTTTATGCAACTTTATATTTTTAAAAATAACGTCAACTGACAACTCAACATTCTTATTTCTAGTCAAAACTAACTTTCCCAAACTAAACACGCAAAATTGTGATTTTTATAAATGTGACACTGTAATTTCTTTTTTTTTTCCTTGCAAATAAGAGAGTATAAATTCTAACTAGATCTGAGCGGCTTAAAACAAACGGTCCATTTCCATTTAAAGACAAAGGGTCGCACGAAGTGAAATATTTATTTAAGCGCTGTATCTGTATGTCATCATGAGCAGAGCTGGGCAAATATGTACTTACAAATACCTCATAAGTATTTAAATACTAGAAAGTATTTAAATACCAAGTATTTAAATACTTTTGCAACAAGTATTTGTATTTATACTTGCAAATACTTTATCTGAAATATTTACTACTTAGTATTTGTGAAAATGATCCTAAAGTATTTATAAATACTTAAACTATTTAAATAACTGAGAAGTATTTAAATACTCCTCAAAAAGTATTTAAATCCTTTTCTGACAGTATTTAAATACTTTCAGAAGTATTTGAATCTCAAAAGTATTTAAATAAATAAAACAAATATAATCAAATACACCAGCAGATACTCGTCAAGAATCAAGACATGTATTATACTATGTAGTTAATAAACACATTGCATCATTCAGTCCTTAGTCATTCACGTCTTAATTCCCAAAAAGTTGGTTGAGAGCAGACATAGACAGTAAGTGTTAACTGTTAAGGTTAGGCTTTTGCAGAGTGAGAAGGAAATATGCGTTTATTTTCGGTTTATTATAAATAATTAAATACCAAATATACTATAATCTTTAAAACTGTTTTTAATAATTCCTATTGTTCTAACGAATACAACTATATATTTTTTTATTGTAAATTTCTGTTCTACTTGAATATCGTAGTTTGTCAATGAAAATAGTTCCTAATTTTATTATTAAAGTATGGATCTGGATTGTTTGGCGGGGGGTGAGCTTACGCTCACGTGCACTCAGGCCTCATAAGCGGGCCCATTGTGCTGCCCCCGTAAGTGGTGGCATGTCCACCGAGCCTCTCATTCCTCAAGCCAACCAACACTTGTGATGTATTTGAGGAGAAGACCAGGTGAGACGCCACCTATGCTGGCCATACTGGGCCAGAAGTCCCCCAGTATGGATCCTCTTTTCGTTGAGAGAGCAGGGCAGTGACAGAGCACATGCTCGGCGGTCTCGTCATCCAGGTTACACCCCCTACACTTGGGGTTGTCTATAACTCCCAGTGTATGGAGGTGTTTGTTTAGTCTGCAGTGTCCTGTTAGCAATCCTACATAAATGCGCAGATTACTCCTGGACATCTGGAGACAGTGTTTGCCTAGCTTACGACTGGGTGTGGCCAAAGCCATTCTGCTATGTCTGCAGCTGCTCAGACCACCCCAACAGTCCGCATGGCGTTTAAGTGTATAGTCACAGAAGACTAAACAATCAGAATGGAAACTGGCGGCATATCCTTTGTACAATTTAACTCCAGATGTTGGAATAGATATCAGGGGCGTATTTTGTAATGTTGTAGTCAGGGTCGCAATTAGGAGTTTATAATTTAATTTTGCACAAATCTTCAACTTTAATCAAATTTGCAAAATCACTCTTTCTGAATTGCCTAAAAGTTGTCTTGGTTTGACATAATGCTGAACTTGTCATTTTGTTGATTTTTTTAATCTATTTTCAAATTACAAAGTATGTAAATACTAAATTATTGTACAAATCAGATTTCTTTGTACATCTGGCAACTCTGTATTGAGTACCAGATTATTTGTTGTTCTCAATCTACCAAATGTGGCATCGCTGTATTCTATTCCAGTAACATATGGGGATTCGATGCGCGCTTAGAAATGCGCGAACCTTCCCCCTCCCTGAAAGATTCCATTCTGATTGTTTAGTCTTCTGTGGTATAGTTCTTTAGCAGGGAACTGTGGACTGAATCTGAGAGCGCTATTGCAGGTTCTGGACCATGCAGGGCGCTCTCAGATCCCTTGCGGGCTAAAGCGTCCGCTTCTTCGTTACCCTGAATTACGTCATGTCCTTTTACCCAATGGAGCTGGACACTATTATTTTGTGCGAGCACATCTAGGGCCTTTCTAATATCCAGAACCAGCCCCGAGCCTGTCCTACAATTGTTTAGGGCAAGCAGCGCTGCTCTGCTGTCCGTTAATATGCGCACCGTTTTACCACTGACGTTTGCCTTCGTGGTTTCTATTACCGCTTGCAGGATCCCTACTAGTTCCGCCTGGAAGATAGTGGCATATGTGCCTAGCGGTATTATCGAATGTAGATCTAGGTCTTCTGAGTAAACCCCAGCTCCTGATCCACAGTCCATTTTTGAACCATCGGTATAGATTGATATGTCCGGCTCGCCATTACCGGACACGTTCAAACTCACCTCAAAGTTCTTGTTGAAGTTATATATAGGGGGGATACGGTCAGTTCCCATTCCCAGAAGAGGAGTCCTCAACGCCACCTCCTCTATGTACAGATTTAGAGGGGGGATGCAGAGTATAGTCTCCATTGCAGCTGTAGGCGTCGTTTTCATCGCACCAGTAACGCAGAGACATGCCAGTCTTTGAACATGCTTCAGTTGAGATGCTGCTGTTTTTTGCCTTACTCTGGGCCACCAGACTATGGCTGCGTAACAAAGCATGGGTCTGATCACAGCAGTGTACAGCCAGAGGGAGTGCCATTAAAGTATGGCATTTAACTATATACAAGTTTATGATAAAAACTGTATATGGTTGTATTCCTTAGAGCAGTGGGGAGTATTTGAAACTATTTTAAGGATTATACCATTTATGATTTTTTAAATATTTATAATAAACCGAAAATAAACGCATGTTTCCCTCTCATTCTGCATGTATATGTTTTGTGATTGTGTCAGAGAACAGTTGAACTAGTGCCATAGTCTCTGTGCTTTATTTGGGTATTTGCAGAAGACGCAAAGGTCTAGCTCTACGGATAAGTAAAAGTCCAATACCCAACTAGAACTGATTAAAATAGTGTTGTAGAAGTTCATGAAAGTCATGAAACCTAAAATTTTGACACCTCAAATAGTCAAATAGTATTTAATATAATAATAATAATGATAATATTAAGTCTTTATTGATTTCTACAAAAATAGAAAATACAATTTGGCGAAGTTTAGCCATCAAAAGCTATTTTTACACTTAACTATGGTTCAAAATATTTCAGTGTTATCAAAGTATTTAAATATTTAGAAAGTATTTAAATACTAAGAGTAAACTATTTAATTACTTTTGTTATTTAAATACTTTTATCTTTTGAAAATACTTAATATTAAAATACTTTCAATTTTCTGAAAGTATTTAGTATTTAATATTTAAATACTTTTTCAAAGTATTTGCCCAGCTCTGATCATGAGGAGGGCAATTAAAAATAGACAAAGATTCCTTGAGGAACTTGATCGTACAGCTAGCTGTCTTCTTGCATTTTAATAACTCGCCCCACATACCAAGCGATGTCATAGTAAATGGCATAGTATCGTTCTGGTATAATGGTATCTGTTTCGCTATCTTCTTGATCTTCGTCATGAATTGGTAAGAAATCGAAGTCAACAGCATCATCATCACCCGAGCAAAGAACCTTTAGGGTCTAATTCTTCCTCACATGGTCAATACCCCAAATAAGGGGTAATAAAATATATGAGTATCTTATAACCCCTAGCATTTTCCTCATTTGGGGTAATAAGATACATGACCATAACCACTGTTATTTCTGTTACAGAAAAATTTTAAAAAAATACACCCGGAAGTCCTATCTTTGGCCCAGAAAATCATGTAAAAAAATTGTGTGTGTTACGTAGAAAATTGTTTGTGTGAATACACAATTTTCACATGGAAAAGTTTCATACAAGCATCATATAGTGCTGAGAGAAAATAAACTTAAAAAAACACAGTATCGTTGATTATCTTTTTAACAGTGATAGGCAAATAATGGGGCAAGCTCGTGGAATTTTTTCAATTTTTTTATTTAACAAACAAAAAAACAAAAAATAGTTTCGTATTACCCTTGTTTCTTATTACCCCACTCTCCCCTATTCAATCAATTCAATCAACATTTTCAATCACGAATAACTCAAAAAGTATTGACTCGTTGAAAAAACTTCATAGAACATTCTTTGCTTAGAATGTATTCCTCTATCGACGTATGCGATTATTTTGAATGCAATATTTTCCACCCCCGAGAAGGGGTGGCATCCACCCCCAGGGGATGTTTCTGACTTTGAATAGTATTAAAAACACATATTTAAAAAAAATGACCAAAATCGGAGCTGTTGCTGAGAATTAAGAAGTGAAAACCTTCAATGACTCCACTAATACCGTGCGTGTAATTTCCCATTAGGCATGTACATTCACGTAGCGCGAGAGATATAACAACACCGGCAGCCGTAAATTCGTCCGTCGTTGGAGCATATTTCATTTCAGCCAGCTGGCACACGCGATGTTGTAATTCTTACTCCCCATTAGGGATTGCATTACCGGTTAACCGGTTAACCGGTTAACCGGTTATTAGGACAAAAATCACATGGCGATAATTACCGGTTATTTTAATTTTTTACCGGTTATTTCGGTAAATTCTGAACTTACGATATGTCACGTATTCAACGTTTCTATTTATGTCACTGACTAGTATTCACTAAATACAGAGTGACTGTCCCAACACCGAGCACTTTTAACAATAAATAAATAATATTATAAAAAGTAAACTCCAAACACCAAGCCCTAAGAAATACAAGAGAGACATTGACAATATCTTACGACAGAAAATTGAATATTTCACTGCCGCAAATATTCGTGGAATACATTTAGAAGTATGTTATTATCTTATTAACTTATCGACCCACCAATATCGATTGAGGAATGGCATCTTTAGCTGGTGGTATTCCATGCACAAATATCAGACGACTAACAGATATAGCTTTGAAAAACTAACCCTTTTAACACGCTATTTTTAAAAAATATTGTATTTTTAGATTAGGTATTCAGTAAATGCCCTATTTGAGTTTATGTTTATAATTTTTGTTATTTAAAGGAATATTTTTATTATTTGCAGAATAATTATTTCATTTATATTTTTTTCCTTTTGATAAATTAACTCCTATATAAAAAAGCCTATTTAACAGTCACATTTTTGTCACTTTGACAGCGATAAAAAAAGGTGCATCGTTTTTTATCACCGATAAAAATGCCTGTTCCTCAAAAGCCTGGTAGTCGCACGTCATTATGAAATCTGTACTGTCAGCTATAATTTTTAGGTATTGTATTGTGGAAACTATACTGTACGATATGAGTTGTTTTGGGAAAATTATAATTATTTTTAATAAATTATTGTTGTTGTTCGTTCACATTCATATTCTGTCGTTAATTTATCTCGCCAAAAAACACTCGAGCTTTTCTTTTATGGATAAATTTCTTCTTAACTCAAAATTTTGCCAATCAGTAATTTTGCTCGAAAAACTGACATTTGACAAAATCGCTCGACCTCCGGTCACGCGATTTTTTTCATCCCAGTTTTTCTTATAAAATCACTGATTGACAAAATTATTTCATTACAAAGATAAATTTATCCGATAAAAAAAAGCTCTTGTAATTTTACTGTTGATAAAAAAACCTTTTGTTTGTTCATTATATCAAATATACGTATATAAAAATGTTTTTTGTTAAATTTAGATAATTTTGTACGTGGAAAAAGACAATTGCCATTTTCGCCACCCTAATCATCCATTTTAAAATTTACCGGTAAATACCGGTTAACCGGTTATTTACATTTTTATTTACCGATTTACCGGTTATTAAAACTTCCGGTAAATTGCAATCCCTACTCCCCATGCCTAGCCCGCGACTACACACACGGTATAATATTTGAAAGATATAATAGCTTGCAAAATCTAAAAACACAATATTAATTTACTAGCATTTTTGTAACTTTGTTAGGAAGTATAATGAAAAATACATGTTTTATAAACGAAGATAGACCATAAGGCTCTTATATTTACTAAAATTAATTTTTACCGAAAAATCAGAATAAATATCGTTGGTTAGTTTGATCGGTCTATAATATCACATTATCCTTATGACTCATTTCTATCAGATCTAACGCAACACAACTTTAATCACAAGACAAAATAATCTCCTGGAAGGGGTAAATACGAGCGATAAATATTACTCTAAATAACTTTGCTGAGACTTAATTATATTCTGCCCTGGAAATAGCAATGTTATCATCATGCTATTACAAATTAAAGTCTATATTTAGTGTTAATATTTGACGATATGGTGCATTATAATGCTTTCTACAATCATTATTAATTTGTTAATAGCTACCGTATTAGGCAACTTATTTTTGGCGAATTTTTCAGAATAAAAGCCAAATCAGTCTGAAATAAGAAAAAGCTAAATTCAATACCATGCAGAGGCCGGATTTTCTGTGGATAATTCAGGGCCGGACTCGATTCAGGGCCGGATTTATTATTATTATTTATTAATGCCTAATAAAATGTATCAAAATTGATTGAATTAAGACATTAAATCGTTGTCCTGTATTCAGGAAACAGGAAAGTATATATTTGAATCTACGATGTCCGTCTGCCTGGACATTTCTCCCTCCATAACTGGAAAATGTTTCCACATATTTTGATAAAATTTTGTACACGTGCCACTTTTCGCAACTTCGAAAATAAACCGATTTATACTAAGATGGTGGGCAGATAGTGGGAGAGTGGAAGAAAATTATAATTTCAGGAAGATAGTACGATATCTCATTATAGCATTTCAGACACTGATTAATTTCTTTAGAATTTAATTTATGACGATTATATTATAATTTTTAGTTCAAAATAAATTTTGTAACATCGAGCTATGTCCCTGGGGTAAATGATTATTTTTTCACTCTTGCAGAAAAGATAAACTTAAGAACAATATTACCTAACCTTACCTTTAACATAACTTAATTACATATTTTAATATATTTATTATGAACCTTGTAATATTCAATTCTGGAATCTTTTATAATGCTTTTTTATAGTAAAAAATTTACGTAAAAAATCTTTTCCTGCAACTTAAGTGAGCTGTATATGAATTAGTGCATTTAACATAAAGGTTTAATAACATTTATTTTCGAATTATTTGAATAGTTCTTTCTGTCGAAAACTAGCATTGTAGTTTCACACACAAAGCTTTGAAGGTTTGCTAGAGAAAATTACGTTATGATATCTTTTATCTTCTTTAGATTTAATGCGGAAAATTCATAGGAGCATTTTATAACATGTTTTCATTTAAATTCGTATTACATGTCGCTGGTCTTAATAAACGCTGTGAAGTATCTAGTTTGTATAACTTCTAGTCTAAATTAAATTGCGGTCACTACACAACGTAATTTGCAAACAAGCATACGATATATGCTTCTACATAGTATGTATAAATGTATACTTTGTAATTGACTTCTGAATTCATAAATTACATTTACAGGTACACGCGCGCTTACAAGGATATTTTGTAACTAATTCAATTACACTGATAAATAACATGGCTTAAAGCGGAAAATAAATATGTGTTAAAATAAGTACCTAATTGTAGATAATTATCCATTAATACCTATTATGTAGCGAGCCTCAAATGTATGATTCATCAATTTGAAAGGAAAAGTGTTTGGAAAAAAACTCGAACACATCGATTTATTTTTTAAAAATACATAATTATTTTGGTATCAAATTAAACTATTTTTTAGTAATGATAATGACGTCATAATTTTTTTAAATAGCAACAGTTTTGCATTTGGTAGACATCGTCATTTTTAATATAACCGTGTAAATATTTTGGTACCTTATACTTAAAAAATTACGAGAAAAAAAAGTAAATCGTTACAAAAAACTAATTTTATTGCTGTTTTGTACTTAAATTGAAATCTCTCTTGATAGTAATAATAAAAAAAGAAACACACCAGTTTTTACTTGTTGGTAGATAAGTCATTAATTAAAAGTTTTAGTTTAGTGGCTGCTCTTAGTTTCACTTAAGTAGCTCCCTGAGAAGTCATTATTATATATTATATTATATTCTATGATCTAGATCAAAGTATCGGGGTAGTAGAAGCAAGAATCTAGAACAAATCACTCAGCTTAAATCTAAGGTTGTAGGTAAGAGGATGAATCTCAGGGTAAGGAGCGCCTATGGAAGCGTTCAGAAAAGTTGTTCGACGCCAGATTTATAACGTAAACCTCATTAACCACCATCCGTCAAGCTATCCTATTCGTTAACAAATATAAAAAATGACCAGTAGCCATTTTTTTTACATAAACGAACGTTTTTATAAGTGCTTCATACTCCCAACTCCAACCTCTTAGAGATAATCTTAGATTTAAGCTCAGTGAGTGGTACCTCAGCCGGTTAAGGCGAATTGAGTGGCGAATATGCTGTCTATCGCGTTCTGGGTTCGAGCCCCAGCCCAGGTACTGACAATACCGGTGGGTATGCATGTTTTTCGTTCCCCAAGGAAAAGGTTTTGGGAACGTAGGGGAATGGATGTCTGCGTTTTTTCCAAATGTGTAACCCCCTTTCGGACAGCCTTGGCTTTGGATTTGCGAGTTTTCTACTATATGTGGCGTGTTTATGTTTCTAAGACTCTTATAGCTCCACCTCACACTACCAGGATAATAAGACCTAGAGTTTAGAAGAGAGAACCGCTCCCGAACACGCCCCCGTGGCATAGATAATGCTGACGTCACTAAGAACCCCCCTTGCCACTTTGCTCAGGCAAGTGGGGTAGGACTCCCACTACAAAATTACTGACTTACATTTTGCAATAGTTAATTTGGCCGAAAAACAACGAATTGAGATTCTGATCATGGTCGGTATCGGAGAAAATATGTATACCGAAAAACAAGTTGGTGTACTTTTCAATGAAAAGTATCTTAAAACGACCTATTACACAATCAACACTGAGTAAAATTAAATTTAGAGAAAACTTGCATAAGAAATATTGCTAAGAGTGGACACCCCGGTGTCAATAAAATGTTAAAATGAAAGTTCTCTTAAAACACAAGCAGGAAAACCCCCATTAACCTGTCGTCAGGTTACTTCTAATAATCCAATAAGCAAAGTTTCAATAGCACCAGTTTTGGAAAAAGAAAAGAACCATCCGTACAAAGTTTGTTTGGTGCACAAATTAAGCGAGGCAGTGACATTACATTCCAATGCAAACGGTAGACATAATATCGGGTACTGGAAAACTGTAAATCCACATTAGATGGAAGCACATACCCCATCCCCACAAAATTAATTAAAGCTTGGGTTGGTATTATTGGAAACCGACGTGCCATTGGGCCGTTTTCCTTTGATGTAAATTTAACTACAGAGATATATTGGAACTTTCTTCGAAATTGCCTGATTATCATCTGTTAACGACTTATTTCCAATCACGAAGACTCTGATGTTCTCTGCATCTAACAATTTGGTACCAACTAGGATGGAACTCCACCACATACACCGTAAACAGTAGCTGTACGCAATTAGTTAAACATCTTTTCTCAAGGATGGATTGGAAGATGAAGCACGACCGAATAGCCGGCAAAACCTCTGGACTTAGCACCTTTAGATTTTTTCTTGAGGGAGCATGTGAAGAGCAAAGTATACTGAAATAGACCACAACATTTAGAAGGCCAAAATATCGAATACGAATGGTAACAGAGCCCCACAAAAAAAGAAAAGTATGTTGTACCAGAAAAGAGACCATCAAACCCCCACGTATTTTGGCGCGCTGAATCCGAATATGAGGTCCAAACTAACTTCTACCCCGTCACTTTTTTGTAAATCGCGTTTTTTATAGCATATTTCTGTGGTAGTACCGAAAAATGAGTCAAATTGACAAAATATCGAAAATTTTTGTCAAGAAAAAGTGCTTAGAATCCAACGAAGATATTTCAATTTTGAACCAAATCTGAGAAAAAAATAAATATACAAATATTTACCACGACCATTACGTATCTTTATTATTATTTTTTCTCAGATCTTGTTCAAAATTAACACATGGGGCCCTCGTTGGATTCTAAGCACTTTTCGTTAATACAATTTTTCGATATCTTGTCAATTTGAGCCATGTTTCGGTACTAACACAAATAAAATGAGAAAAAAAAACACGAGATTTACAAAAAAAACCGCTGCCCAAGGAATCACTACTTCCACATCCAGATTCTCTGTCCAAGTCACTCACAACGAAAAAACTTTGTATGTGAAAATAATTGTTCATGGAACTTTAATAATATAATATTTGAAATCCTCTACCCCAAAAACCCATAAAACGATACCCCACATCGATAGTGGGGTGGATGAAGTAAAAAATATTTTAAGTTTCTGGTTCCTGTACATACACTAAATCACAATTTTTTTTCATCCCCTTTAATAAGGAGGTGGGGGTGGTAATGGGGGTGGCTAATGCCAAAAATTTTTTTGAGACCTTAGCTTCTCTTGTATATACTATATACCAATTTCATGGACTTTTACCTGCTTAATTTACCCATTTACCCCAAATTTACCCCAATTCACCCCCCAACCCTTCGACGGAACAAGATGAAAATATAATCTAGTTCTAGAACTCGTTAAAGTACATATGTGTACCAAATTTCAAGTCAATATCTTAAACGGTTCCAGAGTAAACGTGCGCACAAAAAAAAGTTACAGACAGACCGACAGACAGACAGACCGACAGACAGACAGACAGACCGACAGACAGACCGACAGACAGACAGACAGAAATTTTTTTTTTGCTCAAACTTAAAATCTCGACGTTTCATGACATTTTAAGCCTATTTGGACAATAACAATTTTTAAAAATTTTTTTGTCGTTACTATACTTCCACTGGACGTGGAAGTAAAATGACAAGATAGAAGTTAATCAGATTCGGATTCAGCGCACCAAAATAAATGAAGATATGCTGGTCTTTTTTCTGGTACAACATACATTTCTTATTTTGTGAGGCTGTGTAATTAGAAGGCAGACGTGATAAGAGCGTGTTTTTGATAAATTAAGGAATTAGCTTCTTCATTATCAGGAAGTCAATGAATACTTAGTATATATAGTGTGTCCCGCTTTTCATAAATTCACCCCAATATCTCAGTTATTAATAATGGACATGCTGAATCCAAATCTGATAGAAAAATTTGTCTAAAATAAGCCCAAATATCCTTTTGCCGAAAAATCGACCCCTTTTTACCCCCTAAAACCGCACGTCAATGAAAAATGAAAATGTTTACTATGCCAAATAATTCATTTTTCCAACACATAATTACCACCCAAATTTGAAGAAAATCGCATTATTAATAACTGAGATATTAAGGTGGATTTATGAAAAGCGGGACACACTGTATATTTTTGTATTTAATAGTTTAAAACGAAGTAGTATAGTTTACGTTAAATATTTTATTCATAAAAATGATATAATTAATTAGCTTGACAAAAGTTAATACAATAAAATCACATCAATTTAAGTTTTTACTTCGGTGACTTGAGAAGCGGTTAAGAAAACATTTTAAGAAAACATTTTAAAACTCAAGTAGCTTCGACCCTAACCTTAAATAAATACATCCCATACTGTTAATAGTACACTAATTTAATTATATAATATATATCACATGAGTACTTTATAGGTCAGAGACAATCTATTTATTGTAAAAAGTTTATTGAGCAAAACTTTTTAGCTGTAGCTTTTTGATTTACAGTAATTTTACAAACCGAACCAATAAATAACGTAGCACGTAGCCGACCACTGTAACTTGATAAAATAAACTGCCACCGAAATTATTTATTTATTTTGACAGTTTACAATAGCTAGTGGCCATAGAAAACAATTTTCACGGAATAAAAGTTTTATAAATGTACTGGAAGTAAACAGCAAGGAATCGACTCACGAGCGAAATAAGAAATAATGCACTGAGACGTAGGTTACCCATCAGTGTCCTAAACTTGAGATTTACTGGCAGCAACTTTTAATACAATTTCATGAGAGATTGCAATGTTTAGGAAGTTTTAGTCCCACAGTGTCCGACAGTCGATTTTTACGATGGCTATTCCTCTTTCCACAATGCTATTATGCCCTTAGGTTGACAAAGCGAAAGAAATGTACCAAGGGGTTCACTTTTATTTGATTTTATCGACTATCGGGATAAAAAACACCTACATGGGAAAGTAGCTGTTTCAAACAACATGATGCAGCATTGCATAAATAGTAAATTACTTTGTTTGATTGATTTATATTGAACATGTAGTGGTCTTAGGTAGTCTTAGGTAGTAAAATTATTTTATTATTGTAATATGTTCAAAAGTATTGAACCTTCACTTTAACCACGAATTCCTCAAAAACGGAGGAACTGAAAAATTTAAAAAACCGCTGCCCAAGGAATCACTATTTCCACATCCAGATTTTCTATCCAAGTCTCTCACAACGAAAAAATTTTGTATGTGGAAATAATATAGAACTTTAATAATATAATATTTAAAATCGTCTACCCCGAAAACCCATAAAACGATATCCCACATCGGTAGTGGGTTGAGGGTGGTGATAGGGGGTTGGTAGTGGGGGCGGATGAAGTAAAAACATATTTTGAAGTTTTTAGTTCTTGTTCACATGTACTGGGTTATTCACTATATTTAGGCCATCCTTTATTATCGTTATTATTGGAGATAGAAAAAAAAGTTTCGGGCGAAAGGTGTAGGGCTGTAACTGAACCCCTTTAATAAGTTAATGGAAGCACAGTGGCGAGCAGAAATTGAGGGGTACAAGAAACAATGGTATTTTTTTAATGTTGTGGTATTGTTGAATTTTTGAATTATTCTTTTCTTTCTGATTTCAGAAATATGACATATGATAGTCCTATCTTTAACCATTTTCGAGTTATTGAACATTGAAAATCGTATTTAAGCTATTTATTATACGAAGGGAAATTACAAATATTAAAGTATATGAAAATGACAAATATTCTGTTATTATATGAAACCCTGACACATTTAATAACATAATATTTGTCATTTTCATGGACTACATTAATAATTGTAATTTCCGTTCGTATAATAAATAGCTTAAATACGATTTCCAATCTTCAATAACCCGAAAACGGTTAAAGATAGGACTATTATATGTCATATTTCTGAAATCAGAAACAAAAGAATTATTCAAACATTCAACAATACACAGGACATTCCATTAAAAAATATATTATTATTTCTTCTCAATTTCTGCAAGCCACTGTGCTTCCATTAACTTATTCAAGGAGTTCAGTTACAGCCCTACAACTTTCGCCCGAAACGTTTTTTTCTTCTCCAATAGTAACGATAATAAAGGGTGGCCTAAATATAATGAATAATCCTGTACACACACTAAATCACAATTTTTTTCATCCCCTTTAGTAATGGGGTGGGGATGGTAATGGGGGGTGGCTAATGCCAAAACCTTTTTTGAGACCTTAGCTTCTCTTGTACTAAATACCAATTTTATGGTCTCTCTTGCTTGATTTACCTATTTACCCCCAACCATTCGACGGATTAAGATGAAAATATAATCTAGTTCCAGATCCCGTTAAAGTACATAAGTGTACCAAATTTCAAGTCAATATCTTAAACAGTTCCAGAGTAATCGTGCGCACAAAAATGTTACAGACAGACCGACAAACAGACAGAAATTTCTTTCACTGAAACTTAAGATCTCGACGTTTCATGACATTCTAAGCCTATTTGAACAATAAAAATTTTCAAAAATTTTTTGTCGTTACTATACTTTCACTGGATGTGGAAGTAAAACTATGTTCATTATATATCTATTGTAAATAACTCATTGAAATTTGAATAACTTACGTTGAACAGTTTTGAAGATTTCCCAAGTTATTTGTATAGAAAACTGTCCCACTTTTCAAAGAGATTTTGACCACAGAATAAACATGAAGTCACGTTTTTGTCAGTAACTCCAAAATTTTAAAATATAAAATTATGAAAAAATTCGTCTTGCGACAAAACTGTTTTATCAATATATATCTAAAATATTATTCACGTAGGATGCACATTTTCTGAAATAAAACATTAAAAGTTGCCATGGTCAAAATCTCAAGTGGAACATTTTTCAATATAACGTTAGTTATTCATTGAGGCTAATTACATTTGAATCATATTATTAATTTAATCAATAACTGTATGCTTTAAATATACTTTTTTATCTACCACTACGTACCATAAGATCTTTTAAATTAGTTCCTTTAAACTGAATTATTAATGATAATTTGAACAAAATGTTGTCGGGCATTATTTTCTGAGAGAATGGTGAGATGGTACATGTCAATGATATTGGTGTTACCAGTTGCACTATATGTGAATTAGTATGGATGTTTTAGGACAATCGTTCCCAAATATATTGATTTTTCATTATGGTCCTTGCAATTTATGAACTGTTACCAACCAGCTTAGAAATATTGGTAGCATTCTGCGCTCAACACCGATGTGTCATAGCAAGATCTGGAGCTAGATTATATATTGATCTTCAGGTAAACGGGGGTAAATCGGTAAAGCAAGCGAGTAAGGGTCTATAAAATTGGGATTTAGTTATTTACGAGAAGCCAAGATCTCAATTTTTTTGCATCGGCCACCCCCACCCCATTATTAAAGAGGTGAAAATAATAAATTGTAGTATGTGTACAAGAACCAAAGGCCTCAACTTTTATTTTGACTTCAACCACCCTATCACTAACCCCACTTCATTATAAATAATAATAATAATAATAATACAACTTCATTGGTGTGTTATACACAAAGTATTTACACAAGTCAGATTACAGCATAAGGAAAGTAAAACAGCTAGACTAGATAAATAAGTTAAGTATAAAATAAACAAGACAAGACTAGGTTAAAACAAATACAAAGATTAAAACTAAATTTGAGGACACAGTTTCTAGAATTTGAACAAATACCAACAATCACGTTAAAAATTACCAGTTATTAAAATCGGCCTCCATGAATTCCTCAACTGAATAAAATGCATTTCTGATCAAAAATTTCTTTATGGAGATTTTAAATTTGTTCAAGTTAAGTTGCTTCACCTGCATTAGCAGAACATTGTATAACAATATACCATAATAATGTGTGTTTTATTTAACCTTAAAAAGTTGATATTTATTTTGTCCCGGTTTCGTGTTGGGTAACTATGAAGTTGACTATGGGTAGTGAATTTATCTTCATTCTCTTTTACGTATAAGAGCGACTGCAAGATGAAGCCACACGGTAATGTAAGAATACCTAACGTAGTAAATTCAGATTTGCAGTCATCTCTATATTTAAGCCCAGCAATTATTCTTATGGCCTTTCTTTGGATACCAAAGGCAGCTCTGCTAGTAGAAGAGTTCCCCCAAATCAAAGCAGCGTAAGAGATAACAGAATGTATTAGGCCATGGTATGCAATAAGTAATGTCCTCTGGGAGACATTGCGCGCGAGACTGCGTAATAAATATGCTTTTGCTTACTTTCGTACAGATGTAATTTACATGTGTATCTCAAGTTAACTTTTTATCAAGGTAGATTCCCAAGAGATTTACCTCATTACTAAGCGATAGATCATTGTTGTCCAAATTTTTTAGCGTAAAAACCACTTTTTCAGTTTTGGAATCATTTTGTGTCAACTGAATAGCTATGAACC
The DNA here is from genome assembly GCA_936432065.2 of Rutpela maculata. Taxonomy (NCBI): domain Eukaryota; kingdom Metazoa; phylum Arthropoda; class Insecta; order Coleoptera; family Cerambycidae; genus Rutpela; species Rutpela maculata. The sequence continues at coordinate 41,997,446 of OW386291.2, read as the reverse complement.
AATCTTGTACTAGATTTTATGTCGAAATTATTTCAGATATTAAGTCCTTAAGTCCTTGTTTAAATGATTTTGTTATGGTTATATCGTCAGCGAATAGGACAAAGTTTGCATCCAGGGCAATGCTGGGCAGATCATTTATATATATAGATATATATATATATATATATATATATATATATATATATATATATATATATATATATATATATATATATATATATATATATATATATATATATATATATATATATATATATATATATATATATATATATCAAGAATAGTATCGGCCCTAACACAGAACCACGAGGAACATCGTATTTTGTTGGAAGAAGATTTGAGTTTGTGTTTTGCAATGATACATATTGGAAACGATTAGTTAGGTAGGAACTTATTAAGTAGGCGTTATTGCTAAAATCCTAAAACCTTAATTTATCGACTAGTATTTTATGTGACACACAATCAAAGGCTTTTATGAGATCTAAGAAATGTGAAAATGTTCAAAGCTTTCGTTAATAATTTCAATTAAAGAATGAACAACTAATGTTAAAGAGGGTACAAACATAAAATTGCGATTTAGCGTATGTATAAGAACCAAATTCCTAATAATTTTTTTGGCATCGACCGCCCCCACTACTACCCCCCCACCGGAAATTTGGATGTGGAAGTAGCGGTTTTCTATCTCCCACCAAGACGAGTGTACAGATTTTCTCACAATAGTTTCCTTCACTATGTAGAAGTTAAATAGGTAGAAGTTAAATAGGTAAAAGAAGCTACCAAAAAGGTTAAATTTTTCTTTTTAAATTGAACCGTCTTCAAAAATCTCTCTAAAAAGTCGAAAGTAAAATTTCACTCAGTTCTACAAATACCTGTCTACCATTTAGTGGAAAGTAGCAAGGAACTATACCTTATTACCTAATATCAATTTGAAGTCGGTGCAAAAACATTTAATTTCAAAAATACGTTTTGCACCGTAATTTTTTTCTTTGCATAAGATGTTTCTAAACTTCAAACATGTTTTAATAATAATCTACTGTTGAATGTTCTGTGGCCCCTTCTCAAATTCTATTTTTTATGCATTTACCTTATATTTATATGATTTGTGGGAAAGAGAAGAGGTACAATAAAACGTATTTTATCATATTCCTATGTTTCCCTTATTTACTACCCCGTGATGTCACATAAAACATAAAGAATTACAACAAACCGTGAAACTTTGCCCCAGACTGCTTTAATGATTTCTGTATTCACAGCGCCCAAGCATAAATTTTTATCAGGACAATCTAAACAATTATTTATTTATTCGAAATTACAGTCAATTAAGGCTGACGCGACGCACTAAATTAATTAATCTTTGACTGTTTAATATACATTTTACGAGCTTGTTTATTAATTTTTCAATTTATGAAAGTATGGCTAAGACGAAGGAAGGACGGGAAAAACGACATACACTAAATGATAATTTCCAAGTTGACTAAAATTATGTCTATAAGTCAGGATATAATGCATAATAATTGTGTAGTTCATAAAAAAAATGTCTGTAACAATTAAAATTTTCGTACAAAATTTTCTTTTAGTTTTTATCTGATAATCTGATAACAATTTAATACGAATTATTTCTAATTTTTCAATAATATTATAGCCTGTACACGACGTCTTTAGTATTTTATTGTACCTTTACTAATGATCAGTTTGGCCGGAGCTTATTTCCAAATTTATTTTTAAATTTAAAGATTAAATGGTAGGGCAGGACCTCGCATGTAACCACATGTGTATAGTTCTTATATATTTATTTTATGTACTGTTTTTTTAAAATAAGTCCATTATTATTATTATAATTATTATTAATAATTTTACTTCCACATCCAGTAGTAACGACAAAAAAAATTTGAAATTTTTTATTGTTCAAATAGGCTTAAAATGTCACGAAACGTCGAGATTTTAAGTTTGAACGAAAAAAAAAATTCTGTCTGTAACTTTTTTGTGCGCAATATTAATCTGGAACCGTTTAAGATATTGACTTGAAATTTGGTACACGTCTGTACTTCAACGTGGTCTGGAACTAGATTATATTTTCATCTTATTCCGTTGAAGGGTTGGGAGGTAAATTGGGGTAAATGGTAAATAGATAAATCAATCTGGTAAGAGTCCAGAAAATTGGTATCTAGTATATAATAGAGAAGCTTATAAGGTCTCAAAATTTTTGGAATTAGCCATCCCCATTACCACCCTCACCCCATTATTAAAGGGGGCGAAAAAAAATTGTGACTTAGTGTGTGTACAAGAACCAAAAGCTTCAAAATATTTTTTTACTTCATCCACCCCCACTATCACCACCCTCACCTCACTACCGATATGGGATATCGTTTTATGGGTAGACGATTTCAAATTTTATTTTTTTAAAGTTCCATAAACAATTAGTTCCACATACAAAATTTTTTCGTTGTGAGAAACTTGGATGGAACATCTGGATGTGGAAGTAGTAATTCCTTGGGCAGCGGTTTTACAGTTGCGATTGATACCCATAGATGGAACCAATGATTTTTCTTGCAGGTCATTGCTGCTCGACTATTATACATAGTCTATCATTGAGATCCTTCGTGTGATTGTTATTATTTGTTATTCACACCCATTTCTCAGTCAACTGCGGAAGGCAATAATCAGAAACCGGTCTACTTGTAAGAAGAATTTTCTTACTTGCCCAACATCTAACAGAGAAGGGAATTGTTGATTATTCTATTACTCACCATTTAAAATAATAACAACGGCAGTAGTACTTTAGTAAATGTCCTAACTCACCTGAAACAAAGAAAATAATTATGTAGATATGTATTTTATTAACAAACAATTGTGTATTATAGCTATAGGTAAGAATACTGTCATCAAGAGTTTCATCAAAAGTTATATATTGAACAAAAATATTTTCCTTAATATACGCAACATTCGCCTAATATCATATAGCTTCTGCGGATTCGCTGATATATACAAGCCGCTAGAACGTGGTGCTAGGTCGATGTCCCTGGACGTCACAAATCCAAGTACTAAACGCCACTGCTGTTGCTTAACTACTTGTATTGAGATGCGAATATAATCAGAACGGATCCGCGCGCTCATCCCCTATATGTTTTGCTTGACATTTTTCATAATTTATGTATTCTTTTTATATTTAGCTATTATTGCTCATTTCTCCCGTACGTTTGTTTTCAACCAATCATTTAAATTCGTTGATATTTACGTCGTCGTGGTTGAACATAATAGAATTATAATGCTTGAATAAAAATTTAAATAAAGCCTGCAGAATATTGGCAGACTGACACATTTTAAAATACAATATGCTCAATTTTTGCGTCCACTACATTTTTTTCACACGCCAGTAACAATTAACGTTATTATTTTTAACGCATAGGGAAACTGAATAATACATTTTTAAATTGTATTTTGTTTTGTTTTAAATCAAAATCAGATTCGAGTGTATATTGTATGTTAGAATTTTTTTGTGGCATTGGATTTTCTCCATTAGCCAAATGGATTTGTTTAAATATGGCACTTTTGCAAAACTGCCAATAGCTTTATTATCAACATGGTGAAGTTACGCTCAAAAGCGATTAGCCCGCTTACATAAAACATTACATAAATCACAGAGCATAATACACCTTTTCGCATAAAACACGAATTACACATCCGGGATTGCGCATCGTTCGGCAACCTATTTAGGCACATTCTGTTTCTTCCATACAACTACAAAATCTGTCAAAACACAATTTCCGAATCTTAACCTGTTTGGTGATTTTCGTTCACTTTCTAATTTTTTCTGTTCCTAATCATAATTTTTGCAAATATACATAATCTTCTGAAACCACAATATTTTAAATTAAAAATTCCTAGGCACACACAATGTGCTTGAAGGTGGAAAAATTATGATGAAAATGAGTCCAAAATCGGTTTGCGCAGGCTGATTCTACATTAAAAGTAGATTCAAAATTTTTGAAATTTAAAATCGTAGCTGATCCCTTTCCCGTTTTATCCACATTTTTGGATTTTAACCCTTTGCAATACAGTAACTCGTATACATCAACTTTTTCTTCGAGCACTTAGCACTTTTAGAAATAAAACTAAAAATTAAATTTCATTTGTTGTAAAACACTTGGAAATAACCAAGAAACAAAAACGTTTAATTAAAATTTAATTATCTTTTCACTTGTAAGTGTTTTAATGTTTATACATTCTTTTATTACTGACAAAATAATTTATTTGGATTACACTCTTTGCCGCTAGGTAGCTACTCGTATTTTGTTTCCAAACATAAAGTGTAAATCTCAAAAGTATATAGTATACCTTTTTCCAGAACCAAAAAATAAAAAAAAAATTCATTGGTTAAAAGTCTGTCAAATTATAATGATTTCAAATGAGCCATATAAATAAATCCTCTCATGAGGATAATCGAAAAAAGGTATGTGCTCCATGTGGAAAAAAAATTATATTTGGAAAAAAAAACAGAAACATTTTTCATAACTGAAAACACTGAAAAATTAATTAAAAAATTTATATTTGAGGACTTTGATCTAAAAAATGAAAAGTATCCTTTAAGTATATGTACAGCTTGTTCTCTCACACTACTTGATGCTAAGAAGGGTAAATTTCAAAGACCATTTCAGAAAATGCCTAATTATACAGATGTCATATTACCAAAGGATACTCGTACATCACCATAGCCCGTATTTCGGATGACATTCCAGAGACGGACTCTGAATTACACGATACTATCTAATACTTTTGTAAAGTTATCAGAAACATCGGTCGCTAACAATAAGTATTACTGCCACACAAACCAAAAAATCTTTAAATAGAAAATTTTTATTTTATAAACCTTAGTGAAAGTCCAGGCGAACGCTTATTGAGATGTTTACATTTCTCTACAGATAAAAAGAGTCCCTGACCCTCCAGACAGGTAAAAAATTATTAGTCGTATTATATGGTGTCATTACACAGTAAAGTAATTATTCTTAAATATTGCAAGTTCTAAATATTATTTTTTGGTCGACCTAGACAATATCTAGATTTTAAAGATATAAATTGGATTTTAATATTATTATATAAAACATTAGTAGTTATAGTTGTATTGAATATTTTCAATGATATGGAGCTCGAAGTATAATAATTATGTTAACAGACTCGAAAGTATTTAAAATAAATTTGTCAAATTCATTTTACATGCATAAACATTAACTCATCGGTTATAAAGCACTAACAGTAAGGTATGAGTAGAAGTGTTGGGGCTGAAACCCAACGCACACTGCCAAAGCCAAACTAGAGATGAGTTGCTATTTAACAAACAACCTGTTATTTTATAACTGTTATTTGTAAATAGCATTAACAGACTGTTATTTCTGTTCGAAAATAACAGGTGAGAAAACAACAGATAAGAAACACGACGTAGTAAAAATGTTTTTGCTAACTGCTGTTAAACTGTTATTGAGAAAACAGCAGTAGTAGGTAATGAAATCGCAACGCAACTGCTAATGTAGTTGAATATATTATTGAAGTTGAATATTATTGTGGGTATCTTGAGTCATCGGCTTTATGTATACACTTTTTAGTTGTTATTTTAATCATAATATATCCAAATCTTTTTGATTTTCTTCTCCGTGTGTATATTTTCGATTAACGCACACCGAGTTTAAAAATGAAGGGCTGCCAGAGTTGAATGTTTTTGTAGTAATCACGAGTCATCCACTTTATGTACTGACTTTTAGCTGTTTTTTAAATCATAATATGTTCGGAGCCTTTATATTTTCTTCTCCAACTGTATATTTTCGTTTACCTGCATCTCTAATATTGTCATTGCACACGCTGTGTTTGGCGTGTTTCTATGCTGGTATTTCTTTATTAATTTAACATGAAACAATAATAATTAAATTCAGTGCATCACTATGCGTCAATTACCCGCTGATATACTATTTTCAGACATGGGTAAGGGAAACTTTCCAATGACTATTTCGGCAGTTTAGTATAGTAATGGCGCGTCCATTGCCGTAATACAAACGGTACAATCGTGGATTTGTGAAGACGCCGGGTTAACATTAAATGATGCAAAACTCAAGTACCTATCAAAGGTGCATATGATCGCGCAAGTTTTTAATTACATGCCATGTGTCGTCTAACTCCCATCAACAGGAAAATAGGGATTTACAAGTGATATTCTTAGAGAAACGGCGCGCGGCGTTCTTTTCGTGCCGAATATTTAGACTCATCTTTAATTATCTATTGTTAATTACGTGCTATTAATCTGCAATGTAACAGTTTGATTTAATGTTTCCAATTGGATGAGCAGTTAACTACAAAAAGAGATAAGAATTATTATAATTTTGTACTACCCTCCCATGCCGACTCTGCATTTTACGTCAATGTCATCCAAAATACTGGCTCTGTACATCACAAAATACATGCAACTGTTATATATGTTTGACTGGTCGTTTCAAAGGCCACGTTAAAATTGATAAAGGTAAAGGACATAAAAGAGATTTAGAAAACAAAATTGATGTTTCTACGGGACTTTATGGGCGTTCAGCAATAGATAACCTGCCGATTTCATCTATAGAGAGTAAACATATTAGAAATTTGTTGTGTGGTGATTGTTTTCAAGAGATTGGAAGAGGTAAAAGTCACATATATAAAAATAGCAAAGAAAATGTATTAAAAATTGTAGAAAAGCTCACTGAAAAAAATCAAAATCAAATTCTAAGTACTATTATAAAAAAAAGGTTCAGTCTGCTAGTCTTCTTACAACTAAGAAACATGAAAATTTTAGTTTTAATGTATCTGCTGGTGGTCGGGAGACAAAAGTTGTTTTAAATCCGAGTATTAAAAAAAGTGTTTCATTTGATGAAGAGAGCTTAGATAACTTTAGGATAAATTTAGGAGTTTCAGGTAATCAAATGAGAAAAATAACTAATTTTGTAAGATGTAACGTAGGTAGAAAGTCTATTCCATCGTACTATACAAAGCATTTACTAGTTTTATTTCTAAAAGTGCTAAGTGCTCGAAGAAAAAGTTGATGTATACGAGTTACTGTATTGCAAAGGGTTAAAATCCAAAAATGTGGATAAAACGCGAAAGGGATCAGCTACGATTTTAAATTTCATAAATTTTGAATCTACTTTTAATGTAGAATCAGCCTGCGCAAACCGATTTTGGACTCATTTTCATCATAATTTTTCCACCTTAAAGCACACTGTGCACAGTCATAGCGCTCGCTTTCGTCATTTCTTGATTCAGTTCCTTGATGTTTATTTATGCCTGCACCTTTTTTCTTATTTCAATTATTTAAAATTAGTTTTTAACATGTTTAATTTGAATAAATATTTACGTTATGCCTTGTGATCAGGACATATTACGTTACTTTTCACTTTTTTTTTAGCCTTACCTTGATTGGTGATGAAAAACACAACTTTATTTTATCATTATAATTTATTTGAATGCATGTTTAAAAAGGCAGTTCCCTGTATTAAAATACAGGGATCTGCCTATAACTGTAATGTATCAAAATAACTATAGCAAAGTTAGGAATACCAGAAATAGGAAAAACCAAAATATTTTGATAATCAGAGAGACGAATGGGAATCGTTGTCTGTCGTATATGTAACGTCATGTTTAGTGTGATTGTCTTATTTAAAGTTATAATAAATTATATTACTATTATTACTGCTCACAAAATTTCAAATTCCTGGAAAATGTTTTTTTAATATACTTGATCATCTTTGTTGTAGAAAGTGTATTAATTTACGAAAAATTATGCTTTCTGGTACCATCTTATTAATAGATTATTTATAAATATTTCTGAGCGCATTCTATACAAAATTTAAATATAATACTTATTTACTATTAATAAATATACTTCATTACAAAATAAATAAATTAAAAACAATGGTTTTATTTTAAAACCAAATTGCAATAAAAAGTAGAAAATAATTTCAACTTTGTAAATAGAAAACCATTGGGCACTCATAAAATATTACTTCATCTAATCATTTTGATTTACGTTTAGATTTTATGAGCACCCAACGGTTTTCTATTTACAAAGTTAAAATCATTTTCTACTTTTTAGTGCAATTTGGTTTTAAAAGAAAACTATTGTTTTTAAATAGTTTTTTTTTTTCATTTATTTTTAACTTGTTAGTCCTTGTCAAGTAGCTTATCGTATTCTACTCGTCAAACTCTTTCATTTGATACCCATGTCAAAGGGGTTGTGAAGAAAAAGGTAATCCGCCATCTTAGAGCGCCCGCCATATTGGATTTAGAATGTCGCCACGTAGTTTATCGTATTCCACTTGTCAAGCCCTTTCATTTGATACCCATGTCAAGGGGGTTCTGAAAAAAGATAAGCTGCCATTTTGAGGCGACTGCCATATTGAATTTAGAAGGATATTAGATATACTATATTGTATTGTCCTCAGAACCAAAGTTATGTGCAAAATTTCAGTTCGATTGGATAACGGGGAGTGGGTCAAATTTCAATCACTGACCTATACATACATACGGGGTGTATACCAATTCACAATTTTGAAATTCCCTGACCTTTCCAGGTTTCCCAGAACTTTTCAATTAAAATTTCAGAAAATTTTTCTGCTCGAAAATGAAAATCGATGAGCGGAATGGGGCGGTGCAAGATGGGAACAACTTTGGAAATATAAATAATTTTAATACATTTTCCCTGACTTTTTTAACACGTTGACTGCCAGACCGATTTTGACCATCTTTCCTTATGTGCCGTGTCCACCCATAAGGATGGACACTAGTTATTCAAATTTTGTTGACGTCAACCCAAACGGGTAAACAACAAGATATTCCTTATTATTCCATGTATCAGTAAATAGCTAAACTAATAAAATATTTGTTTTCAAAATACTATAATGGAGGTCATATTCTGTCAGACTGTATCCATCCAAATGGATTTACAGTGATTTTTCAGACGTTTCATAACTTTATTTTTTGAACGATTTGTTGTTGAATATTAGTAGTTAAATATGAGTAATACGTCAAAAAGAAAACATTTAGTTCGGGTTAATACAAACCGAAAGTCACAAATACCCTTGACGGAAAAAGAGTTGCAAGAAATTGTAGTAAATTATTTATACAGTAGTGAGGAAGAGCCGTTTCGAGACAGCTGCAGTGAATATCAGCAGTCTTCGACAGAATCCGACTCGACGTTTCATTCTGAAGATGGCAGTGTTTCGGATTTGGAAGACATTGAGGCTGAGGACAATTTGACTATTTACTCTTTGTTAGGCATACCAAAAACCGAAGAACGCGTTCGAACTCCTCGATTGGCAAAAAGAACGAAGCATTATTTAGAGAAAACCAAAGAGTGCACTAAGAGAAACACAAAAAGGTATACCACTTACTTTATTTTTTTGCTTGACATATTGAGGCATTTATTTTTTATAAGACTATTCGCCGTTTTTACAAATATTGCTACGAAAACATAGCAGCAACTTCTGGGCGAAAGGAAGCTAAGGGTAAAGGAAGAAAAGTTAGCACCTTCTGCAAATCATGCCCCGACAACCCTTTTTTGTGCTTATGCTGTTTCGAAGATTCGCACCAGAGATAATTATTATTCCTTTTTTTTATCGATTAATAAATTTTATAAAAATGATATAGGCATTAATTTTGTTGATTACTTTAATGTCGGTCTGTATGGGTGGACACCTAATAGTCAACCCTACAAACTTTTACATAAAAGACATTTTGATATAAACTTCATTTATGTTAACTAGAAGGGAAAATAGCGTATTGGCAAAATTTGAATAATGTTCTCAAAGTGGTCTGGCATATGTGGAAAGGCTACTGTCCACCCAAATGGGTGTATGTGGCAGTCAACGTGTTAATGAATTTATAAATTCCCTGACTTTTCCATGATTTCCCTGACCAAAATCGAATTTCCTGACTTTTACAGGTTTTCCCTGTTTTCCAGAAAGTATACACCCTGTACAATCTGTACATATCGAGGTACATACATACGTACATATTTCCGAATATAAAAAAACCATTGAATAACCTTTACATGGTGGGCTCTAAATTAAATAATTTTCTTTTCATGGTCGACATTATCATTTTTACTTTGATTTTTGGATTCGAAAACGCCGAAAACTCTCGCGTACAAAGTGCCAGGCAAATCTGTTAACATTTTGCGATTATGGATTCATATCGAATCCGTCATTCTGAATTTATAAGTTTTAACATAAGGCTTGATATCAGTAAATCTTTAAATTCACATGGATAACAAGTTTAATGTAAATGTATATGCACAAAATTTTGAATTCACCATTTTCACCGAAAATCATTATGCAATTCCTATGGACGTGGAAGTAAGGAATCGGGATTTTCTCGAAAAAAAAGCAAAATAGTGCTAAAGTTATGAAACTCCCCCCCCCATTTTCGATGGCGCTGAACACGAATAACAGGGCGAAAAGTTTTTCAAGTCATGCGCACCCCCTGAAACTGCCAAAAACCCCCCTTTTGCTTATTTATCATATGACATCGACTAATTTTGCAGGGATTCTTTGTTTCTGCATGGGGATATAACAGATGATGAAAGGTGATGTCAGGTAGTAGACCGCAATCGCCCAGGGGGTGTAAAATTGTTTCTTTTTTTTTCTTGTTAAACCTCTATAGATTTTTTAATTTTTAGTTTTAATCATAGATTTTGCGATTTTGCCAAAATTGTTAAAAATCAGTCTGAAAGTACTTTTAAAATATTATCTCTTCAGATACTAACATTAAGCACGATTCATTCTTCATTAAGTTCAACGATATTGGTTTTTCAACGAAAACAATTTTTTTTAAATGGATCTCCTATGGGACAACGTAAAGAGTATGAACGAGTAGCAATGTAAAAAGTGCCCCCGCATCTACCGAACTAAAATGGCTTCTATAAGATGTCTCGTATGCTGACTGTCTTGTGTACAAAGTTTTAAGCTCGTGGACTCTGCATGGGGTGGTAAAAAAAAATAATTTACCCCTAAATGTTTTATTTTTTTTCTCACCTCCTATTTGACGGATCGCTTTGTAATTTGGCACAAATAATATTAGTGTTAGGATAGTTTATTTTAAAAAATATTACCCTTCTACGATGATTTTATGCATTAAAAAAAATTAATATATTTTTTCAATGGGCGGAAGGGTGACTACCCTGTTTGACACTATTACCATATTTTGATATAATATGTATTTAAACTATAACTATAACTATAACATATAACAGTTACAGTTTTATTAATGCGGTCGAACAGGATAAAAATAAATAAAAATTATCTGAACTTGCAATATTACGAGTATATTATTTAATATTTAGATAGGTAATCATATAATTCATTCATGTTTAGTTATTTCACTTCAGATAAGACATCGCAAAGAAAAAGAAGAACAAGAAAAGCGACATCAAGAAGAAAAAGAAGAGCAAAAAAGAAGACGTCAAGAGGAAGAAAGACACGAATTGAAGGAAATAATGGAAGACCTGGAAATAAGGCGTCAAGAGGAGAAAGAAGAACAAGAAAGACAACGCCAAGAAGAAAAGGAGGAACAAGAAAGACGCCAGGAAGAACTGAGGAAAATCCTGAGCGATCAAATGAAAATCCAACAAGGCGCTATGAATTCAATCACCAACGAAATCAAAGAAGAGATAAACAAGGTCAAAGATAGTAGGCGTGGTCAAGACTGAAGTCAGTCAAGTCAAAGGGGAAGTAAGCGACATCAAAGAAAAGATGAGTGATGTCGAACGAGAAGTGTAGCGCTTTAAACGACAATTGAGAGAGAATGGAAGCCAGTTAGTAGCATCAGGTCCTCGTTTAAAACCTCCCTCATTTGACGGCCAAAGCTCATGGACAACGTACAGGAGACAATTTGAGCGGCTGCAAGTGCGAATAACTGGGATAACGAGGAAAAGGCTATGGCATTAGTTCTGGCGCTAAGGGGCCAAACCTCAGAGTTACTTCAGACCATCCCGGTGGAGAAACAAAGGGACTTCAAAGTCTTGGAAGCTGCATTAGACTTGAGATATGGCGACCAACACCTTGCCCAAGTATACCAGGCTCAGCTAAAATCAAGGACGCAAAAGGTTGGGGAAAGCTTACAAGAATTCGAAGCTGCGATAGAGAGACTGGCACACCTGGCATATCCGAGTGCACCAAGAGAATTTCAGGAACAACTAGCGGTGGGAGCCTTTTTAGATGGCATCAGGGCCGAAGAGGTCAAGCGAATTCTTAGAATATCGCGGCAACAAAGTATTAGCGAGGCTTTGGTGCGTGCCCTCGAAGTAGAAGCTGCCTCTAAAGACACCTCTTGGTCAGAAGTGCGTGCTGTGATAGTTGAAGAGGCACTATAAATACAAAATAAATCATTTTTCAATTGGCTGCCGGACCGCTGGCTACTTACGCCCCCGCTATGCCGCAGCCGCATCTGTCTTACAAATCTCTGTAGCTCCATCTCATACTGTTACGTTCTCATATATTGTATCTTATCTCCGGAATTTTAAGTGTGTGTATCGTAGGTACTCGTGATTTTCTTATGTTATTTGTATTGTACTTAATTTTTCCATTTTTAAAAACTTAGATAGTAGTTAGTGTTATGCACGAAATGGAAAGTTCTAAAACTGATAGCAATAGTTCTGAGAGCAAAATCAGCTCACTTAATTTAAAATGCAAAAACAGTAACAATGTATAATATGTAAAAAAAATTGGAGGTACTATAATCGAATCAACCAATAAAACTTTCTTTACTGCCACAGTTAGATGAGGAAAGTGACTTGATAAATAATTTTGTTTTTTATGTGTTATAATGTTCCTAATGGTTAATAAAATAGGTCTTATAGATGTTCGTATGTAATAATAATAACTTCCCGTCTAATGCTCTAAGTAAATCCCATTGTGACCACAAAGCCTTCAATCCTACTCCTTTGTTGAGACATCCTTCCATTCTCGGATTCCTTTTTCCTTTGCTCCCAATATGGGTCCAATTTTTGCATCACTCAGTTACTCTTGTCTGAATGAATTATATAATTATCTATCAAAATATTAAATAATATACTCGTAATATTGCAAGTTCAGATAATTTTTATTTATTTTTATCCTGTTCCACCGCATTAATAAAACTATAACTGTTATATGTTATAGCTAGGGTAGTCACCCTTCCGGCCATTGAAAAAATATATTAATTTTTTTTTAATGCATAAAATCATCGTAGAAGAGTAATATTTTTTAAAATAAACTATCCTAACACTAATATTATTTGTGCCAAATTACAAAGCGATCCGTCAAACAGGAGGTGAGAAAAAAAATAAAACATTTGGGGGTAAATTACTTTTTTTTTTCCACTCCATGAAAGTCCACGAGCTTAAAACTTTGTACACAAGACAGTCAGCATACGAGACATCTTATGGAAGCCATTTTAGTTCGGTAGGTGCGGGGGCACTTTTTACATTGCTACCCGCTCATACTCTTTATATATTTAATTAGACCCTTAAATTACGAAGAAAATGATATGCATAATGTCTACCTTCTCTTTGTACTAAATTTATAATTAAATAAATAATAATATTTTTAATATTTTTTGAAAATCAAAATAATATTTGAGAGTCAGATCATATGAATTTTGGCCAGCAGGATCCAAATATGCAAAAATACACAGGTTGTCCCGTTTAAAAATCTGATTTTCATGTAAATTGCATCGAAACCGGAAGTCGGATTTGAAAAAAATCCATTCGCTCATCCAAAAGTTACAAGAGTGTCCTTATCGGCTGAGCCACCCGGTATGTAAAAAAAATTTATTTCGGATTAGGTGTTTTTCATATATTATAGTTTTTTTTTTCATTTTAAACAAAAAAAAACAGTTTTGTTTTGTTTTGAACATGTTTAAAACAGGTTTAAAACGTTTAAAACTATATTTACAATTAATTATTTTTTATTAAAACTATATTCAACTAAAATTAAATGGTGCCAGGCACACTATGTCTGCTACTACTACTTGATGTCAGATGGCGCTCTTAAACGGATTTTACAGCACTCTACAAATAAAATGCTCAGTTTAGTGCACGTGACCGCTATATCGGAATTATTTATCGGAATGGACCATCATCGGCATTTTCTCTGCTTTTCCACAAACTCCAAAATAACATTTATTTAAAACATCGCACTGTGTTTTAAACAGTTGTTTAAAACATTGCATTGTGTATTAAATATGTTTTAAACATTTGTTTAAAACACAGTGCGATGTTTTAAACACTTTGTTTAAAATATTTTGTTTTAAACATGCCAACCCTGATATATGACACAAAATTATTATTCATGTACTGCGTTACTCCGAGATTAATAAATGTTAACGGACCGTATATTAACGGTAACGATGCAATAAATACGACAAATACTTGAATGCCCGAAAAGCCATGTAAACGTATACGATGAATAAAACTGACAAACTTCTCCGCATCTAATTAGAAAGTAATGATAATATACAAATTACTACAGCAATTTCCAAAATAATTGTTTGGCATTAATCTAAGTCGCATTAAACTAGATCAGCCTGGTATAATAGCGACCAATTAAGAAAACATTTAACAAAACATTCATTATGGTGTCGGTGTTAATGTTGTGCGAACACATTTATTTTATCTCCCTTTGGGCCTAGAGCATTTCTGTGTTTTCGAGTAATTCTAAATATTTATATAAACCATTTCACACCGAATTGTTAGGCAATTTACTGAATACGTTTTATCTCGGAAATTTTACTTTTTGTGCGAGATAAATTTAAAATGTACGCTCAGGAAACTACGACAGTCCTGTAGACTAAACTGGAAATTTACGGTATTTTATTAAAGCTACACGCAGATATTCTCTAAATATATATCCTAGATGATACCGAGAGACTAAAATGAAAAACTCTATGATTGTGTGAGCGTGAAATGGACCACCCTTATTTAAACTTCGGGTTGTCACGCGGTTTGCGTTGTCGAAATGAATAAAATGATAAAGAAAAAACGTAATAATCTTAAGGCGCGAACAAGGCTTCTTTAAATTGTTTCATGTTAACTTAATAAAATATTTTCCAGTGATCTAACCTCGCCTTATCCATTTATTGTAGTCATTTTAACGATAAGCAAAATTTTGGGGTAGAATAAAACAGCTTTGGCATAAATACGTCAGTTACCGAATAATATAATATGAAAATATGTATATTTATGTAAAGTTATTCGTTTATCTGTAATCAAAGCAAACAATATTTAATCTGTAGATCGGTAGCCACATTTCCAGACATTTCTTTTCTGAAAACTCTTCCGTTTGCGATGGAAGTGAACATCCTAGGTATTATCCAGATAATTTACTTAACTGGAACTCGCATTTGGAAAAGATAATCCGCAAAGCAAGACTGTCCTTGTCGACAAATTTGTCTAAAATCCTGAGGCATTTCTCTCTCCTTATGGGTTGCGGTGCTAGAACCTCGCCATACTGAAGCTTAAGCTTATTGTACCTCTCGTTATCCCATTAGTCCCGGTTCTTTCCAAAAGGCAAGTGTACGGTCGATGGGAGCTCTGGCTATTTCTTCCGGGGTGAGAGTTGATCCCCCGAAGTATGGAAGCCTCCCAGCCACCAAGGCTGGGCATCCACATAGGATATGGTGGGGAGTTTCCTCATCTTCACCACAAATTCTGCATTCTGGATTGTCCTTGGTTAGGTGTTTATTCAATGTGCAGTGTCCTGTTAAGATTCCCACTGCACATCTCAGCTTTTTCTGCTCAGCTTTAGCAATTCGTTGGTCTTTGTCTTGGATGGCCCGCCAGTGATGAACATACGTCTCATCCCTGGCGCCCCCGTCCAAAACAAGTGATGTGTTTCTGACTAAATAGTTCCTTAACCATTCCTCTTGCGGTATTATATCCCGCAGGTTGGCTCGGGTCCCATCAAGGCTATTTTTGCGCCTTCTTTGGTCAGCTTATCTGCTTCTTCATTGCCTTCATTCCCCTTCGCGTCCACTCCAGTTGTATGCTGTTGTGTTCCGCCAGTTTCGCCATGGGGTCAAGGCAGTCGTTTACCGTTTTAGAACGTATGTGCACTGTATTCAGAGCTTTGAGAGCTGCCTGGCTGTCAGTGATGATGCGGATTCTTTTATCAGTATATGACCTCCGTATCATTTCTTGTGCACAGATTTCTATAGCTGTGACTTCTGCTTAGAACACCGTTGCGGTACTGCCCAGGTTCAGACTAATATCTGTTGCTGATTGGTCCACCGTAACGCCTGCTCTAGTACTTCTTGACGTTTTTGATCCGTCAGTATACCATATGGTATCATTTGGATGTCTTCGCAGTTGCCTTGTTCCTTCCTCTTCCTTATCGGGTATGTATACCCTGAAGGTCTTTGGGAAGTTGTGGCTTGTGCTGATTCTATCTGACTGCATACCTGTAGTAGATTTTTTCCTATTTGTTGGAAAATTTCGGTATCCTATTCTATTTCGTATCCTATTCATGGAATGGTTCCATGTCCGTTTATTTTCAGCCTGTACGCTGCCAGCAGCGTTCTCCATGACTAAATGTAGTGGAGGTAGGCAAAGTAGTGCTTCCATATCCTGAGGCCTTAGTCTCCGGCAAATTTACTGAATAGAGGCCATGATCATTAGATTCGAAGGAGCTACAACAAACGAACAAAACTTCGATCTAGAAAGACAAGTACATCTTGCAATAACTGATGCAATAAGTAACCACACCATCAGCTGCACTAGAAATCCTCATGGACCTAATCCCTCTCCGCATGCACTCGGGGGGGGGGGGGGGGGGGGAGAGAGAGAGGGAGAGAGAGGGAGGGGGGGGGGGGAGAGAGAGAGAGAGAGAGAGAGAGAGAGAGAGAGAGAGAGAGAGAGAGAGAGAGAGGGAGGCCAGGTGGGCAACATGTATACCCAACAAATGCCGCGGCAGGCTAGGCAATAGCTGTTGGTGCTCCAAAACTTCTGAAAGAACTGAAGCTGGAGTATATACAGCCTACAGAGTTGCAACCCGAAGGTAAAAATAACTTCGGAGCCTGGGTAGTAATGCGACTGTCTTTCAGAGTGAAAGTGATTGGACTGTGTACTCATACGTATCCCAGACAAAGATCAATACAAATCTTCTCAGGCAGACAAGTAGCCCTTGAAGCTCTCTAAACCGATTGGACAGAAATAGTAAATTGAGCTTGACCTAGATAGGTGCGTTATCGAAAATTTTTGAATCAGAATCGGTGCTTTACATATCTTCAAACACCGCCAAAACAGTCACTTTAGAAAGAGAGAAAATACTACAGTTCTAGCAGGAACTATTATCAGGATTAACTCATTTAAAGGAGTTTCTTACATATCCTTTGAGATCAAAAATTAAGAAATTATTAGAGTTTGACTAGTTACATTTAATACCTCTAACTGGGCATTGCAAATCACATGCACAGACTTGGAGCAGCAGAAAATACTGAATGTTGTCCGTGTTTAAAAGATGATGAAATGACAAAACGCGTTCTATGTGCTGCAATTGCCACGAGTGTAGGCGACCAAAAGGAAATCTTTATGTAGATAGTGGTATAGGTCCAGCACACTGATAAATTATTATAGGAAGTGGACGAGCACTCCGCTAGGCCGCTACGTTCCCCTACAGTCCCTGCCGCTCGCCATGATCCGTGGCGGGTGCAGTACTAGTCCCACCGCAGACAACAGCCGGTTCTCACTATTTCGCTGACAGGTACAAGAAAAAAAATTAAAGAATTAGTAATAATATTGTTCAGTAAGGATAAATGCTTATCGAATTGTTCCGTAGATGTTTGCACAACCTATTTGCCAATGTTAAAAGAAGAACTTAACACTGTTTAAAATAAAACTATATCAACAGTTCTGTGCAAGTGGTAAGTATCTATGGATATTGAATATAAAGGAAACAAATTCGGTTTCCGAAACGTCGGCAAAATACATTGTTTTTATATTTTTCTTCTTATTCTTCATTCTTCAAAAACGCCTAACTGCTCCTTTGGCGTACAAGTCACAAGCGTAGAGGTTATTTTTCCAGTAAAATACTGGATAATTGTTTTATTTCATAGATTTTGCGGACACTGTTTTAGAAGAAAATACACGTGGCAGAGGATCAAAACAAGAAAAACTGAAAAATTAATGACGTTACGTCACTAGTCATGATTGACGTCACTTGGCAGAGGCAGAGCATAGATCATAGGTGTAAGTTTACTGGAAGGATGTTGAAATTTGGTAGATATATGACGAAGTTAGGTGGACGGGTGTAGTAGGAGTACATGGTTTTTGCTGGTTACCACTCAGTCTTTTTTTTTTAATTAGATTGCTAATTAAATTATGATCATTCAAATTATGTCATTTGAAGACCTTAAAAAATAATTAAACGTGCTATTCTGATAAGAGGGGCATTGGGAATGCAAAGTAAGCATCTGTTCAATGGACACAATGTTTGTGAATATTATTAAGATAAGTGGGCTTTTTTAAAACAGACCTAAGACTGACTGGTAGTTGATTGGGATTAAACCTGTTCTACATGTTCATTAACTAGCGAGGCGTAAAAACTTAAGCCACCTAAACACGATTAATTAAGACTTAAATATAAGGCGACTATACCGATAAATTCTTAAATGAATTTGTCTCATGTAATAAATTCAGATTTTACGATGCCTTATAATCCGAACAATATTAATTAAGCATTTTGTTATCGATAAGTTATATTTATTCTATATAAGGCTTATAAATTACCCTAAAAACTTATTAAGTCATATTTTGCGCTCTTATTTCGCTCATAATCAGCAGTTCTACATAAGCAACAAATCGAAAATTTATTGCCTTACAGTTGACCTGTTCTTTGCCATTAATTTGCATCATTATAAATTTACAGAGTAGAAAAATACAATACCAATCAATAGCAGATATATAAAACACAATTTATAAAGTGGAAAAAACGAGCGAAAAATTATAGTGGTAAATATAGATTAAATAGGAAAGCATAAATATCGATTACAAATTACAACGTAATATTAGTTATAATTTATATTGACATGGAGAAATTCAGGACGCAGCATATCACAATTTAAGGGCAATAAAAGTTGTAAATAGCCCCATGGTTAGCAAATATTGGTTGGTCTCATCGAATTTTCTTTTTATAAGTTACAAGTTTTTATTTAACTTTACTTGTTAATTAGGGTCAAATTTTTTAAATCAATTTTTACCCACTTCCACATATTCGATCGAATTGAAATTGTGCACATATACGTAGTATATAAACAATATCTTTCTACATCCGCAATTTTCTGTAGTGTCCACTTAAAACTGTTGCGGAGATATATTCGATTTTAATTAAATTACAATCTAAATCTGCGATTTCGGTCATTTTAGCAGTTTCCTTAAAAGATTTCCTTGCAGTATTGTCTTCGTTGCAGTATAGTCTTGGTCGACTACTAATCTACTTGCTATTAACGGAGATATACCGAAAGGAAAAAAAACAATTCCATCATTTATATACAACCACCCAACAGGTAACAAGTTATAGAATGGGAAGTAAACAGAAATTGCTAGTTAGGGTTAAGAATGAAACAAAGACAAATATGGAGATATTACTTCCTTTCACGTTTTAGTAGAGCTTTATTGTTGGGCTTTAGTGGAGCGCCTGGGGGTTTTGACCTCGGACTTCTGTTACTGTGAATGAATTTATATGGTCGAGGTGGGATTTTGTTTTTTATACTATAAATTTCAAAGTTTACCAAAATTTTTTTTGTGCTTTTGATTTTATCATTATTTGAACAAAAAACTATAAAAAATTAATATTTTAGCATATACTTTTATTTTAAATAATATTTTTTTTTATGTATACGTTGAATTTCACCTAAATATACATAGAAGAATATCTTTCAAATATACCTGAGTGTAATAAGGGTCGTAGGGACCTTAAACAGGTAGTAAAACGTGGAGGGGAGAACGACAGCGACAGCTGCAATGTTCTACTTTACGGACGTAGTTCTAGATTTTTAATTGCAAAAATCAAGTTAGTTGTCCGTTATAGCCAAGATATTATTGAAGGCATAGAACATTTTTGTGATATATCATTCAAGAAAAGTCATCAGCATAGTGATTCGACAGATGCTAGAATAGAAAGGGATGATGTCGATGTAAAAAGATTGGTGGACTTCTTCAAGTAACACAGCCCTTTTCCTGCTGTTGCGCCCATTGATACCGGAATTACTGGAGATAAAGATACAAATTGTTACGATGCTTTTGAAAAAGGTTTAAATGTAATGAAGAAAACAGAGGGAAAAAATTTTCGCGAATTGAAATTATCAAGGAAAGATATAATAAATCCTTTATTGGCGAAAAATAACAAAATTAAAATTCATGACGATGTGATTCCTGTTGATTCATTGCTTCTGTTTCAACGTATTTGTATTTAAAAAAAAAACGAGGAAGAGCTTAAAAATTATATGAATTATGAACTCGCACCAAATCCGCTTGCTCTATTTGAAAATGGCGAACTGCGAAAGACAAAAAAAAATCAACTTTTTACGAGTTATTCCCGGAAATTTCCATTAATTTAAAAAGTCTAGACAATGTTCATTACGTCATTGATGGAGGCATGTTATTACATCGTTGCAAATGGCCAATAACAATTCTGCAAAAATTAAAGATTTGAATATGTTGAGGTTCAATTCTTTCATAAAAGCAACGGCCAAAAATACAAGTGTTCTTTTGTCGTCATTACCTCCTACAACTGATGCAGCATTTGAACACCTAAAGAGAGTGTACCTGCAAATCCAGATATGGCTAGGAAATGACGTAGATATTGAAAATTGGGGATGGAAGTATTCCAATAACATGTTCATCCCAATAACAATGAATCAATTGCCGGCTCCGGATAATCTATTGCAAATGTTATTTTGTAATTGCAAAAAGGGATGTGGAGCTGCTTGTGGATGTCGGAAGAGTGGCTTATATTGTAGTGTAGCATGTCTACAGTGCAGCGAAAATAGTTGTTTTAATACTCCATCTTTCATTCAAATAAATGAAGTCGAAGAAAATATTTGATATGGACAAAAATGTAAATTGTTTAAATAAACAGATATTTTATTAATAATTTTCTTTTTTATTTAATTTTCCTTAATTTACTTCTTTTCCCCGATTACTGTCTTTATATAATAGATACGTTAACTTAATTTCGTTATACAAAAACACTCTACAGCCTAATATGTATTATACTATTTGAATTGTAGTACAGTAACTAGATGTTTTAACTTCGGAATAATGTCATATTGGTGGTCGTTCATTTTTGGCAGTATAATAGTAAATGCTTCACAGAAAAGTTTCTGTATTGTACGGGTGCTTGCTAATTTATAGGGGGTGGATGCCACCCCCTCTCATGGTGTGGCACTGAAAAATATATATTTATTGGAGCTGAAACAGAATCAAATTTTAAGAAGAAAAGGTTCTATGCAATTTTTCACATAAATTGATAGTTTTAAAGTTATGACGACTTCAAAATTATGATTTTAGCTTTAAAAAAAGGTATTTGAAAGCGCAATTAATTGTCTTTAATTTCATTTCTTAGCATGCGTCAGAATTTCTGAGATATTTAACATTTAAACTGCATTTTTCGTCTTATGAACGTTCGGACGCCATTTGTAAACTTTCATATCTCCGAAACTATTAAATCTACGTCTCTACCCATTTTTCAATAAAATTAATATTTATTGAGATATTTGGAAAAGAAAAAAAGAATTGCGTTTTATCGAAAATACCTTTACAGTTTAAACTGTATTTTTTTTCTAACGCAAGTGGTGTATACAAACCAGACAATTTGAGCATCTACGTCATGCTATATATTAATGAGAAACAGTGTTTGAAATTCCTTTTTTTTAATTACTGGCTAATTACAGTAACAAAATGGCGACGTTGTTATTAAAAAAATATGTAGGCGCACATTGCTTCGGTCATAACTTCTTTGTTTTTTATGCTACAGAGACAAATAAAAAAATATTTGAAAGCATAATTAATAACCTATTATTCTACTTATTAGCATCCTTGACGTAGGTGTCACAGTTTCTGAGATATTTAACTCTCACTATAAATAATTATCTTATCAACACTTGAATGCCAAATGTAAACTTAAATATCTCCAAAATTTTTAATCCTACATCAATAAACAAAAGATATAATTAATTCCCAGTTTGTACTTTCTATAATTGGTCTGTAACATTTTTTCTATAAAGTAATACTTTTCGAGATACTTGACGAAAGCCGTTTGGAAATTCCTTTTTTTTTTTAAGCTAAAATCGCAATTTTGAAGTCGTTATAACTTAAAAACTACCAATTTATGTGAAAAATTGCATAGAACCTTTTCTTCTTAAAATTTGATTCTACTTCAGCTCCAATAAATATATATATTTTTAAATGCCACCCCCTGAGAGGGGGTGGCATCCACCCCCTATAAATTAGCAAGCCCCCGCACAATATAGAAACTTTTCTGTGAAGAATTTACTATTATACTGTCAAAAATTAACGATATCCGTTCAAAATGACATTATTCCTAAGATTTGCATATTTTTTACTTCTAGGTACTGTACTATTATTGCAATTATCAATTTTTTTTTATTCAAATCAAGATCACAATTTTTTAATAGGTAAACTTTTTTATATATATCATTAGCTAAACATTCAGTTTAATTTCTCATCCAGTTTAAAAATGGCAGTGACAGAAACAGTTGACTAACATTGGTGAGAGATGTTACCAATTATTGTATCAACTGCTTAACGCGTGGGCAGCTTTTTGACATACCGGATAATTGATCGGCATCAGGTAATTTAAAAAACTTTTTAGATTTACATTATCTAATATTTCTTCTGACTGATTGGACTGTACCAATGTTTGATGAATCATGTTGTGTTTTGTTTCTAATGATGTGTAAATACCAAATTCAAAAGCTATTATCTGCATAAATACATATATTCATAAAGAATGCTCATACTCAGACATCAATTAAACGGACAGGTTTCGGATTATTACATATCTGATAAAGAACCTACAAAAATATCTTTATACCATTTCTATACCTATATATTTAAAATAATCCCCTATTTAAGTGCATCTTTTAATAAAATAATTAATAAGAATGACATCTTATCAATGACATACATCATTGTGCCATAAAGCAATAATTTCTTGAAATTCATCAAATGGCGTGGGATGAGCTTAACTAGGCAATTGAAAATATATGTGTATGGTCCCTTAACTGGTATAAAATCATCTATCCGTCGTTGAATAATAAATTTTACTTTCACATCCAGTGGAAGTCTCGTAATGCAAAAAAAGATGAACATTATTATTGTTCAAATGGGCTTAAAATGTCATGAAACGTCGAGATTTGAAGTTTGAGCAAAAAAAATTGTCTGACGGTCTGTAACTTTTTTTTGCTGCCGATTACTCTGGAACCGTTTAAGATGTTGAGTTGAAATTTGGTACACGTATGAATTTTAACGAGATCTACAACTAGATTATATCTTGATCTTATTCCGGGGGTAAATTGGAGTAAATAAGGAAAATAGGTAAATCAAGCAAGTAAGAGCCCACAAAGTTAGTATGTACTATACAGGGTGGATTTTCTGAACATTCGTGAATATCTTAAAAACCATCGTAGTTAGGTATAGGGAAGTAAATGTAACCTATCCATATTTTTAGTCATAGAATTTGATAAAAAAATGGAGGTTTTCATTTAAAAAATTGAAGATATTTGATGTTTCTGAATGGAAAGTTGTGACCACTTTTGTACTCACCCTGTACAATATTTAAATGTTTTCTATTCACAGGAAGAATTTCTTTAAGTAATTAAAAACAAAAAACAATTTTTTGGTAAAAAAATTAATATCTCCAAAACTATAAATTTTAGAAACAAGGTTTGTTATACAAAGTGACCTTAAAATTTTGTAATCCGGTAATAAAAATATGGGTGTTCCATTTAAAATAACCAAGTCGACATCTACTTCCGGTATAACCGGAAGTGATAGAACTGTCAAAATATTTTAGTTAGAAAGATCATAAGCTCTTTACTATACATATGTAATTTTATAAAAATTTGTTCAGTAGTTTTCGAGATATGGATCGTGTAAGCTCCCGGCTGGACACGCTGTATAGGGTGTCCCATTTAAAATAAGCAAGTTGACATCTACTTCCGGTATAACCGGAAGTGCCATCATCTTGAGAATACTTTAGCCGAGTTGCCCTCATCGACATTAGTTTACTACCAAATTTTCAAAATTTTACAATATTTCAATATAATATCCACTCCTTATTGTATTATTCTGATTTTCCGTTCATTTCCCATCGAAAAACTATTGTCCGAGTCCCACGACGGCGACGGTGCACTGTGGGGAAATTCCGGATTTTACTGTTCAAAAAACTCTAGAGACATTAATATCCATCGGACAGGGATATTTTTTTTTTAAATTAAAGGTAATTAAATTCCTTACACATCTGTCTAGGCAAATTTTTAAATGACTCGGTCAATTTTTATTAATGACATAATAAACTGTCAAGAAACTGTAAGAAAAATATTAAAAATTTAAATAATGAACCAATATCGCTATATTTATATGAAAACTAAATTTTTTTGTCTACCCACAATACATAAACTATATAGTAGTAAAAGAAAACTGCCAAATACATAACTTGATAGCTGACAGCTGTCGAAAAGATAAAATTATTATGTCATTAATAAAAGTTGACCGAGTCATATAAAAATTTGCCTCGACAGATATGTAGGGAATTTAATTACCTTTAATTTAAAAAAAATATATCCCGAACCGATGTATATTAAGGTAGCGATTTTTGAACAATAAAATCCGGAATTTCCCCTCAGTGCGGTGGGTCGTTAAGCATAAGTTGCGGAACAGAGGCCTACATCGCATAGCTCAACGGTAACGAGGCCGGTTACTAACTAAACTGACGAATTTTCACAAATACTTAGTGTGGAAATTCCAGCTACTTCCAGTAGCTGCCCAGTTTTTTTCAATATCAATATGCTGTTTTATATAAGTGTTCTTAAAATTGACACAAACTGTTTGCATTCTATTTTAACACGTTCGCGGAGGACCAGTGAACGCTCAAAAAGGCACCACTATTCTAGATATTCTTGGCATTTCTTGGAGTAGTATTTATACAAAATTACATCTGTCATTTTGACACATGTCAAAAATTTTGCAAAACCCGACATAAAAGTTTGGAACAAAAATGTTTACACAAAAATAGATATCAGTATGACACATGCCAAAAATTCGAAAAAGAAAAACTTTTCAACCACCTATGTCAGTAATAAAATAAAGTTTAAAAAATATTTCAGTGTTATAAATACGCATCTGAATTTAAGATGTCAGCGCCAAAGCGAAGAACCCGTGAACTGAATAGTGGCCCATTCTTTGTTCATGTGGCGAATTGCTTACCTTGTTTCTTTCTGTTATTATTGTTATTTTTGGCCTTAGAAACAATAATTTGAATAATACATGGCCTAATGGTTTTCAAGATTTTGTTTTAAGTGATTTGCAAGATGTTAACGGCATTATTCAGCAAAATTTATATTTTTTAGGTTACCTAGTTCTTTCCTTGAAAAGTACAGTTTCTTCGACATAAACGGCTGTCTGTAGTTAAATATTAATATACTTAAATATGTTTTTAAAGTTATGTACAGTTATAGTTTAAATCACTTTTTTTTTCAGGAAACATGAGTGACATTTAGGTTAAGTATATTTGCAATATATGGAATATTTGGGAAGCACTAAAAATGTAAAAATTGTAAGTGTATGTATCCAGGGGAATATGTTTTAAATGCAGGACATATTATTTCGTGTGGTACAACCCATTCAACACAAAACTTAATAAATGTGTATATGCTCTATGTTTACAAACAAGTGTCTCAGATTCAAATATCCATGAAATTAGTGGTACATTGAATATAACTGAAAGGATTATATTTTAATTTTTAAGTAAAATAAATTAAACAGTATTTTGTAAAATGTGAAATAGAACTATTCAGGGGTAAAACATAATGGTGCAATAGTATATATTACTTTTAAAAATACTGGGATTACATAAATTTATTTATTTAAAAAATTTAATTTACAATGTGTGATTGTACAGGCCACTATTATTGCCACACAGGACCACGGTTATTTGCACCAGCTTTTTCCCTCTCAATGCTTGGTTAAAGGTGTCTACATCAAAGAGGGTATGTTTTGAACATTGCCGTGCCAACTTAACTTTCACAAGTTGTCCCTGCGATCTACAAAGGATACCGACTAGGTTGGCTGCAGCAAATTGTATCGTGTGTAGCCCCCTTAAACGCTACCATATTTTTAATAACTTAATATCTCAGTTTATCATTTACTTACTAAAGAGACAATGGCCGAATGGCCCAGTAATTAGTTTGACTATAGACCACCAGGCCAGGCCTATGGCAGTTGCTGGTCCTGAAATACCGGAAACTGACAACTGTTCTAGAGAGTTGCTCCGTGAACGCGTTAATATTATTAGAAGGATTTATTATATGTCTATACGTTGTTTAGCGAATAAACGAGGCTTATTTATGTGTTCATATTAAAATATCATGTAAATTGATATTTAATCTGAGTAATATTCCATGTACCGAGTAAGAAACACGGTAAATGTTCGTCATTTCAGGTTATAAATCAATTTATTCACTTAAATAAACACTGTTCATTAGGTAACCGAAGTCAAGTAGATACAAATTTGACGTGCTGTGGAATTTTTTACTAGCGAATGCATATTAAAACCACCACGAAATTACAATATCGTTCTAAATTTATTTTTAATAAATTATTGAATACTAACCGTTAAATACACTGAACAATGGTAGTCACGTTATTTTAAATTTACTTCCTCCATCTGGATGTACTAATAATACAGCTGGATAATTAAAATTAATATTAAATGCGAATCTTTCAGTAGGAAGAATGCTAATAAAGGATCTTCGTCTATTAGCACGTCGGGTACTTGGCTGCACTTTTTGATTGGAATGTGCCACTTTCTGTGGTCATAGTTGATGCCAAAAGGTATGTTTCCAGATAGGGAGCCACTTGAAAATTCATGTAGAACAACAAAATGGCGGCCATTAAAGATGGCCGCCATTAGCCGCACTAATTTTTTTGTATCTCAGCTCCTAATCGTCCGATTTCGATTATATATTTTTTAGTTTGAAAGCTCTTGTGGAGAGGACACTTTTGTCTCTATGCATTTATCTCTACCTCTCAAGGGCTCTGCACAATGTTCAAAAAAAGAAAATTTTAAAAATTATCTCGGACTTTTGGAAAATATTGTGATACGGAATTCAACAACAGAATTTTGAATGATGCCGAGAGGTTCCATGCAACCAAAATACACATTTCTTGGGATATTTACTCGAAACTTGTCTGAAAAAACGTGTGCGAGGTAAGAGAGGCGTTGGTCTTCGTCGCCAAGTAGTATAAGGAAATATGCTACCAAAAAATGACTTCCTCTGCTGTGATCAGAATAAGACAGAACTCTCCAAGTTACTTGGAAAACATGCATTTTTGAAGTTTGATTGGGCTCACATCAGTACTGAGATTGACGGCATCATTCGTTCATCTCAGCCGGATGGAGTACAATGCAGGTAACAGGAAGAAGCAGACGGCAGAATTTTTCTCAATCAGAATTTTTCTCCACCTAAAGACTGTTGAACATGGAGCAAAAAAAATTATTTTCAAAATAGATACTGATGTAGTTGTTTTGGCAATCTCTTTCTTTCGCATTCTTAAAACTGCGGGATTTCAGATGTGGATTTTCTTTGGTGCTGGGAAAGGTCAGAGATACACGAGCATTAATGTCATGTTTGAAAGTATGGGTGAACAAAAGCTGTTGCATTGTGAGGATTCCACTGGATCAGATGTAACGTCATCATTTGCAATGAAAGGGAAATAGACTGCCTGGATAGTGTGGAAATAATTTCCTGAAGCTGCTGAAGCCTTCCAAGCTATCTATCTACCACAACAGTCTATATTTGTTTAGACTTTTCAAGTTCTGGAGAAGTTTACTGTTTTGCTTTGTTGCAAAGACGCAGAAGACTTCTCAGTCAATCATAGTAGAAAGTTTTTCTTTACTTCAAAAAGTCGCAGTCTACAAAGTCTGCCCCCAACAAAAGAGGCACTAAGGCACTTCGTTCAGCATACCAGGCAGGACAAGTTTGGGATCGTGCGTGCTCAGTGATGGACAACATTCCAGATAACCAAATACAATAAAAGGTATGCATTTAATTGATTATTTTTAAATTCCTTTCACAGTTTCAAGATCATAATATTGCTTGGTTGATCTAATGCCTTAATACAATAATAGCATAATTATTTTGTTCCAGGTATGAATTGGATGATGAAGAAGATAATTGCGTGATTTAGATCCATAAGAGTTGTATAGATGCAGTTCTTTTACATGAGTATCTCTTGTATTTAGTCGTTTTTTGTTTAGTCTTGACATATACGGAACCCCATATACATAAACTCATTTTTGTGGGGAAAGAAAGGGATATTGAGCACAAATAAAAATTTACTTATCAATGAAATTCGTCAGAAAAGTAAAGCAGAACCTTTAAGGTGGAGATATAAATGTATAGCGCCAAAAAAGTGTCCTCTTTACAAGATCTTTGAAACAAACAAAAAAAAATCGAAATCGAACCATTAGGAGTTGAGATATAAAAATTTTAGTGCGACTAATAGCGGCCATCTTTAATGGCCGCCTTTTTGGTGTTCTACATCGATTTTTATGTGGCTTCCTATCTGGAAAGTTACCTTTTGGCATCAACTATGACCACAGAAAGTGGCACATTTCAATCAAAAAGTGCAGCTTTCTTTGGTATACCCGACGTACTACCGTGCGTGTAATTTCCCATTAGGCATGTACATTCACGTAGCGTGAGAGATTTGACAACACCGGCAGCCGTAAATTCGTCCGTTGGTGGAGCATTCCAGCTCTGTTATTTCATTGCAGCCAGCTGGCACGCGCGATGTTGTAATTCTTCTCCCCATGCCTAGCCCGCGACTACACACACGGTATATTGAACTGTGAATATTTTATTATTTTATTATTTTGTTATTTGAACTTAAATTTAAATATGTATAAATATATTAATAATATAGATATTGGGACTGTTAATCATACATTCTTTTAAAAGCTTTGCAATCAATATCCATATGTATTTTATTTAAACTCAGCGCCAGCTGAATCACAATTTTATTTTATTTACCTACTTTAATAATGGGATGGGGGTGGTGGGGAGGTGGTTGATGTCAAGCATATTTCATGACCTTGGCTCCTCGTACATATACTAAATTCCAATTTTATGGGCTCGTTTGCTTTACCTATTCGCCCTCCAACCCTTCAATAGAATAAGATCAAAATATAATCCACTTCCAGATCTCATTATGATACATAAGTGTATCGAATTTCAAGTTAATATCACAACCATTCCAGAGTAATCGTGCGAACAAAAAAAATCACAGTCAGAATTGGTTTTTTGTTCAAACTTAAAATCTCGACGTTTCATGATATTCTAAGCTTATTCATTTTTTTCCCCCGTTACTATACTTCGAATCCACTGGAATGTGGAAGTAATATCATTGAGAAGTAATACCACTGAGAATTTACAAAACACAATTGGTTTCTGAAAACTTGTAAAATACGCAAAAAAATAATGTCTTAGTCATTCTGAAGAAAATCAATAATACGAAATTTAAATCATTCTCATATTTCCCAAAGTATTATAAACCATTTGAGATACATATAAATAAATCTTAAAGGCAACTAAGCCCTTTCAAAGAGCGTTATAAACAAGGAAAACACTTGAGAAAATACCATTAATGAATTATTTACAAAAATCACCAATATATAGACTATTTTATCAATTCAACCTGACTTTACAGCTTATCATCTTGAATTTGAGTCACGCCTTTCCCCCTGAGATCATTCGAAAATGTACAGCTATGTTTCTAAACACACTCACATTTACTTCAGAATGTCCCCGGAATCCTGAGAAATTTATAGTCCGGGGCTGTCGTTATACATACGTATTCAATTCCTTACTCAAGATTCAAATATTAGAACTTCACTTTAACAAATAGCTTCTGTATTTATTTTATTTACGAATAATGAATATATTTATAATAATGAGACAAATTTAAGTTTAAAAAAAATGAAGGAATTACCACGTTAATTATTCTAACTCGAAACAGCTTTGTGAGAAGGTAATACATTGTAGGTATAAACGCGGAATTCCTTGTTGCATTTCCCATATTCACCACATTTGTCTTATCGTTTTCATTACTAATCGGCTACCCTAACTTAGTCCACAAAAGTTGAAGAGTTTTCCCCTCTCAGTGATGCACTCAAAAAATGGTACATTTATAAACATTTAAAACTTTTCATTTCTATATTATTTATCGCGTAATAAAGGCAAGAAAAGTTCAACGATCTCTCACTGCGATTTAAAGTCAAACGACTTCAATAACTTTTTTGCAAATATAGCATTTGAATTCACAAAAATCGTTGCAAGTCCTATTGATCCCATCAGCTTGGTCACCACAAATCCTATGATAAACAATTCATTTAGTTTTTCAGAGATCTCTTACATTCAAATGCGAATATCTTTAATAATTTCAAAAATAATGACGTATATGACATAATATTATTAGTCGGGCACAGAGCTGGGCGAGTACACGGATACTTTACTCGTATTTTGTACTCGAGTACTAAAAGTACTCTTTTTTAATTATTAGTAAGTACTTTTTGGTTTAGAGGACTTAATACTCGTATTTGCAGCACATTAAAAATTACTCGTACAAAGTATTCGTCAAAAATTGTTATTTTCACGAGTACTCAACCCCCTCTATTTCTCTGGTACAGTAGTCTCAGAGATTTAGTTTACTTTAGTGTGCAGTCATTAGTTTACGACTAAGGGCTCAGGCACTAACTAGTCAATTGTCATCTGTCGTCAGCTCAGCAGTGTATATTATATATATTTGATATTATACAGGGTGTCTCACTTTTTATTAGCATGACTTCATTAGGTAAAAGACCTAATTTTGAGAATAAAAGTGTCCATAATCATAATCATCGATCCTAAGATGCTTCGTTTCTGAGACACAGGACATTGTATTTGTAAATACATTTTTATTATTATTATTTTTTAAAATAACCGCTCGCAAAAAAAATCGTGATATTGCTGCGAATGACTTCTTTGAGAGGAAATAATTCAATACTGAAAACCATTGATTGCCTATTATTACCAATTGAGAAGATGGAGAGATATTTACTATTCATAAAACTTAAGAAAAAATTATCGCCGAATTGAAATTTTGCAAATATTTTCAAAAAATATTAAACAGCATTCAATTTCATTTAGAAAATGCCCTTTAGCCAGAAATCGATAGGACGCATCGTTTTCAAGAAAAAGCGACAATACTGATTAGAAGCCAAATCATGATTTTACATTGTCTTATTTATTATTTTATTTTATTTTATTTATTTTCGGGATAACATCGAATGCCATTTCATATTTTTTGAAAATGTGTGGAAAATTTCAATTCGGCGATCATTTTTTATTATTAAAATAAATCATAAATACCCCTCTATTTTCGCCACCAGAAATAATATAATAGATAGGTGATGATTTTCAGTATTGAATTATTTGCTACGAAATACTAAGTCATTCGCAGCAATATCACAATTTTTTTATGAGCGATTATTTACAAAAATGATAATAAGGAGCAACGTTTGAAGAGACTTTTATTTCAAAATGAGGTCTTCTATGAAGATCTGCTAATAAAAATTGTAGACAATTCTTTTTTGCATGATAAAAGAATTGTCAGGATGATTTTTAATCTACAATTTAGAGAATCTTGTCGGGAAAAAAACCTTCAAAAAACAGGCAATGACAGTTCCCTGTATTTATATGTTTAAACTAGCTTATTTTGTTTATAAAAATTCATTTTTTTTCTCTAAATAATGACATACACAATTACACAACCATAATATAATTATAAACAGCTAAAAACGTACTCTTCTCCAATTTACTGAGTTTTTTTATATAATCGTTACACATTCTATAGAATACTCTTCGCAGTTTTCTTGTAAATAATGTTAGTTTTTGGACATCCTAAATTTTGTGATACCAGCTTTGTTGTGAAAAAAAAAATTATATGAAAAAAAAAATATCCAACCTGTGTGGGATTCGAACACACGATCTTTGTATTGCAAGGCAAAACTTTAGCCACTGCATCATCACATATTGCTACGAAAA
The DNA here is from genome assembly GCA_936432065.2 of Rutpela maculata. Classification (NCBI taxonomy): domain Eukaryota; kingdom Metazoa; phylum Arthropoda; class Insecta; order Coleoptera; family Cerambycidae; genus Rutpela; species Rutpela maculata. Next base: position 41,965,079 of record OW386291.2, on the reverse strand, counting down.
TTGATTGTCTGTGATAATCTTTCGACAATCATACATATTTCAACTCATTAGATATATTTTCATGAAATATATATTAGTAAAATGCATAAACAAAAACAAAAATATTATGTAGATAACATTTCACAAGATTTCTATTTAAGTACAAGCGAATTTTTTTTTTTTTTTTTTTTTAATTAAATAATTAATAACTTTTTATTTACTGATCGATTTTCTTCAAAATAGGGTTCTTCTTCCTCTAGCTAACACTAACTTACTGTCCAAATTTCAATACAATCGGACTTTTCTTTCTTAAGTTATCGTGCTTACAAGAAACGTGACGGACGGACAGACGGTCGGACATTTTGAAAGTTGTTCAGAATTCGTTCACTAACACAATGATATGAGCGATATTTACGATTTTAGAAATGTGCCGATCAAATATAATATACTCTTCGTTTTTGCGAAGAGTATAATAATTAAATATGTTTTTTGTATGTAGAAAATAATTTTTATCGAATTACGTTGGTAAATGCAACAACTTCATGCTGTCAGTTAACCATAACCAGTAGAATATAACATTATTGTCACGTTGATGTAATTACTAATAAAATTGATTGAAGAGAATATTTACAGATCCTGGCAAATAAGAGAGCAGTCAGTCCGCATATATCGAGAAAATGAAATTTTAATATTTGCAAAGTAGTATTTACAGAACGTAATAATGGAATAAAATGAATTTTCTGGATTTGCATGGATATGCGTGCGAGAATTTAAATATTCTCTCCTGGATATAGCAGTGGCCCAACACGAATCGCATTCGCGGTAATAACACAGAAACAAGGCGACCAAATGTAAGTGAAATTGTATATTTACATTAGCTTTAATTGCGTAATGCCATGAGATTTCTTTTATCATAATTCACATGTAAACCAGAAAAGTAGATGTAAAACAATGCAAGAATTTAATTTGCGAAAAGTTAAATAATGTATTCGCCACTTTAATAACTCCGGAGATTTTTATATTTGCATATATCAAAATTAATAGAAAACTTAATACTCTGTGATACATTCACATCTTCAAAGGATGCGGAAAAATGTTTAAATGTATGAAATTATTGGATTGTTTTCTTTATCCCTGACGTGAATTTACATTGCAGTATTATACATTCACTACAGGCTTTATTTGGAATCTGCAGGTGATTATTATTCTCTAACGTAAATAATTAATCTAATAACTATCTATGGTTTATAAACGCCTAAAGTGTAATGGTTGAAAATATCTGGACTTATTTATTTTACTTCCACATCCAGTGGAAGTATAGTAACGACAAAAAAAAATTTGAAAATTTTCATTGTTCAAATAGGCTTAGAATGTTATGAAACGTCGAGATTCTAAGTTTGAGCGAAAAAAATTTCTGCCTGTCGGTCTGCCTGTAACTTTTTTGTGCGCACGATTACTCGAACCGTTTAAGATATTGACTGGAAAGGACATCTCACACCAAGGAGTTTTCAAACACCGATAGAATTTCTTGAAGTTTTAGTACGTTGTTGGGGCTGTCAAAAGAGAGCATTTTGTTCAATTGGACCGACCTAGCTATACGGGGTGATATAGAAAATTCGGTTCAGAGTATGAATCACCAGTTGTGAGATCTCATATTCTAAATTCAACTAGCGTCATACTTTTCCGGCATTATTTTGTGTTAAAAAAGTGTGTATGTATTATTTTAGACAGTGGCGTTTTCTTTGAGGGGGGGGGGGGGGGGGTGTAGATCACTTTTTCCAGTGGTCCACCGACAATGATAGAAATTAATGGAAATTCCGAACTACCTGTATGATTATATGATTTTGTCTTAAAAGTAAGCATTTTAAAATAACAAATATGCAGACTAACCTAATATTTATAACAAGAATATTAACTATCAATTAGTTAGGTTTCGTGCCGGTGTCCTCTAAAACTTTTCATTTCGACAAAACTATGGTCCAAAACAACAACTTTGGAACAAAATAATAATTATTACGGCATGATTTGAGGCCCTTCAGCCCTATCTGCAGCATCTGATACATAAGTTAATAAACCATATGATAGATATTTCACTGCTTGCTGGTGTCTCGCGTAACCTAAGTACCATATTACACTAGCAACATGAGCACAGACACCAAGAGTTCTTGCACCCACTTTACAGGTACAAAAGGTACCAGTGATAGGATCAAGCTGGACATCATCAATTGAAGGAAGCAAATATGATATAAAAAAACTATGTTTTACAGCTTGAGTAAATCTAGAAAATATTTTTGCTCTTAACAATCCAGGTTCAAACTGTTGAAGTTGGAAAATAAATTCGTTATTTGCTTCTCTTTCCGCGGTGTCTTGAATATATGCTGGAGCTAGTTTTACTTGGTATGTGCCAAATGTTTTGGAAACTACCTACTCTAAAGGTAAAATAGGAAACGCTACATCAACACTGTCCATATTAATGTATATTATATTTTTTTACTTCTTAAAATGTAAGTAACATTCTAAATATTGAAACGTAATACGCTTTTCTCCAAAAACTTTTGTCTTGACAGAAAAGTAAGTAAGTAGGCAATGTCTACTTGTCAGTTTATTAAAAATGAAACGTTTTAGAGGACAACCGGCACGAAACCTAACTAATTGATAGTTAATAAATACTAGGTTAGTCTGCATATTTATTATTTTAAAATGCTTACTTTTAAAACAATAACATATAATCATACAGATAGTTCGGAATTTTCATTAATTTTTATTATTGTCGGTGGACCACTGGAAAAGGGATCTACACCCAAATATTTAAGGTACCTAATTAATTTATTTATTAATTATCTATTTTGGCTGGCGAATATCTCAACAAATAGGAAGAAAATGAATATAGACAATCTTGTAGGAAATTTAATTACGTTTAATTTTGCATAGATTACCTTTTCCCGTACGACGCATTTTTTCCGAGTTATAAGCGAAGAATCGACAAAAGGAACCTTTCCATCCCCCTCCCCCCTGAAGCAGTGGGGTTAGGGGCGGGGACTTTTAGTATGTTTACCTCGTAACTACCTCCAACACATTCTTGAAGAGGAAAATTCTCTCCTCCTCCATGTTCTCTACAATCCCCTTTTGGGCATTTATTGATTGGACTATAGGCAGATTGTGCAACCTCAAGAATTTGCATATTGCATGACATGGCGGCAGTTCATGTACTGCCTAGGCTTTTCACGAAATGGCGTATTTCATCGAAAGAGTACGACATATATATTTGCTATATTCTGCTTACGGATAAACTGTGATTTGTTCTACTTGACTTATTCCATATCATATATTTATAATCGACACGATCAACAAATTCGTATTATTATACCGGGTGTAAACGAATAGTGGGCCACCCCTGTAACTTCCTTGTTTTTAAAGATATCGGGATGAAATTTTGTATGGTGAAATTAGGTACGATTTCCAACTTTTTGAGACCTATCCGCCATATTTTCACCGGAAATGGCCCCAATAGTCTTTTCTAAATGGACCACCCTGTATGTTTTTACATTTCTGAAATAAAGATCACATTTTGGATACATTTATACTATTTTGAACAATTTATACAGTGTTGCACGAAAAATAATTCGAATTTTAGTTGTCAATCTAGATGGCTGCGAATATGTTAAAATTATTTTTGTTCCAATGTAATTCATATAAAAAATACGAAAACTGTCCAATAATACATCATACAGGGTGCTGTAAACTTATTAAAATCACATTTTTCAAAATGACTCATTTGTTTTAAATATTATGATATGGGCCACCCGGATATTCTATTTAGTAGGGATTAAACGGTACCAAAAGTTCTGTAATGTGTAATCGTCACCGGCAGGAATGACAATTTTTGTTAAGAAATTTATGATTTATATCTAACTTCAAATATAATTTTGATCAAAACTGTATATTTGTGTTAATATTTTATGATATGCAACAAGAATGAGCCAGAGGACCATTCTGTTTCCTGCGGAGGGTGGCATATCATAAAATATTAACACAAATATACAGGGTTGATCAAAATATAATTGAAGTTAGACATAAATCATAAATTTCTTAAGAAAAATTGTCATTCCTGCCGGTAACGATTACACATCACGGAACTTTTGGTACCGTTTAAACCCTACTAAATAGAGCTTTCTGAATATCTGGGTGGCCCATATCACAATATTTAAAACAAATGAGTCATTTTGAAATATGTGATTTTAATGAGTTTACAGCACCCTGTATGATGTATTATTGGACATATTGACGATTTCATATTTTTTATATGAATTACATTGGAACAAAAATAATTTTAACATATTCGCAGCCATCTAGATTGACAACTAAAATTCGAATTATTTTTCGCGCAACACTGTATAAATTGTTCAAAATAGTATAAATGTATCCAAAATGTGATCTATATTTCAAAAATGTAAAAACATACAGGGTGGTCCATTTAGAAAAGACTACTGGGGCCATTTCCGGTGAAACCGGAAGTGATAAATATGGCAGATATCTTTAAAAACAAGGAAGTTACAGGGGTGGCCCACTATTCGTTTACACCCGGTATAATAATTGTTCAATTTAACTTTATTAAATAATATAAAAAGAGTTCCCACGTCTTACAGTAACCCAAACCGAATATAATTTAAAAAATGTTAATTATTTTACATGAATACATAATAAATCAACGGTAACTTGTCATAAACATTGATAATAATAATGCAATAATGCAAGCCTATATTTTTGATGATTGATGAATACACTTTTTAGACAATAATCAATATATTTATATCATAATAATACACAATCACGTCAATGTTCAGTTCATTATTAAACGAAATAAAATATACTGTAATGAACAATAGAAAGGAATTTCGCTGAAAAAATTAATGATGCAACATTGATAATTAATTAATATTATAGAAATTAACATATACAAATTATACAATGTGTGTTAAAATAGGGAAAGTACGTTGCCTGAATAACTAAATAAATTGTTCTTGCCATTGGTCGTATAGCAGATCAGACTCTCTGTATGTATTATTTATCGGATAAATTGATTTTACTTAATTTTAAATTTTAATCACATCCTTGAGGAATTCAAGTTCCCCATTAGCGGGTGCCAAAAGGGCACTAAACGTCATCCGATTTGCACCAAAACCTTTTCAACTCATATACCTACCAATATTACCCTTGTGCTAAATTTCACCAAAATCCACTCGCTTATTTAGGCGCTATCGTGCTTCTCCATACGTACACAAACTTTTTTAAAATCTATTTTTTTGTGCTTCTGGGAGCTCAATTTTTGATTTTGCACCAATCGCAGTAACCTCCCCATTTTTCTGGGTGGTGATTACTGGGGAAGTTAAAAATGGATGTTATGTGGAAAAATAGGAAAGTATATGTGTTCCTGGGAGCTTACAATGTAAAGATCTAGTCTTATCGCAATATTTGATTTTGACCAGTTACAGTCATTTCCCCATTTTTATGGGTGACATGAAAACATTCTCAATTCTTATTTGGCTAGTTTATGCGCTATCGTATCCACAGTACATACATACACACAAACATACAAACATTAAAAAAAACACTTTCGTATTCCTGAGACCTCAAAACGTAAAAATCTAGTCTTATCGCAATTGTCTATTTTGTATCAAATTATCAAGTGAGGTTTTTCACGTCAAAATTGCGCTTGTTGTTAAGTGAAAAATTCTACATTAAATTCTACACTAAAAGTAGGGAGACCAGGTTACACGTGGAAAACAACGACCGAGAGGATCATAAACAAACTGGGAAAGGACCGAACATACTGCGAAAGAAAAGCGAGGGGAAAAATGAATTCTACAAAGAAGTCGCAGCGATATACACGGTCCAGAATCAGAAGACTTAGAAGAAGAAGATGTGTAGAAGTAGGAGTACAAAAAGAGGAGCACAAACACTCCACATCATGACGCAATGCGGCCACGCATTTCACAAATACCTACAGATATATACCCTACCAGAATCAGAAGGAAAAGAAGAAAATCTGTAGAAGCAGAAACACGAAAAAGAGGAGCATAAACATTAAATATCACGAACACAATGCGGCAACGCAGTTCACAAACACCTACACTACCCACCCCCCTACTCCTGTGCAATGCGGTAACGCATCTCAAAAATACGTACATCTCCCATCCCAGATTCCTTTACCATGCGCCATATGACTCTCGCTGCTGGCAACAAATATGACCCTAATCTAACCCAGCGTGGACATAGCAAGCAGGCTCAGCTGTATACCTGGAAGTGGGAGCTATGCCTACCGCACGTTGGTAAATCAATCAATCAATTGCAGTAACTCCCCATTGTTATGGGTGAGGAGGTCTAAAACAATGTTTTCGTCTCCTTTATTTGCTCAGACGAATCTAGATCTCCTAGACATGGAAGGCGGTTAAAACAAATTTTAAAACACATTTTACTTCCACATCCAGTGGAAGTATAGTAACGACAAAAAAAAATTTTAAAATTTTTATTGTTCAAATAGGCTTAAAATGTCATGAAACGTCGAGATTTTAAGTTTGAGCGAAAAAAAAATTCTGTCTGTCTGTCGGTCTTTTTTTGTGCGCACGTTTACTCCGGAACCGTTTAAGATATTGACTTGAAATTTGTATGTATTTTAAGAAAATCTGGAACTAGATTATATTTTCATCTTGTTCCGTAGAAGGGTTGGGGGGTAAATTGGGGTAAATTTGGGGTAAATAGGTAAATCAAGCAGGTAAGAGTCCCTAAAATTGGTATTTAGTATATACAAGAGAAGCTAAGGTCTGAATGAATGAAAAAAAATTGTGATTTAGTGTATGTACAAGAATCTCAAAATATTTTTTTACTTCATCCACCCCCACTACCACCCCCTTATCACCACCCCCACCCCACTACCGATGTGGGGTATCGTTTTATGGATTTTTGGGGTAGAGGATTTCAAATATTATATTATTAAAGTTCCATAAACAATTATTTCCACATACAAAGTATTTTCGTTGTGAGTGACTTGGATAGAGAATCTGGATGTGGAAGTAGTGATTTCTTAGGCAGCGGTTTTTTAAATCCATTATTGCGTTCTAAATTAAATATTTCAGTTTTGTCAATTTTCACGTTTTCTTTCGTCTCCGACAAGATTAAATACAACTTATTCCGTTATACGAATTTGTTGCTGTAGAAGTATTTGAGATGTTTTTAAATTCTTTTTATCATTAATAGGTCCCTAGATATTTAATGAACATTCCCATACATATTTTTTGCAGCTCGAGATATACATATCCCCGGCCTTATTCAACTAAGCAGCGAGTTTTGTGGAATAACTTTATAAAATATATCTGCTAGTTTGTGCATATAAGGCAACCGTTTGCCTGCACTTGAGTTATAGAGGAAATTCGTACTCCGAGGAGTACTAATTGTTTTGTTTCTGCAAAGTTTTGTAATTTGCCCCGTTCTTTATATCCTTTTCTAGTTCCGGCGTATTCTATGACTTCGGCTGTTCTCTGACTCTTATACAATGTAAAACTGTTACTTTGTCATAAATTTATTAATTGAAAACAAAGAAATAACGAAATATATATCCAGCATCAAGAACATATACATTTTATAGTTAATACGTGATATGCTTGAAATTGCACGAACGGATTATTTATTTCAGATCGTGGCGTACTACAAAGCTACTTTTCTTTACTGCCTTCAATTTTTTTTTAAATAGGTATGTATATAAATTGAAAAGCAAACTATAGCAACTTTGATAACATAAAAGCAATAAACAAATAATACAAATGGACTTCTCGTATGTACAATCTCGTTCTAAATAAATAAAAGTTCCATGCAGACTTTCGAGAAATTTCACCGTTCTCCTGAAATATGGAAGTGGTCTATTTACGTTTTCTAGGCAAAAAAACGGCCCTCTAAAATTACCATAACCCATTTCTTTACCCCTTTATCCCTCATGACCTGAAATGGAATTATGTGGGAGGCAGATGCATATTTCTTTAATTGTGTAGCAAGAAACCAGTCATTCAATATCTGAGTATACGAGGATTAATTTCTTTTTCTGAAAAAAATTCACAGCCACGATAGGGAATCGAACCCGGGATTCTAGGATGCCAGCCAAATGTGCTTATCTCTCATACGAATAATATAAATAACATCACCTTATGGCTGCGTGGTCGAAAGGCAAGTATAGTTGGCCTGTAGTCCCGGGTTGGGATTCCCGGACGTGGCATTGGGATCTTTTTGAAAAAAAAAAAAAAATAATAATAATCCTATACTGGAATACTAGATGTGTGTTTCTTGCTCTCAAATGTGTAGCCCGCTCCCACACAAAATCACTTCAGACCTTCACGGATAAAAAGAGGCGTTATTATCATGCGGTTAAACCCTGACGACCTGATTATTCTGTGGGACTTGGTAGACGTAGGCGAAAGGCTTTCAATTCTAGAAGAGCACACTCATGAAATTGCAAGTAAATATAGAAGAAGTCAAAATCATTATATTTTCCAGGAGGTACTTTGGAGCTAAACCTAGTGGACAAATTCTGCTTGAATAAATTAACAATAGTGGTGATTAAATATTTGGGAGTACCTTTTACTTCGTTTTCTTTGTTGGAGGAAAGCAAGCCACGACAAGATTGCAACTTAAACAGTAACATGCAGCTAATGATTTCAGAGTTGTAAACACCTTAATCAGAGGCATTTTGGTATGGGATATTCGCTACCTTGATTGTGTAGAATGGGTGGTAGATACATTTTTATATTTTTTTCAAGGGCTTGCTTCTGCTCTCACAAAACATTCTCAATCAATTCCCTTCGACCACAGACGAGCTCCGTATACCGTATTTAAGTTAACTGTTGGGGCGAGCGTAGAGGCGACTTCAATGTGAATGTCAGTCGATATTCCGTTGAAGCAACGTCGAGCGCGGTTAGTACTTGGATGGGTGACCCATCTTGGGAAATACAGCGTTCTCGTGTCGGTGATACGCCCTGGAAGCGGAAATAGGCCGACGTTAAATAAATAGATAAAAAAAGTGTTTTTTTGGCTATCAAAATTACAACTTCTAGACACGTCTCGATATCTAATCGCACGCTTTCTACGACAAGTTTCCCAGCATGTTGGTACAAAATGCAATGGGGAAAATTAAGTTAGAATTCTCTTTATGAATAATGAAGAAATTGAGATGTGAGCGGTGTTGAGGATTTCCGCCCACCTCTCCTGGTCCTGGCTGATGTACCTTGCTGGCTAAGGCCTCTTCTATCTTGATCTTCTTTCTTCGCCAGCTTGTCACCCCCTGGGGTTGTCATCTATCTGTTGGGAAACTTTAGAATATTTTTGGCTGGTATTGACTGCCGGTACACAGACTGTCAATTGACATCCTGTCATCCGGATCGTCGGAGAGGTAGGGATGAGCTGTGTAGCTCGAGGAAGTGCTTTTGGTAGCACTTTCGGCTTGAACGGAGCTTAGGTGACTACAGGTACTGGACGGTGCTTGTCCGATACCCGCAGAGTAGTGAATAGGAGGTTGGATGATCGTCACGTCTCTTTTGTGGGTTTCATTATCGGTGGTGGTATGGTTCACATACTCACCCATTGTGCATGATTTGCATCTCCGGCCTCTTGTGCCTCGGAGCGTTGGCTGGATCGTAGTCAGTTGCCTCCCTGATCAACGGATTCTCATGATCCTTGGCAAGGGTATATAGCTTCCTGGTTCTCTTCCGGATGATTTCAGTGACTGGGGTGTAGTCCAGGTCCCTGAAGATGTCTGCGTTGCGTACGAACCATGGTGCATCTACTGCTGTCCTGAGGACGACGTTCGCCACTGTCCGGATTTTTTTAAGGTAGATGGTCTCTTGGTAGCCCCAGGCTACGGAGACGACGTCAATTACCACCCAATGAGTGTCCTGATAAGCGTGAGCTTATTCCTGAGGTTGAGTCTGCTCTGCCTGCCCACGGGTAGATGAGAGCTCTCGTCGGCTTCGGTGTTCTGTCTCCATGTTAGGCCTTTGTCCATGATCACCAGTTTATGATATTGTTTCACTGCAAACTTTTTATAGTTGAGGAAATACATATAACAGAACGAAGGATGGAGAAAAGCAACGGTACTTTTGTTGGTCGCTTTTATCGTCATTAGGTGCTATATGGGCAAGCGTTTTGCCGACCCGACTTACCAGGCTTACCCTTTCAAAATAATTCTTGCAACTATTGTACTAGAACTACTTAATTCATTAACTCCTTACAAATAATATACATTTTTATATTATATAAGGACTTTTCTATTGTATTCTAATTTGCATTCCCACGGTAATTTCATATTTATCTCTACCCCATTATTTTATTTTTCACTTCTCTCATAATATCATTTGTATATGATGGCTGTATCAAATTAAATAGTTACAAGATTGAAAATCTTTATAAACAATAAAGAAATTGAAATGAACTGAAACTGAATTAAGTTTTTCTATTTTATACCTGTGATTAGCAAAAAAATTGAGTAAAATCTTTTAAAAATAATCAGGAATAATGATACTTTCTTACTTGGATTTAAGAAATTAGAAATAATCAGCTGTCAACGTATGTAAACTAATAAAGAATTTAAGTTTCTTAAGTCAGAAACTAAATTCAAATACATCTTTAATGAAAAGTTCTAAGACATACGATGAGGATTGACACAAAAATGTTAGTTTTTCATTTCTGTAAATCATTTGGTTCAATAATTTAGACAGGTGAATTGGTCTTTGATGCAAGAAATATTACTTTTATACATTTGCATCCATTCAACTATCAACATACGAAACAATATATTCATACACATAGACTAGCTGCTCTAAATAGTTAATAAATATTGGTCTTATCAAATATAGATTTAAAAAAATGCCATGGCTTTTCATTCCTGTACTTAAACAGTTTTACACTGAAATTATAAATTTCTCTTTAATTGATCGTTTCAAACACAACCACTGAATATTGCGGATAAATTCAACATATTTGATAAGATTAATAATTTAAATGCAGAATACACAACATAATAATAATGTTTAAAATTCCAACACGCACAAGTTTAAGATATAGCTACACGTAACTCTTTTATTGTAAAGGCAGCAATGTTTCAGAAGTTGTTTTGTATGTTAAAATATTATTGTTAATTTTTATTTTATGTTCGTATATCGTGACGGAAACCACAAAAATAATAAATTATAAGTCCTTTTGTAAAGCTCAGATTTCCACCAAAGGAGGCCAATTTTTTAAATGGATGGATTAATTATTTAAAAAAATACACTCACTATTAAGCTGTTCAGTTTATCGTAAAGAGCATTTAGTTTCATAGTATTTTGGAAATGAACTGTAAATATTTTTGTAGGATATTTTTATTTGTCTTATTTAATCTAATATCAACGTAGCATTTGAGTGGCCGTGTGAAGGAAAATAATAGTGCCGATTATCTATGAACACTGAATGTTGAACATTTTAGGCGATCAATTTTCCAGCCGATTATCGATCAGGTATATATATGATGGGGAATTAAAGGTGGAACAACTCCAGCAAGATGCCAGCTCTACACTCTTTGTGAAGTTTCAGACAATTTCTCGACCACAGAGTGGAAGAAGTAGATGGAACCCCCGATCATCGGACCTGACACTGATTTTTTCTATTTGGTTAAATGAAAAGTTAAGTTTTATAAAACACAATCTACACCCTCGAGAGACTAGAACGGGTTGTGTGTCCATCCACATCTTACAATTCTGGTACCTCTTGTAGCCGATAAAAAAATGAACTACAATGGCCACATAGCTACCTGCTCTTCTTACCCGTATTTTCATCTGTACTTTTCACCAGTAATTAAGGCCAGGTGTCTTTTACTCTGTCACTTGATTTATTTAAATATATGAGTTTAAGGTGAACTCTGACGCACTTGTCGCCTTATCATTTATTTACGGTTAAAAGGTTACATGTTACCCATACAGATTAATGAAAGGCTAAGTAATTACATGTTTTAAATAGTCTTATCGTAATTATGTTGTTGATAAATTAAATACACGAAATTAACTATTTCAGATGACAATTTGATCAATTTTATCACAACTATTATGTAAATACCAGTGATAAAACAAATTAACATTTTCTTGTGCACTCATTAATTCATTACAACTGTTTGTTACAATTATCAAGGGAAGCTATTTTTTTATCATACGTTTCTAAATTTTTAAGGCTAGGACAATCAAATTGATATAAAATTATATGTTAAAAAAACAACTTCACAACTTCACTACTTCCACATTTAAATTCCCGAGGGGGCTGAAAAAAAAATTGAGGACTTTGGTTCTTGTACACATTCTAAATCACATTTTTATTTTATTACCTCCTTTAATAATAGGGTGGAGGTGGCAGTGGGGTTGGCTGATGTTAAAACAATCGCACCCCCACCTCATTCTGAGCATAGTGATATACCATACTTGGTGTGTTACAGTTGTTTAACAGTTATCTTGACAGTTACAAATAAGAGATGTTTCAAAATCATAAAAAAAATAAATATGTAGCAGATTAATAAAATAACGGTTATGCTAACAATGTTCAAACTGGGCACAATCAAACAAATCTGTACATTTAAACGTGACCGCACATACCGGAAAGGCTAGCACCAGTTCACCCTAGCCTGGTGGTCTACCTCGATGTCCAAGTCGGTACAAAATAGCGAGTCAGGGGGCGATTTTTCGTCCCTTACCGAAGCGATCCAGGAAGATCTAAGGGCGATTCGGGCCGACTTATAATGAGGTAATAGGGGGCGATCCGAGGTGATCCACGGGCGATCTGAGGCGATCCAAGGTAATCCACGGACTATCTGGGTAATATACAAGGTACAAGCAATATACGAGTTAATATACAGGCAATCTGAGGCGATTCGAGGGACGATATTTTGTCCCGCAGTTTTCGCGTGTGTTATCCCTCGCAAAATAGTTTGTTTTTACATCGCGATAGACAGCAAGGCATCGCGGTAGCTCACATTTGATTGGTTCACTCAGATGATGTAGTACCTATCCTTTCACTTGGCTGCACGCTTCCGAAGCTGCTAACACTGAAAGAATGAACCTCTCTGGTATGTCCAACTAGCATCATGGCGATGTATCGACCGAGACCGCGACCTTCACCACAACCACGACATCCACCGCGAGGCTTCTTCGACATATCCGCACCCTAAGATTAACTGGTGTTACTCTGCAGCAAGCCTCATAAATCCAATCCATACGATATTTCAAACATATCACTATGGTCAGAATGACGTAGGGATGCGATTTCGGGCTCTAGCTGTACAGGATGAAATTTGAAAAAAAAAGTTGGAGGTGGTTTATTAGGGATTGCAAGAGGCAACACGGTTCCAGGGGTGTTATTGTTAACTCACTACCCTGTATCTAGGTGACGCGACACCAATTTATTTTGAGGAGGGCGCCAGCCGCGTTCTGCCCCATTCTTCCACTCTCAAGCGGGTTCGAGATAAGATATACTTCAATAGACGAGTAATAGGTCAAGGCTGCCTATCTCAGATCATTAACGACGCTCTCTCAGGACGTGATTTGGTATCTTTTTATACCGCAATAACGGGTTTGACGCCTTTGGATTTTTGTGATTTTCGCATAAAAAAAATCCCTATCGAAGATTTCTCTTCGACAGGATTAGAATTTGACGTGATTATGACCATTATATGTAGGTAAACTATCTGGTCTGGTCTCTACACTTAAAGATTTCTGGAGAAAGCGCATAAAAAAACTCAAGCTCCTGTAAGGCGACCAGCACACTGAGATCAAACTTAGAGAATCATAAGATTCCGATTAACTCAGTTGTCTTCCATACGAAAACTCCAGGGATCAAGACTAGCAACAACTTACATCAATAAAATGCAATTAGTTCAAAGAATATACCATTTATTTAATAATTTTAAAACAATACATTGATTTTCTGCAAAATGATATAATGTGAAAGAATCACGCCTCGCCAACTAAGGTAAATTACTTTTTAACCATACAAATGAGAGCGTACGCTAACAATCGATTTGGTAGAAAAGATTCATTTAAATTCCTCAGATTTTAATGCAAGCCTTTTTAAAAAAAAATTATAAATTGTGTATTTTTGGTAATTATGGCTGACTGAAAATAATATAAAAATATTTTACTTAAAAAATTTTTGTTCGCTTATGAGTGATTATATCATTCACGGGACGGAGTTCGATTAATACATGAGTTTAATAACGTTCGGCCAGTCTTAGACGCGACGTACTTGTCCCCATGCAAGTTCAATATATGAAAAATGACAGCGAGTCGCCTCCGAGCGACTTTTTGGTAAAATGGGTTTTTGAGTCCTTTGTGCGGTTTTCTCTATGACTTTATTATCTGCATTTGGCTTTCCTACCATCGTTTTGTATTGATCATCCAACGCACTCGTCCAAATTATGAGTCGCTGGGTGAATCCAAACTTGTTTTATGCGAGTAACCGGCCTTGTGCATTTTCACTGATTTTTTGCAAATTTTTGCCTTTGCCAAATTCGTCAGTCTCGCCCTTTTTGATAGTCAAAATTTTACAGTCAGTTTTTAGAACAGGATATATATAATGACTACCTCCATGGTCGATGTTTTCGGCGGTGGAATTAAAGTTGAAAATATTATGAATATTTTCAAAGTACTTTTTTGACGTACTTTTTTAAAAAGTATGTGGTTCATTTTTCCATGACCACTCTCATATCCTGGACCAAAATATATTTTCCTAAGTAAAAATTCGGTGTTTCTTCGAATTTTTACCCGGTTGTACCTAATGTCTTATCGAACTCATAACGATCCTTTTTGGCTAGTTTGTGGCTCTGAAGCCTTTCAGACTTGTATGTTATGATCGAAAACGGCTTTAAATGATTTTTTTACCTAAGTCGAATTTTTATTTTGGCTTCGACCTAGGTCAATTCATTATCAGAAGAAGTCTTTCATGCCTCTTGCAGCTCTTTTCATTTATATTTTTATCTTTTCAAATAGCGGAACTATCGCATATTAACGTAATTCTGGAACACCCGGTATATATGGAAACACATTCGTATGGTAAATACGAAGTCTTCGTGTAGGTTACTCTTTTTTGAATTTCTTTTTCAGATTCCCAAACCAAACTGAATCTTTGTTGATAATCTCATATAAATATAACATAAACCACAGCATAACCTCTTTAAAATTGTATTTGAAATAATATCAATAAATGATTATTTAAGAATAAATGTAACCATCAATAAAGACAGAGACAAAAGTAAAATGTCAAATGGCTCGTGAGTCTTTGTTCGTTTGGAAAATGTAATCAAAAGAGGGGACCGGTGAGTTCTTTGTATATAATGTATCAAGTTACGTGTGGTCAGAGGAGACCCGTCCTGATAAAATCATGTTACATGTTCAAAAAGAGGAATTATGCGTAATAAGATAGCTTTTTCGTGTATATAAACGACTGTAATGTGTGCTTGGGGAGTCACAGCGTGTTCATAATAAAAATTACATCGAATTCTTTCATTTAATAAAGCGACGTGCAAGTTCAACATGTTCGCAATTTGTATATTAAATATTTTGGATGGGATTATCCAAGAATTTTTTCATTTGTGCACAAAAGAATTGCGTGTCATCTCTTTGTATCCATATAACTTGAAAAACTTGTTTAGGCGTAAAACAACCCCACCTAATGCGACAGCAAACTTAATATTCATTACTTATGACAAAATAACGACCGTATTAAATTGATGTTGAATCTCGGATGTAAATTACACCAATTCACATTAAAGCATGAATAGTTGTTGGGTCCTCAGGTGAACGAGCATATTACAGCAGAACAATTTTGTTTCTTCATATTGTAAACTGCATACCCTCTTCCGGCTATTGTACCACATGGACACGTGTTGTATCCTATTGCACACTCCTTTGGGTGTGTGCTCTATTTTCGGTCTCAGTTTCGTAGATACAAATATTTTTAATTGCTTAATTTTGCAAGGAATCGATTTTAGTTATAGGTTGTTGAAAAGGGAAAATATAGTTCTGATTGATTTTAATTTTTATTAATAGTAGAGGTTCAGAATTCGAAAAAAGTCGTCTAGAAACGTGTCCCGTGGATCACTGAAAAGTAAAAATGTACTGATTGCGCGATTAGATAGTACTTGACATGTATATACACACACATACACCCCCCAAATTCGTCTGGCGATATCGGTGTCCAAACAACCCCCAGGTGCAAAAAAACGAAAAAAAAAACGGAAAATTAGATATTTGCTTCATCTTTCTAGCGGTTTTTTAATTTTTGATGAATTATCCATAATAATAAAGTTATGGCTATTTATATGCAAAAGAATTGTATTGTTTAAAGCGTAAAATATTTCCTAAAACTTTGCGTGGCTCTCTTTTATGCGCATATTTATTTCGTTATCTTAGCAAATTTGTTCCACTCGTGATTGTGAACAAACCAAAGAAAATTTTAAACATTTAATAAGATAAAAGTTGCAGCATATACTATCAAAATTCGATTCGAATTTTTTATTACAAAGGTCATACTTTAATAATAGTAGTAAATATGATTTTTTTTCTAGGGCTGTGTCGATAAAATGAAGGAGCAAATATAGCAGGCGGGAAACTATTTCATCTTTCGCAATAGATACCAACTATGTCGAGAAGAAATTAAGAAAAAAGATTAACGTAATTTTTCTATTTGAAACTTTTTTTCTAGGATTAGCAGTTTTCGAGGAACATGAGTGATTGTTGGCCTGGTAGCGTAATCAGTTGCTACTAGATTTCACGTTCTTCGTCATTAAATAAATTCTGCATATATTCATTTCCTCCACCGTTTTATCTTGTCATCAGTCTTCAATAGTGTAATTTCTTCACTGTTCATAAATTGTTTATAACAAACAAATTAACCACAAATTTAAAAAGCAATTAGAATAAATATCATTACATCATACTCTTCGTCGATTCGTTGAACTTTTAATATAATTGTTGCACATTCTACCGGTACTGTTCGCAGTTTTTTTTTAAAATAATATCTAAAACATCTAAACCGCAATATGTAGTGCATCTTTCAGGTTTAGAAGGTATGAATTGCTTGTATTTTTCTTTAAGTTTTTTCTATTTCTCTTTTATCTTAAGCGCCTTATTTATATTAACACCCTGGCGGAGTTTAGCAACAGCCACTCTACCACTCAACCAGGACGGTGAGATGAGATACGGTCACCCATCCAAGCGTTGGACTCAGCCGGCGTGACTTAACTCTGCCGATCGATGACTCGTCATTGAAACCGGTAATGAGATTGGTAAGAAACGAATAAAAGTTGCAGTCAGGTGTTGTCAACTGCTACTTACTTCAACAATAAAAATAAAAAA
Source organism: Rutpela maculata (assembly GCA_936432065.2). Taxonomy (NCBI): domain Eukaryota; kingdom Metazoa; phylum Arthropoda; class Insecta; order Coleoptera; family Cerambycidae; genus Rutpela; species Rutpela maculata. The sequence goes on along the minus strand of OW386291.2, from coordinate 41,947,689 downwards.
TAAATTATACTGTGTATTTAATCTCAGTGGCATCCTTTAAAGGTGAATAGTGCCAAAATATGAATCAATTATTCGCAGTCAGTCACGCCAGATTGCAACTTCTACTCGTTGTCAAACGTCTACTAAAATATATTAGTAAATGATAGGAAATAAAATTTCAGGATTTGTATTCATTCCTCTAGCTAACATTAATTTCGTGTCAAAAAGTCGTACTTACAAGAAACATGACGGACGCTATTCAGAATTCGTTCATCCACTAACACAATGATAAAACCGCTGCCCAAGGAATCACTACTTCCACATCCAGATTCTCTATCCAAGTCACTCACAACGAAAAAACTTTGTATGTGAAAATAATTGCTTATGGAACTTTAATAATATAATATTTGAAATCCTCTACCCCAAAAACCCATAAAACGATACCCCACATCGGTAGTGGGGTGGGGGTGGTGATAGAAGGGTGGTAGTGGGGGGTGGATGAAGTAAAAAAATATTTTGAGGTTTCTGGTTCCTGTACATACACTAAATCACATTTTTTTTTCATCCCCTTTAATAAGGAGGTGGGGGTGGTAATGGGGGCGGCTAATGCCAAAAATTTTTTTGAGGTCTTAGCTTTTCTTGTATATACTAAATGCCAATTTCATGGACTCTTACCTGCTGGATTTACCCATTTACCCCAAATTTACCCCAATTTACCCCCCAACATTTCGACGGAACAAGATGAAAATATAATCTAGTTCTAGATCTCGTTAAAGTACATATGTGTAGGTACCAAATTTCAAGTCATTATCTCAAACGGTTCCAGAGTAAACGTGCGCACAAAAAAAGTTACAGACAGACCGACAGACAGACAGAAATTTTTTTTCGCTCAAACTTAAAATCTCGACGTTTTATGACATTTTAAACCTATTTGGACAATAAAAATTTTTTAAAATTTTTTTGTCGTTACCATAAGTACTTCCACTGGACGTGGAAGTAAAAAGTGCCTTACTGTCCAATTTATTTTTTGTGTTTTGATCACAAAGCTAAAACTATAAAAATTTTCACATTGAAGGAAGAGGTGTGAGAAAAATATGAAATATCCAAATTTTGTTCTTTTTTGTTGCAACATCCGTAATTTGACATGTCGGATGTTCGAAAAACATCCGACATGTCAAAAAAGTCTGCAAATGGATTATCATCTACCAATTGGCAACACTGTATTCAAAGTGAACAACCCTTTCGAATTTCAGTTGCATTGCCCATCTTGAAAACACATCGCCTATACAACGTGATCTACCATGACATGCGGAAAATTTAACAGTAAGTTGTCCCCACCGAAAGGAGTTAAAAAAATGAGAAATAAAAAAAAATACCAAAAAAATTACCTTATTTTTTTGTAGAAATGCACAACCAATTTGACGTAATGCGGTACAACCATATCACTTTATCAGACTTGGGATTGACACTACTGACAGCAATGCTGGAGAGGGTAGAGGTGACTTTGGTTTTAATCAAATCACACTATAAAAATAGCGAAATAAATCGAAAAGACATTGATCTTATGCCAGTCAACTCTGCAATAGCAAGATATATTTACAATAACACGCCGGTGTCCTCATTGTTCGACCGAAAGCAAAAAACGCGGTACTTTGATCTCACCGGCCGGCTTCACTTTTTATGCCAATTAAGGAAATGTAAACATCTCCAATGTGTTATTTCACAAGTAAGCTCGCCGCCCTATTCTTGACCTACTCAACAACAGTAGTGTAATCATTTTTAATATACTAAATTACCTCGGGGCGCTCTAAGATTTTGTAGGGGCTTTCCCACATTGAAGACTAATACACCATTTTATTTTCCGCATATCATGATAGATCACGTTGTATAATACTCGTGCACGTGCAAGCACCCATGCATTACTTTTTTCTCAATATAACGCGTGATATTGAAGAAAAATATAATAACGAGTGGAAAAAGTGCATGCAATTTTTTAAAACCAATCAACTTCCGTTCTTGCTGCACATATCGTGTGACATGATGAACATGATCAAGCCCTGAGATGTCTCAAAAACCTTTTAATACAAATTATAGTGGAAATTCATATATCCACACAACCTCTATTTTTTTTCCACGAGTTATCTGCTGTTTTAAAATTAGCCGATTTAGACATCACATTATCTAATCTAATTAAATGCTTATGAATTACAACACTCAAATAGTTAAAAACGTGTTAACTAATTTATGATTGTTACCCATTCCTCCACTCCCATCGTCACGAAAGTTGGCATGAGTTATTACCTGTAACAAAAAAATATATATATATTACATTTAAGAATTACCAATTAATTATTTAAAGTAGAATGAGTAGTAAAAAACTAACCCCTACGCGTTTCTGTATCAATTCATAATAGACAAATTATATGGCTTATCTAATAATAATTTATGTATATACATAAATTTTCAATGGGTATTTTGCGTAAACAGTACTGAAATAAAAATACTCGTAAATTAAATTAAACGTTTAATTATATAACCGCTGCCCAAGGAATCACTACTTCCACATCCAGATTTTCTATTCAAGTACCTCACAACGAAAAAAAATTCGTATGTGAAAATAATTGTATAAGAATATATTTGAAATCGCCTACCTCAAAAACCCATAAAACGATATGCCACATCGGTAGTGACGGTAGGGGTGGTGGTAGTGGGAGTAGATGAAATAAAAAAAATGTAGGCCTTTGGTTCTTGTACACACACTAAATCACAACTTTATTTTTTTCACCACCTGTAATAGTGGGGTGGGGTGGTAATAGGGATGGATAATGCCAAAAATTCTTTTGAGACCCTAGGTTCTGCTATATATACTAAATACCACAATTTTATGGACTCTTACTTGCTTGATTTACCTATTTACCCTCTTTTACCCCTTAACCTCTCAACGGAATAAGAAAATATAATCTAGTTCCAGATCTCGTTAAAACACATCTGTGTACCAAATTTTAAGTCAATATCTTAAAGGGTTCCAGAATAATCGTTCACACAAAAAAAAGTTACAGACCGACAGATAGATTTTTTTTTTGCTCAAATTTAAAATTTCGACGTTCAGGACATTCTAAGCCTATTTGAACAATAAAAATTTTCAATTTTTTTTTGTGTTATACTAAACTTCCACTGGATGTGGAAGTAATTGATTTTTGGAGTACACAGACTACAATTCATTAAATAAGACTGCACATGACATAAAATCTATTTTTGAGTTCTACATTTATTGACCATTAAAATTACATCGTATATTAAAAAAAAGTTTAATCCAAACAATAAAATTTAAAAAATAGTATTATTGTAGGGACATCTAGCTATAACATTGGCCATAGTGTTCACATAAAGGGTATTCAGCCAAAGCCATGGCCTAACCATGAACTATATTTTAAGAGACCTCACGTAATATACATATACTGCATATCTATTTATACGAAAAAATTCCAGTAAATCGCGACCATACATTTATACCGTAAAGTTACAGTGCACTATTTTGACATATTTTTCAATAGGTTAGGAACATGAACCTTCTGTGACGATAACGTTGAGATCAGTCACTCGGATATTAAATGTATTGTCGTCAGTTAAGCAGGATAAATAAATCGATCATTGACGACAATACGGAAAGCAGCGGGTCTAAAGCAGTACCGCATGGAATACCATTTGACTTAGGCAACATGAAACAAAAAATATTCATTGTGCTTTAAATTTACCTTAGTCGATTGTAAATATCCGTCAATGACCAGTCAATAATAAATAATAATAATAATAATGTTTATTAATTCAAGTCAAGACAAAATTTCACAATAAAAATGAACTATAATAATATCTAAACATTTATTTATATATAAGTTAAGAAAATACTAACTAAACTTAAATAAATTATAAATACTACATTAATTAAATTCAAAATAACATTTTTATAACGAAATGTGTGTACTATAAATACATTTAAAATGTTAATTAAAGTATTAAGTGACAGGAGAGAAGTTGGGAAGCAAATACTAATTTTTTATTTAATTTTTTATATATTTAGGAGGTAAGTATTTAATTGTCGTTTGTATCTATCAATGCATGAATGTAAGTTCTTTGATTACTACTTATCCACTTTTTGGTTTTCGTTTTCAAGATTCTGTCAGAATGAATATTTAACTGTCAGGTAATACATTATCTATTTTACGGCCAAAATAAATGAAGCACCTATGTCCGATAGTTTTAAATATTTTTGGTTGTGATCTAGACGTCTCTTTTTCATGAGTATCATATACATGACCCATTTTATGCAATTTGCATTTATATTTTCCAAGAAAGAATATAATATTATAAAAAAATTGCTGTACGTCATAGACTTCATTTTCAGCATAAAGGGCAAGTAGTTGTAACTCCTATTATAAAGATTTTCAGTATCCACTTTTAGATGATTTCTGATTTTTGTTTTTTTTTAGTTAGACGTTCATTATTCCGTACAACCAATGACCCCATAGCTTTAAGCACTGTTGTACTAAAGCATGGTAGATAATGTTCAGCGGAAATCCTAAAATTGTTTTAGGTATTTAAACTTTGGAAGTGTACATATCAATTTATTTATTGTATTATATACAATATGATCGTCTCCTTTTAGGTGGCAATCAATTATGATACCGAGATACTTTATTTTTTTGTTGGAGTTTTTTTCTACATTTATCATTAATAATTTCATGTCAAAGAAGTCAATGATCATTTTAAAACTCTATTGTACTATTTGTATTAAAGAAACTCAAAAAATATTGCAGTATCGCCTCCAAAACTTTATTTCATCTTCAACAGGTATTTTAAAAATATCATTGATGTACAACGTAAATAATACGGGTCCTAAAACGGTTCCTTGAGGTACACTATAATACATATTTCTAGTGGAATTTATCTATTTGAACCATTTGTTTTCCTATTAGAAAGGTGACTTTTTAATAGATTATAGGCAGTATTTCAATTAATCGCCAACAATCTTAAGAATAATTTCTATTTGACTTTTAAATAAGCCGGAAAATTACACTTTTAGCTAGTTAAATAAAAGAAAATTAAATATTATATTATCTCCTTTAACTAAAGCAAACATTATACTATTCGCCGATTTATTGAATTTTTTATATAATTCTTACACATTCTACAGTATATTCATCGCATTTTTTTTGTAAATAATGTTAGTTTTTGGACATTTCTAATTTTATGATACCAACTTAGTTGGTGAAACACTCGTCAGTATAAGTTAAATTAAGAAAAATAAAGTAACGCCATGTTATTTGGAAATGTATATTAATATAATGTAAAAATAAATAATGATTAATAAGATATTATTAAGCTAAACTTCGCTTTGTTTATATTACTTTTTGTATGAAATAAAGTCGATTATTATTATTATTTTGTTAAAAACCAGTCACCCTTCTCTGTGGCTCCGATCCTCACACAGGGGAGCTGGTAGTACCGGCAGCCACTCCCCACACCCGTGGGGTAAGTGACTATTGGGTCCGGGAATCGTGTGCCCTGAGCAGACGTAATGAACCGAGAATGACGGCCTTCTGCATTCTGCCGGCTAAGACCTCTGCCGAATTTCGGCATGCCGGTATGATCTTAACGAAAGCAGTGTGTGTCTCGTTCCACCGAGGGCTGCTATAATCAGTACCACTATCTTAACAGTATGGTCTGGATATAGTCTGCGGAGTTCGAAGAGCAGATCTCGATTTTTTGTTTTTATTATTATTATTATATATTGATAAATACAAGTATTTAAAATATAAATGATTAATAACTTGTTTATCTACTTATCGATTTGTTTAAAAAACAATAAGGAAGGCTCTTCCGACTAATTGATCGTCTCAATACAACTGGACTTTACTTCACTAAGTTATCGTACGTACAAGAAACATGACAGACCTACATTTTGAAATTTATTCAGAATTCGTTCATCAACATATTAATATGACTTTTTTCCTACGAGCGGAATTTAGATTTTAGAAAAATACCGATTAAATGCAATACACTCTTCGTTTTCGAATAACAACGGTTACATCTGAATCGACTCAAGCAGTCTCATTCTCGAGGTCCCACGACCACATTTACCCCAACGTACCTGAATATTTATATATCTGTGTTATTTACCATTATTTCCATCGAAACAGCATTCTGCAACATTTATTGAGGTTCGCGCCGTTAAAAATACCCAAAGCTGTAATAGTCGGCCCAAAATTAGAGTAGTTTTTCGAGGCACGGGTTTTATTACACCTCTATAACACATTAAGCCTATTAGAGCGGTGCGAACGCGGATTGTGTAGGGCCGCGCCTAAATTAAAGACCCACAGTAAATTGTACACCCCAGGTAGGCCATTCTCTCATTTAAAATTATATATGGAGTGCGTAGGAAAGTAGTTTTTAATGCAGTGGCTGAGAATAATGGGGTTCGTACGTTTAAATATATGTTGCACCACAGATAAATGGTGAATATGTGTTAATCTAATTCAAGTAGATGAAAGTAATATTTGTCTATCACTCTTTTGGCTGGTTACAGTAACTGCGGTTGAACATTTTTTCTATAATCAGAAGTCAGTTGAAGAAAACATCGAAGACATGAATTGGTCGGAATAAACATTAGAAACGCTAAAAAAATTTTTTATAACAACAAAATATATAATGCTGAAAGCAGATCGAAAAAAACTTGGAATATTGTGAATCAAAGATGTGGCAAAACTCAAGTTTTAAGAAAACCCATCGAATTAATTATTGATAATGAAAGAATATCTTATATTAATAGAATTGCCAACAATTTGGCTTCTCACTTTGTTACCGCAGCCCAATCAATGCTAAAAGACCTTTTGGATATAATTTATCATTGCCACATACAGTACTGAAAATAACGTGTAAACTCAATGTTTTGCGATGATATTACAAAATCAGAACTAAGTGAAGCCATAAATGATCTCAAAAACAAAAAGTCGTCAGGCTTAGACGGTTTAACCATACAAATAATCAAAAGTATCATCAAATATAATTGGTCCTTTGTTATACCTATTTAATAAATCAATCTCAAATGGCCACTTCTCTGGTGCACTAAAAATCTCGTCTGTTATTCCTGTATTTAAAAAAAGGGTGAACTTGATATGGAAAATTATCGTCAAATATCATTACTGAATGTAATATCAAACATTTTTGAACATATTATCAGTAATAGAATAACAATATTCTTAGAGAAATATAATGTATTAACAAATTCAGAAAGGGTAGATTGGTAGAGAGTGCTTCTTCTAAATTGTTTGATTTTATTTAAAAGGAATTAGATAGTGACAAGTATATTGTTACAGTTATGTTTGACCTCTCAAAGGCTTTCGACTCTGGCAATAAAAATATCTTAGCTGATAAGCTACAGGCTATTGGTATCAGAGGTAAATATCTGGAGTGCCTCGTTTCATTTATGCAAAACAGATCTCTTCGTGTAAAATGCAATGAAGTGCAATTGGATATTTTTTATATTCTTTTGAGAGTTCCTCGGGGATCTATTTTAGACCCACTACTGTTTTCAATTTATACTAATGATCGGATTTTATCAAAAATAGCTTCACCATTATGTATGCAGATGACACAACCATTACGGTAACTGCTGATAGCCTTGAAGAACCATCTAATAAAGTTCATATTGTATTAAATGAGATGAGTACTTGGTGCAATCGCAAGCGACTAATGCTAAATGAGGATAAAACCATATTTTCTAATTTTAACTTAAGACGTACGGTTATTTTATCTGGAATAGTTTTAAGTGATTGCTCGAAATTTGTAAATAGCAATTTATCATTTGAACAGCATACAAATCATGTATGCAGAAAGCTAAATCAAGTTTACTTTGCATTACTACAACTAAAAAATACGTTGAATGAAGTGGGACTAACTAGTGTGTACTATGCTTTATCCTACTCACACATGCCACTTAATATTTGTATCATATGCCAGGAGAGTATTTATTCCACAAATACTGAGACTAATATTCAACTTAGACTGCAGAGAAAGCTGCAAAGCTAGTTTTATAAACAAACAAATCTTGACGATGCCTTTTGTATTTTTATTTACAAATGTTTACTTAATACAAAAAAAAATATGGATACTTTTAAGAGTCTATATGAACATCATTTATACAATACTCGAAAGAAAAATACTTTAACAATTCCCCTACATAGGACATCGACTTTTAAAGAATTACTTCAATATAATTCTATTGCATTATATAACAAACTGCCAAGAAATATCCAAAATATGAGCATCGGTAAATTTAAAATTACTATTAAAAAAATTCTTGTACTAGTAAAATTGAAAATTTTTAAAAACGCCCGATCAATGTATCTAATCGTACCAGTTTCATATGACCGAATCAAAATGAGGCCTAAATCATGTTCGGCTACCATAAATGTCTGCACATTTTCAATTTTACTTCAATCGGACAATTTCTAGAAAAGTTCAACATGGCGAATTCAAGATGGCGACCAAACATCAAAATCTAATACAGCCTATAACCTTCTCGACAAAGTACTCTTTCAAATAAAAAAAGCTACATCAAAATCGGACCCGTTGAAGAGATATGAAGCCACAGACAGACAAACAAACATACATACGCGTCAAACTTATAACACCCCTCTTTTGGGGTCTTGGGTTAAAAAGGATATTACACTATTGAAGAATTTTTAAATGATATTATATAATTACTATATAATTCACTTTATTTGTTTTTTTAATATTCATGCTGCATGTTTTACTTCCACATCCAGTGGAAGTATAGTAACGACAAAAAAATTAATAAAAATTTTTATTCTTCAAATAGGCTTAGAATGTCATGAAACGTCGAGATTTTAAGTTTAAATTTGGTACACATATGTACTTTAACGAGATCTAGAACTAGATTATATTTTCATCTTGTTCCGTCGAAGGATTGGGGGGTACATTGGGGTAAATAGGTAAATCAGACAGGTAAGAGTCCATAAAATTGGTATTTAGTATATACAAGAGAAGCTAAGGTCTCATAAAAAATTTTGTCAATAGCCACCCTCATTACCACCCCCACCACATTATTAAAGGGGATGAAAAAAAATTGTGATTTAGTGTGTGCACAAGAACCAGAAACCTCAAAATATTTTTTTACTTCATTCACCCCCACCCCACTACCGATGTGGGGGTATCGTTTTATGGGTTTTTGGGGTACAGGATTTCAAATATTATATTATAAGTTCCATGAACAATTATTTCCACACACAAATTTTTTTCGCTGTGAGTGACTTGGATCGACAATCTGGATGTGGAAGTAGTGATTCCTTGGTCAGCGGTTTTTTTATTACTATTATTAATGGTTCATTATTTTGTTATACCCTTTTCATCATTTGACAATTATATTTCTTTTTCTTTTATAAAATGTGTTCTCTTGTATACATGTTGTTTTTTATCTTGTTATTTGTTTATTCATTGTTAATATTGTACTATTTTTATTTATCTGTTCTTGACTTACCATATATAAATCTGTATCATTACAAATGGTGAATAAAGATTATTATTATTATTATTATTATTAATCCATAAAAATATTATTAATATGGTGGTTCAACCTACAATAAGTACTTCATTAAAGTCACTGCGAATGCTATGTGGCAAAATTTATTATATTCTTAAATCCTCCTATACGACATTTAGACTGAACCGGATAAAATAAAATTAAAAAAAAAACACGCTTTTATTATATAATAAAAAGGAAAAAAAAAAAATTCTTTCAGATTTACACGATTAAAATAAAAACATGCAATCAGCAAAACTTTGAATGTATAATAAATAGTCTGCATTCAAACACTCTATAGATAGTTCTCCCTTTATTAATGGATACATTTCGATTATCTATATTTAAGAACAGGACTGCTAGTTTTCAGATTTTTGTACATAAAATAGACCCTTATCTTTAAACGACGAACGGCAATAAACTGATTTTAATTTAAAAAATCAGCTGACTTAAATCTGGCCAACCCTGTGTACCATTCAGCTTAATATCGATTTTATGGTTTAATTATGACTACTATCCCATTACCTGAAAAACATGTAGTTTACCTAATTTTGAAGAGTAAAATATTATTTTCAAGGTAAACCTGATTTTGCAATTATTTTTTCATGAAATACATGTACAGAAACTAACAACATAATTTATTTTCCATCTATTATATTAAGTAGACACTTTAACTTGGATTCTATATAAAATGAACAAAACTGGAAATGGTCAAAAAACAAAATTGGCGGATCGGAACGTAATGAATAACCACCGAAGGTCAGTCGGTAAGCATCCGACACAATATCTTCTTATGATGATCACGAAAAGCTTGTAATAATGAGCGATTCTTCGAACCAAATTACAATGATCTCACGCCGTGGTTGGGAGTGGCCGGCTGAGATATCTTCATTGTACAGTCGCTGGCGGCAGCTCACGGGAGGTCCGAGGTATTCGCAGCTGATGGATGCTGCCAGACGGACACTTGCTATTCCACCACCATTCTGTCATCGACCACGAAATACTTATCAGCGGGTGTAAATCACGATTTCGTAGAATTGCTTGGGGGTCGTGATGTTTAAATTATGATGTGGCTAGATTAAACCGAAGGCAATGACAATATTCGGTGGAACAAAGGTTATGCATGGATTCTTTTTGTGGGCACTGTACTGAATTAATACGTTAAATAATTACTGTCTCCATAAAATGTTATTTTATTATATTTACAAGAATATGACAACTGCCATCTTATAACAAACTATATATAATTATTACACATTCTATAGGATGATACTCTTCGATGTTTTTTTGTAAATGTTAGTTTTAGACATTTTTAATTTTATCATACGAAGTTAGCTGGTGAAACACTCAGTATAAAATAAAGTAAAAAAAAACTACATCTAAAACCTACGTGGATTTCTAAAAAAAAATACTGCATCTGAAACCTGCATGGGTTTCGAACCCGGGACCTTTGATTCCAAGTCAAAAATGTAAGAACTACACTACTACCTGCCACGTAAAAAAATGTAAATTTTACATTCTAAGCGACTAGTTGAAATTATATTTTCACAGTTGGATACTATATTACGAAATATATATTAATAAAATATATAGAGATATTAAAATCATCCAAAATATCATTTGACCAGATAGTCCCTTGAGGTAAAGCGTTTACCCTAAAAGTTCTGCGACCGGACCGCAAGGCATGTACCCCCCATTTTCGAGGGCGGGAAACACGATGGTGACAATATTTTCCGACCTACCCTCCAACCACTACCCTCAATGGAAAAAAACACCCCTTTTCCCAGTTTCCAGTTCTCGGCATTTTTTTATCGTAAAATTTTATTAATGAAAGTTGTTCAGAATTGTCCAAAAGCCTTATTAAGCCCAATACTTCATCAAAATAAAAAAATTGAAAAATTGAAAAAGATGATAAATTAAAAAAATATAAAAAGCGAATAATCACTTGACAACTACCTGACAGCTTGGTTTAATTTCAAACAAAATTGTCATGAATTTTTTAAACAAAAAACCCATTTAAATGATAATCTTTTTTTTTTTTTTAAATTTCAATATTTTTTTAATTTTGATTAATTTTGGATTTAGGGTTTTTGGACAATTCAGAAAAGGGGTAGTTTTTCCGGTTTAGGGGTAGTTCCTGAAGGGCAGGTTGAAAAATATTGTCACCATCGTATTCCCCGCCCTCGACAAAGCCGGGGGGAAGAAGTCTTGTGGTCGGGTCGCAGAACTTGGGCTTTTTGCCTTTTTCTGGTTTACCACAAGGGACTAAGATTTCTATTCAGTTATCAAACGGTGCGTGAAGTTTCTGGAGGTTAACTTAAATAAACGACTGACGTATGACACCCACATCATCGAGACAGTACGAAAGGTCTACTCCACGACCAGGAGTTTGTACCCGCTCCTGGCCAGGGGTAGCAGACTGGCGGACAGGAACAGAACAGAAATAATAAAAAACTGTTGTACACTATGGTGATCAGGTCGGCTATCACATACGCGGCGCCAGCACGGTGCAGCATATCGGCCACGACAATGCGCAAACTTAAAGTTCTAGAACACAAATGTATGTGTCTCATTTCAGACTCTGATAGGTACACTTCACTTCTCTATGCACGTTGCCACGACATAGCGGACTAGCGGACTTAGTCCAGGAAATCTCCCAAAAATTTTACACCACCAAACTGGGCGATAGTCCGCTTACCCGCAACCTAACCCAAGTCAGACATCATAATGCAATATTATTCAATCTGAGACACCCCTTACCATACCAGCCGTTGCCTATTTTCCGGCAACTCCCTTACCCAAATCTTCCCCTACTATATCCTCTATAAAACCTACCTTATCATCTTTCCTAAACTTCAATCCCCTCTTTCCTTTTCTATTTGTTCGTTTTTGCTTTTGTTTTTTATCTGTTTTGTTCTGTTTGTCATTTTAAATTCCTTTTAGGCCGAAAAATTATTGAAAATTATAACATTTTAATCGACACTTTTACTTTATCATATCTTCCTGGAGGCAGGGAGACCATCAGGACGATAGTTCTCGTACGGGTTTTTTCGTTTAACTTTTTACCCGAGTCAACAGCCCAAATTTTGTAAGTACTTTGCCAAGTGTTGTGTTATTTTAAATTAGCTTTAGGTCTCCGCGTAAACAGCCATTTTTAATTTTATTATTATACTCTTCGCTAAAACGAAGAGTATATTGTATTTGATCGGCAAATTTCTAAAATCGTAAATATCGCTCGTAGAGAAAAAATTTTCATCATTGTGTTCTTGGCGTTCGCAATCCAAAGATCCCGTGTTCGAATTCCACACAGGTCGGGTATTTTTTTTTTCATTTTTCTTTTTCATATAATTTTTTTCACAACAAAGATGGTATCACAAAATTTAGAATGTCCAAAAACTAACATTATTTACAAGAAAACTGCGAAGAGTATCCTATAGAATGTGTAACAATTATATATAAAAAGCTCAGTAAATTGGCGAATAGTGCGTTTTTAGCTTGTTAGTTTTTACTTCCACATCCAGTGAAAAAATTTTATTGTTCAAATAGGCTTAAAATGCCATGAAACGTCGACTTTTTTCATGCCTTTTAACTATGTTCATTTCTATATTTATCTGTTTGGTGAAGTATTTGAGTAGTTCCCAATGAGTTAGAAATCTGAAATTTAGCATGGAGGTGCTTTAGTAGGGAGTACTTTCCCCGCCTTCAGAAAATTAAGAAATTTGAAAAATTCAAAACCGCGGCTCCAGCGTGGCTGACACGAGGGCTGACCAGTTCTCAAGTAAGAATCCTGAAAATTGTACTATATGAATATCTTGATAGTTCACACAATTGTTTAACTTTTTAACATGCTTCTATTAGCTTGACCTGTAACATTGTAATGTAAGATTGTAATCAAGTTACTTTTCACCCATTTCAAATTGTCGTATCGATTTGAAACTTTGCACACTTATGTAATTCTGGAGACAATACAATATGGTACCAAAAAGCGTGTTTTTAGTTTTTTAAACTATAATTTTCTATTCATACTTACCCAGTCTTTCGCTGCACGCATCCGTATTCTAAGAAAAGCATTTCTGTGGTCTTTTTCAAAATCTGAAAAACTTTGGTTTTGAAAACATGAACGCTTTAGAGCGCACCTGTTAGGCAGATCTTCCTAATATATAATTTATTATTGTTATTAAATTTGTCCAAAACTCTGTTTGTAAATCGCCAATTTCGTCGTTTTTCGTTTCTTGGATCTCTTTTAAATGCAACATTTCTAAATAATAGGTGCTTTCGAATAAAAACATCTGGTGGTGTTCTTCTATTAGGAAATTTTCTGATATTCGCTTGCTACAGCATTCGCGTTTCCATCACAATATCACTTTCACCAAAAACAAGTAATGAAACTACAGAAAAGTGGATTTTAGAACACAAACAACTACCATTGTCATTTTGGCATTGCATGCTTAATTACTTTTCATTTCTATTCTCGTAAAACAATAATGCTGGTAATAATGGTTATTGATTAATACAATTCAAATAAGTTTTACTCAAAAACTGATTATTTTAGAGAAAAAACACATGAGACCTTTATTGTGTAAAAGAGTTTTTAAGATCTGCTCGTAAATTAATTGAAAAGTGTCACACAAAAAAGTTGGGGCAAAATTATATCTAGCCCTCCCCAGTTTTACCCGCTCTGCCAATTTGCCTTATAAAGGATAAAAAGTTAAATATCCGTGTAAATTATGATCTGTTTGTTTTCAGACGTTTCGAAGATATTCATTAGAAACAATTTTCAGGATTTTTACCTGGATAACCTCTATCTCACAATCACACATTTTTTTTTCAACTATTCTTGTCTTGTATTACTGCTTTTTTTTACCTCGAAAAGTGCACCTTCGGAATTAACTTTATAATATTGCCGAAGACTTAGTCTTCATTAATTTCAACATTTTTGTGTTTTTTTTTGTTCTTCAGTGGGGTCGTTAGTTGTGAGTATTGTATTAAACTAATATACCTAGGAAATATTTGTCCTAATCTTATTTTATTATACATAAAAAAAACCGCTGCCCAAGGAATCACTACTTCCACATCCAGATTTTCTATCCAAGTCTCTCACAACGAAAAAATTTTGTATGTGGAAATAATTGTTTATAGAACTTTAATAATATAATATCTGAAATCCTCAAAAACCCATAAAACGATACCCCACATCGGTAGTGAGGTGGGGGTGGTGGGGGTAGTGAGGGGGTGGATGAAGTAAAACATATTTTAAGGTTTTTGGTTCTTGTACACAGTACACACACTAAATCATAATCTTTTATCATCCCCTTTAATAATGGGGTGGGGGTGGTAATGGGTAGCTAATGCCAAAAAGACCTTAGCTTCTCTTGTATATACTAAATACCAATTTTATGGACTTCATTTACCTATTTACCCACATTTACCCCCCAACCCTTCGACGGAAGAGGATGAAAATATAATCTAGTTCCAGATCTCGTTAAAATACATACGTGTACCAAATTTCAAGTCAATATCTTAAACGGTTCCAGAGTAAACGTGCGCACAAAAAAAGTTACAGATAGACCGACAGACAGACAGGCAGACAGACAGATCGACAGACAGATAGACAGATAGACAGACATAATTTTTTTTCACTCAAACTTAAAATCTCGACGTTTCATGACATACTAAACCTATTTGAACAATAAAAATTTTTAAAATTTCTTTTGTCGTTACTATACTTCCACTGGACGTGGAAGTAATATATGACAGCTGTCATTTTCCATAAACTATTGTGTAAAGGGTGGCTCACACATTGACCACATTCTCCTTCAAGAATTGCGAATTAAACGGTTTTTGGGTGTATATTAATGCTGCAGTGTGCTCTCAACGAGTTAATAAAATAAACTGACGGATTTCAACTTTCTATAAATCGAAGAATGAAGAATGAATTATAATAAAATACGCTGTCTCTTGTCTTGTAGTACAACTATTTAAATTATTTACACATTTTTCGTATACACCTGTCATAGCAGTCGGGATTTTGATTACATAGATTTACATAGTAATAGTGTGCTTCTACGGAATACCAATGAATAAAAAAGTATTGCCATTCACCTAACGTGTTTAAAGCGTTCCTTCTACTTTGAAATTAAATGAAATCTTATAGATAAATAAATATTAAAATAACCTTAAATTATCGTTTGCCAATATTTAAGCAAATACAAGTTTTCGCAACTTACATTTATATTTGTAAGATTTGTATGAGCTTTTCCCATAATTTCTTTTGTTTTATCGGAGTCTCATAAAAATAAAAATATGGTTAAAAACGATTTTTAATATTTCGCTTGAAAGGAAAAAACGCCATTAAGAGGTTACAAGAGCCCCCTAAATTAACAGCAGATTCAAATGATCGCATTTAGGTGGCAAGGCTGTGACGTCATCTTATTCACACCAATTAGGACCAGCTTAGTTGACTATGAAGGTGTATTCCCAATCAAGCTCATTGACGTTTTGCTTTCCGCATTTTGCAATTCTGTTCGTGTCTGAAGTAAGTACACGTATGAGGAACCATCAACTTAAAATCTGAAGAGTCAAACCTTTATGGTTGCTGATATAAGTGGCAACTGACAAGAAAGGATAAACGGAAAGTGATGTTGCTGGTTGTACTTTTGAAATAATATTAAACATAATTTGTTACAGCACAGCGTTGCCAAATGATCTTGATATTACACCATATGTGAAGAAAGCCAATCAAATTGAAGATAAAACTGGAACACGTAAAGTTGACTACACACTTGTTAAGTGTAAAAAATGTTAGGGTCTTTGGCGGTGCGGTGCGGCGCGTTTGATGGTCAAAGGCGCCGACATTTTTTGAGTGCTTAGTAGACGTCAAGACAACTTATATTTAAAAGTCAGAAAAGAGTTTATGTAAATTTAGTTTTTAATTAAGCAACTAATCATATTAACGAGGAGTTATGTTATACCGAGAAAAAGTACTAATAGAAATAGCTAATATATGATTCAAATGTCCACATTTCCACTGCAGTTAAAATGCTCAATACATATGACTTTTATTGGTTTGTATAGCAAGATGTTGTAAGCAAAGAGCCGAGGTCCTCAAGTTTAAAATAATATATGAATATAAGTTATAATTTCAAATAGTAAAATTCTGGTGTTCTGAAAAGCTCTATTTTAAAAATATCTTGTCATAAGAAGCTATAAAAATGCTTCGAATGTTCGAATAACACATTTACATGTAACAAATCATCTGTCATATCTGTCTAAAACATTACTTCATATAAACATATTGAAAAACACAATCGGACACTATATATTTTATATTTCTTTCCGGCGGAATATTCTAACATTTTACACCTTGAACCAAAAGGCTGAAAATAGAGGGAAAATAATTAAGCATTTCGGACACAAAATCGGAATTAACAACTTTCAAATTGGAAGAATTATAACTCTGCATCATGATCGACTTCCTGAAGACCTGAATCGTGAGCTGTGTAAAATTGTTATTATTTACCGAAATGCTTAGACTATACTAAATGAACAATTGTTTATCTGATTTATACCAAAAATATTTAATAAATCATTAGAAAGAGGCTACCTCAAGTAGACGGGTTTTGGAAATGAGTGCTTTACGGACATTGTTTTAAATAAAATGGGGACTTGGTAGATTGTAGATTGTTTAAGGCTTGGCCCTGGGTTGGCTTTTCTTCACCTCGACCTAAAAGGTCTAGGGAGCTAATTTCCCTATGTCTTCAGGCGTTAATTCCGCCCGTTCTAGGTACTTTAGCCTAATGCGTATTAGCACCTTGCATTCACAAAGTATATGTTCCGCAGTTTCAGTTGCAGCTTCACAGTATCTGCATTTGTCATCTTCTGCCATGCCCATGATCTTGAGATGATATCTCAAGGGGCAATGGCCAGTTAGAAGGCCTGTGATCAGCCTTATGTCGGACTTTTCAAGTTCGAGAAGCCTTGTGGCATTCTTTGTTGAATAGGTTATAAACCTTTTCGCTTGTCTTTGGCCTGGAGTGTTCTTCCAGTAGGACTTCTTTCGTTCCTTTTCCCATTTTAGGACCTCCTCCGTTATGTGTCCCTTGGATAAGCCACAAAACGGTTCGAGTCCAAAAAAACAGCCCCTTTTCTTGCGAGGCTATCAGCCAATTCGTTGCCTTCTATTCCCTCATCATGCCCTGGCACCCACATCAAGGTAACGTTTTTTGCCAGTTGCTTCAGGGATTGGCTGCATTCCCAGGCAATTTTTGACTCGAAGGTCTTTAGCCTTTAATGCTACCTGGCTATCTGAAAGTATATAGATCTTTGCCCTTCGAGTGCCTCTATTTAGGCATTCCTGGGCACATTGATCTATAGCATAGATTTCTGCCTGGAAGATGGTTGGGGTGTAACCAAGGGCTTTAGGCCCTGTTTCGCCCACACCAACCCCTTCATCCATCTTGAATCCATTTGTGTACCAGATGTCTGACTCTTTCTTCAACCGCAGTGCTTCGACTCTGCCCGTCTGACGGCTTTCAATCAGCACATCAAACAGGCAGTCAAAGTCATGCTTGATTGGCATTGAGTCAGTGGGTTTGGTCGTGGTTTCGAATTGGAATAACTCCAGAATCCTTAAGTGACCAACCAGGTCGCCTGGTCTGAATTTAAGTGCCTGATGCAGCCTTAAGGCAGTAAGTGCTGCCTCCTTCCTTACATGCAGATGCAGAGGAAGTCCAGCATTGCCTCCATAGCTGCTGTGGGACACGAGCGCATTGCTCCTGTAGTCCCTAGATAGGCAAGGTGTAATTTCTGCAACTTTCCTTGTGCTATTTTTTCTTTTGATTTTGGCCACCATGCACATGATGCGTAGGTGGGTCTCATAACCGAAAGGTAAGACCAATGTATCATTTCCGGCTTCAGGCCCCAAGTATTACCAAACAGCCTACGGCACGCCCAAATAGCCGTCGTTGCTTTGGTGTCCTTTCTAAGTGTGAGTTCCAGGTAAGTTTTTGGTCCAGGATTACTCCTAGATACTTGACTTCACTGGAAAAATTCAGTTTCATTTCATTCAAATTGAGTTTTCTCCTTTTGGTGAATGGAACAATAACGGTTTTGCTCGGATTGACACTAAGACTCTCTGACGAGCACTATGTTTAGCATTATGTTTAAGGCAATTTGCATGTGGTTTGAGATCATAACCTCATGCTTGCCCTCACAGTAACGATCAGGTCATCAGCGTAGCCCTGAACGTTGAAGCCATAATTACTCAACTTATGGAGGAGATCGTCGACTACCATTGATCACACCAAAGGCAATAAGACTTCACCTAACTGCAGTCACGGTGGCCGACTCGTTCCCCATATTTGTGGTAATTATTCGGCTTCTTAGCATGGAGTGTATCCATTTGATTGCTGGAGACTGTATTCCCCTTTTTTCCGCGGCTCTTTGTATGGATTCATAGGTGTTGTCAAAAGCACTTGGTAGATAAAACTATAAATAAATTGACGTTTAAATTTTTTTCATTATACGAAAATCAACTTTTATTAAAACGAAACTTACGAAAACTAACACGAACATGAAAAAAAAACATGCTACTCGAAATTTTATTTATATGGATTTTACTCAAAAAGAGACAATTCTTTTTGTTGTTGGTAATCATCAATATAAAATGTTTTGACCAAGTTTAATTGCACATTGCCTTTCTCAAGAAAACGTCTCCTTAAAGGTACAAACACGCCGAAGATGCTACGCAGCTAGAAGTTCAGGCCGCAGTTTCAGTCGATGCATCGAAGCCATCAATTTGTAAAACCTGTACATTTAAATCTGACCGCACATACCGAAGATGCTAGCAGCAGTAGTTCACCATGAAAGAAAGAGAAACAAGGGAATATTCACTAAAAAAAGTGCTATACCACCTAACCCTTGTGGAGAAATATACAAACACAGCCGATAAACAAAAAGAAATAAAAAAATCAGTATATTAGTGAAAATTTAAATATTAAAACTATTACTACTGCCCACAATACATTTTAACTCAATTCAAATATTATTCAATTATCTTATTTCAGAAATCACATGAGTTATTATATAGTTATTTTAGAAATTAGAACCATAAATAGATGATTCCATAAATTATAATTTTAATATCAGTTGTTGGTCTTAGTACCCTTAACCACAAACTACATACTGCGCGTTGATTTTATGCTTAATACATTTTGCTAAACACAAATGACAGTGTTTGTTAAACCAAAAGTTAAAACCTGCTCTGATGTATAAGAGCGACGATATATAATCACCTAATATAGGTAATGCGAGACCTGTTTTAAAGTATATATAGGTTTAATAAAACCAGTTTTTAGGTTACACCTGTTACCACTGCCATTCCATGTTCCATAACATCACCACAAATATACCACAAATATTTTAATTAAATCAGAAAAGAATTAAATGCTGGCAATAGGCATTTTTGCATGCAATAAATTTTTATAGTCGATACTCGAAGTGGATGGAGGCCTATTATAGTTAGTATCTCTTTCATCAGAGGTCTGAAGAATTCGCTCATTATACACTACTTATACAGTGTCCACGACGAAAGAAATTTTTTTTGCCTCTAATTTTTGGCCTTACGAGCTTAGCGTTTTTGCCAAACGAAAGAAATAATTTCGATAACAGATTATCTATTTTCTTTCTGTAAAAACGCTTAGACTCGTCGATTTATATTTGTGAAGTGGCATTCTTTAGTCTGCGCGGTCACACAATATCACTTCTGGTTTCTGTGGACGTGATCAACTTTGCTATTTTAAAAATAACACACTTTATATTTCTACAGATTCAGATGGAAGATAAAAAACGTTTTTATTAAACCCCCTATTATGCCAGCCGTCAGGTAAATTAACATCGTTTTAAATCGTATAATAGCTATTTATGTAACCAGTTACAAAAGACGTTATTTTGTGTAACGAGTGGAATTTGCGGGACGAGCGAAGCAAGATCCCGCAAAATAACACGAGTTACACAAGATTGTCTTTCGAAACGTGTTCTTTTCTAATTTTAAAAGTCTAAATACCCTTCAAACATAAATGAAATAGGTGTATTTAAAGATCTTAAAAATTAAGTAATCTTTTTCATAGTTACCTAAGCTGCAAGTATACAAAAGGCTGCAAAGCCGCGTGTACTTGTAGAAAAGATGTTCCGTTATTTGTTCTGGATGTCAAGGACAATCGTGTGGAAATGTCGAAATATATATATATAGACGACTCAGATCAAGCCGAAGAAACCGAAGATAGGGTATTAGCTTTTTTGGAACACGATAAACACGAGGAGGCTGAATCTATCAAAGACGATGCAGACGATAATGAAATCGACACTCGCAGTTTTATTGAAGCAAGGGATCATTTTGTAAATATACAGCGCGGATGCGACAGGATGCTTGAGTTCTCCCGCCCATAACTCCAAGAATATTAATGCTACGTAAAAATGTGTCTCAAGCATTTCGATAGAAAATTTACTTATCTTTAAATTTGATAACCATCTCTTTTTTTTTCATTCAGAACCGAGATATTGACAAAAAAATGTTTTTTAAGCGATATTCCCCCAAAATTGGGGGTGTTCCGGGGGGCGGCCGAGTGGGAAAAATTAGTATGTCTAAAAGAGGCATATAATGAACTGGTTCCAACAGTAAAATGTTTTGTACGATTTAAGACGGGATTTACGTATCCTGAACTCCCTGACGACTGACCTATATATACACAATACACAATAATTCCAGTCTTTAAGAAGGGTGACAAATCCGATATTTCTAACTACCATCCGATAAGAGGGGGTCGGGTCCGATAGTAATAATAAATAATTTTGCTAAAGCATTTGAAATTACTTACACCATTTTATTTTTAACCACGTAAGGCATCCAATATCAATACTCAACATGGATTCTTCAAAGGCCGTTCAACAGTTACCAATTTAATTAATATTACGGAGTGTATTTCTGATTCTATTGATAAGTTGACAGACTGAACCACGACATCCTTTTAGAAAAATTTGAATTTGATGCCTTCTCGGATAATCTCATTGCACTTTTTAAATCATATCCAACTGATAGAAGACAATATGTTGTATGTCATGGTGTGTTAGATCTATTGAAGTTTTCGCTACGCCAGGAGTTCCCCAAGGTTCAAAAGGTTCATTTTTTAAAATTTGTTTGTGAATGACAGAGTAGACAATAACATTGTTAACTGCCTTTTATACACAGATGATTTAAAATTATTCTGCAATATTGCGTGTAAAAATGGTTGCCCTGAATTGCAAAATAATATTGATCTTATTAATACATGGTATATGATAAACAAATTACCTCTAAATGAAGCAAAATGTAACACTATGGCATTTACAACAAAACATAATGTTATTCTATTTGATTACAAATTGATCAATCACAAACTTATCCGTCCTGACACTTTCTGTGAATTGGATGTGACATTTGAGAGAAAATTAGCATTTGTAAACCACATCAAACTTACTCTCAGTAAAAGTTATAGAAAAATGTAAATACATTAAAACATTTTGAGACCTTGACACTAAACTCTTACTTGTTTACTTTATACCTGTTTCTCCTCATTTATTCCCCATCAGTTCCTTCAACGGAATAATATCAAAATAATCTAGTTCTAGATCTCGTTATTATACATAGGGTACCAAATTTCAAGTCAATATCATAAACGGTTCCAGATAATCGTGCGCACAAAAAAATATATACAGATAGACACACAGACCTTTTTTGTTTACTCAAACTTGAAATCTCGACGTTTCATGACATTCTAAGCTTATCTGAACATTTTTTTTATTTTTTTTTTACCGCTACTATAACTAAGTACGTGGATGTGAAAGTGAAATGAAGAGCTGCCGGGGGACAACGTGCAGATCAACAACGTCTGAATTTATCTCAGTTTTTATTTTCATTTATTCATCTCATTATCATATTTTGTGCTCAACGCATCCCTTAGGTGAGGATTAAGTTTGTAATATATCAGAGTTTGTTCCAAGAAAATTTCTGTCACAATTTTCGATACATGAGAATGAATCTTTAGAGTTATTCCGAGAGAGCACTTCGAATTAAACACGACTTAGAACTTTTCTAGGCAGAACAATTAGTGGTACCATATTTCTATATAAATTTCACCAAGGTTTGTTTAATTCATACACATATTTATTAATTTAATTTACTATGTTAAGCATTACTAGTCAACTTTCTAATGTACGTAAGGGAACAATTTAAATTTTCCAAGTTTAAAACTGTCTGTTAATAGTTAAACAACTTTACTCTAGCAATTAAAACATAGCAAACTCTTTAAAACAAATTATAGTAACAATTTAGGGGAAAAAATAACCCGAGTAATTTCCATACTAACTAGGTTAAGTGTTTAGTAATGAGTTTGTAAGTTTGTGTTCAGTTAGAAGCAGCTGAAATGATGTGTAATCTATCTTAATTTCTATCCGAAGACGCTCAATAGGCTTCTAAAATACTCCACTTAGACGTATTTAAACTGTATAAAATAACGCCAATTATTATAGAATTACTTGTATTTACTGTTACCTTACATAAGCACTGATCGGATTTTAATGAAAGTATAATAATAAAAATTACTGGATTGGAAACGGCATACAAAATTTGACATCCTATAAAAAGTCAGATTGCTGAGGGGATAAATAATAATAATATTAATATAATAATAATAATTTTATTTACCTCTGGTTGCCACAATAAAGTGGATAAGGCAAGTCAAAAATTCACATAAAATTTGTAAAATACAAACAGATAAAAAGAGACAATACATATGATATATAATACCACAGAATGTAAACAAAAACAAAAAAACAAAAAATCCTCTCGAGATACATTTTTAGATTTTAGAATCTTAATTTATTTATTTATTTTTTTTAATTTGTTGATTTACTTATGGACGTTCTAATAAAAATGGATTAAGAAAAAATTAATTTTTTGTATATATTGAGCATTCAGCTATTATTGAGGAAGTTTTCAAACTCTCTTAAATTATAGAAACAGTTTTCTACGAGGAACTTCTTTATTTTAATTTTAAATCTTATGATCGTTAAATGTTTGTAGTTTGCTGGTAATAAGTTGTAGTATGTGCACCCAGTATACATGGGTGATTTTTTTAAGTAGCTGTGGTTAAAGCGATTGATATGTATGTGATTTCTAGTCCTAGTGAGGTGTGTATGTATGTTATTATTAGTTACAAATTGATTTTTATGTTGGTGCATGTAACATAATAGCTTTAACAAGTAAATTCCAGTTACTGTTAATATCTTTTTGTTTTTGAAGCTATGTCTGCACGATTCTTTATAAGTCAAATTAAACATAAGTCTAATTATTCTTTTTTGAATTATGAAGACGCGATCGATCTCAGTTGCTTGTCCCCATGATATTATATTGTAGGCGATAGCAGAGTGTACATTAGCATAATAGACACTTAAAAGTGCCTCTTCGTTTAATGTTTGTTTTAATGTGGCAATGGAAAAATACGACTTACTTAACTTAGTGCAAACATTATGTATCTGATTGTTCCAACTAATCCTGTAGTCTAAATAAGTACCAAGAAATTTGGTATTGAGTGATATTTCAAAAGCTATGCTGTTTAGGTTAAACCTCCACTCTTTATTAGGATATTTATATTTTCCTGTAAATTCAACACATACCGTTTTGCTAATGTTAATAATTAAATGATTTGAAATACACCAGTTAAGAAACTGTTCCATCACTCTGTTCACAGTGGAATTTAAAGTTTCTTTACATTTATCTGAAATGATTATTGTTGTATCATCCGCATACATAAGAACTTTTGCATCTTGTATGTAATTTGGCAAATCATTTATATACAACAAAAAGAGCAGAGGCCCTAGAACACTGCCTTGTGGAGTACCTAGCTCCACTTCAATTTCTTCCGAAAACATATTTTCAATATTTACGACTAGTTGACGGTTAGTAATGAATGAAATGATCCACTGGTTTACATTTCCCCTAATGCCTAGTTTCTCTAACTTTTTAGATAGGAAGCTCGGATCAAGAGTATCGAACGCCCTTGATAAATCAAAAAATACTCCAACAACATAATCGCCCTTGTCTAATTTTTCAGTAATATATTGGGTAATTTCTGTTGTTGCTGTTTCTGTAGAGTACCCTTCCCGGAAACCGTGTTGACTGTTCGTTATTAAGTTATTTTGATTTAAAAAAGAAATTAGTCTATTATAAACAGCCTTTTCTATTATTTTAGATATAGGGCTTAGGATGACAATTGCTCGATAATTTTCAATCAGGGTTGGGTCTCCCTTTTTTAATATGGGCATGGTCTTCGAGATTTTTAATTGCTTCGGAAAGTTTCCCTCTATTACAGATGTGTTAATAATTGTTGCTAAATAGTGACTTATTTCTATATAACACTCTTTGATAAGCCTAACAGGAATTTCATCTAATCCAACAGATTTTTTATTTTTTAGTTGTAGAATTATATTTTGCACCTCGATTTCTGTGTACGGCATAAAAAACATTGTGACACACTACACGTTCTATTACTATGATAGAATAATAAATCTGCTTGTTGTTTTACAGAGCATGCGAAATATTCTGCAAAAGCATTTGAAATCACGTATGGGTCGGTTTCCATCTTGTTATTAATAAATAATGATTCTGTTTTAGAGGATATTTTTTTACGTCCTAATTTGTTGTTAACAAGTTCCCATGTCTTTTTAGTTTTATTTTCAGCTCTTTCAATTACATTAGAATAAAATGTTTTCTTTTCAATTTCCATGCGTTTATTTAATTCTTTCTTCATTTTTTTGTACTGATTACTGATACTGATGAGTTTTTTTTATACCAATTAAGATGTTTTAAATATTGTGCTTGGATAAGGACTTCATTAGAAAATTTACACTTTTGAGATCTACCCGTGTCGTAATTTATTACTTTTTTATATGGGTGTGATACATGAAAGCACCATAGAAAATGAGATCAGAACTTTCCAAAGGAATGTTCTGTACTGAAAGTATTATCTAATTCTAAATATTCTTTGTTAAATAAGTATTTAAATTCTGATATGGTGTTATTGTTAAGTTTCCTACGATATATTACTTTTTTATTATCATAATTTTTCTGTACTACTTCTCCATTTCTCCAAGTAAATAATTGGGCAAAGTGATCTGAAAAACCAGGATCAAACACCTTACATGAATTATTTTCAATATTTGTTATCACATAATCAATTGAAGTGGAACTAGTTCCTCTAGTAGTTGTTACTACTCTAGTTGGCATAATGACTAAAGACATTAGATCAAAAGAGTTAAATAAGTCATTGAGTTTTTTGTTACGTACATCTTTATCATTTAACTTATCTACATTTAAGTCTCCACATAAAAATATTTTATTACACTTACTGCTAGCACTTCTAATTATTTCTCCTAGACGCTCAAGAAATGCATCAAAATCACCGCTTGGTGGTCTATATATTGTGACAATACATACCTCATTATTAAAAGTTATGGCAACACATTCAATACACCGCTCACATGACATTTAAAAGAATCGGAATTTGATTGATTATGATTGTTTCCAATTTAAGTGAAGTAAGAAAAATATTGGGAAGATAATAGTTTTCCAAAAATAAAAATAAATCTAAAAAGATTATATTTAAAGCAAGATTGAGAATAAACAGAATATCAAGCAGATATATTTTCAAGAAATGGTGTTAATAAAAATGTTAGGAAATGGCATATCACAATTATCAAGGAGAGGCCCACAATATCCAGATTTTGTAATTTTAGCATCAAAATAATAAGAAAGACAGTTCTACGTGGACATTTTTGTCTTAAAGAAAAAATATTTCATAGAATAACAACTAGCTAGCTAAGTGACCTGCACTGAGATTGGTCTTTCGCAATCTTTGCCATTCGTGCTCAAAGTTTTTTTATTTATATGTAATACATGTGGACAGTGGCGCCGTAAATAAAAATTTCTGTTCATATTAAAATCAAATAACTAATATAAACTTACAAATAAATTATTTCAAATTGTCTTTATTACATATACATAGACATCACATCATAGTGATAAAGAGTCATAAAAAAAATGAATATTAGACTGAACGTAAAGTGCCTCTTCACGTTAAAGATAATTGAAATAATAATAATTTGGGATATGGCTTGTGGGAGAGTGTATTGTGAAATGTAATCAATATGGTGTCAAAATAGTTCAAAATATTTGCTATAAATGAAAAAAGTGTAAACGCAGGGTATATTGTTTCAGGCTGATTGATGGAGAAAAATCATGACACTATGATGAATTTTTTGCTTTTTTAAAGGAGTATATCGCGATAATGCGCCAATATTATTTATATTTGTCACTAATCATTATTTCCTACACAACGAAGCGTTACAGTAATTTTCTAATTAAACGCACTACATGAAGTAGACAATCCCCAAATCCAAAGTCACGGCTGTCCGGAAGGGGGTTACACATTTGGAAAAATTCAAACATTCATGTATACCCACCGACATTATCAGTCGGGTTCGAACAAACCCAGCACAGGATAAAACTACGAACAGCATATTTGTAACACAAAGTGCTTTAGCCCACTAA
This sequence comes from Rutpela maculata, assembly GCA_936432065.2. Lineage (NCBI taxonomy): Eukaryota > Metazoa > Arthropoda > Insecta > Coleoptera > Cerambycidae > Rutpela > Rutpela maculata. Next base: position 41,920,471 of record OW386291.2, on the reverse strand, counting down.
GCTACCGTGCCGGTAGCGATTTTTGTTATTATAATTGTCTGCATCATCGTTTTTAAATTGTATCTAACAAGACAGATTATGTTCTTGACTAAAATTTTTTACGCTATACGCTATTTTACAATGAGGTACAGATGCTCATTTGTTGTTTGTCTTTCTGTTTGTAAGTTATATATTATTTCTGCCTGTTTCGATTTAATTATATACCTCGATGTTTTGATGTTCATAGATTTACACTTGCATTTTGATAATTTTATATATTTTTGAATATTTTTATCATATTTATAAAATTAAGAGTTATCATCTTGTAGAAGATTTAAAAATAAACAGAAACGATGACTTAGTGTAAAATGTCGGTATTTTTTATTGTCTTATCACGACGAAACAAAAACATTTAGTTAAACTGCCTAATTCTTTAATGTTTGTATTAATCTACTGAGAAAGTATATTTAGCAACTATAAAATTAAATGTAAAAAATACTTTTTAAAAGCAACTTTTATTATTATTTAGGTCTATTAAAACGAAAACAATAAAATTAATTGCCTTAAGCTTGTCGTATTTTTTTTTCTATTCACACGATAAGCTTTTAAGACAATAAATTTTATTTTTTTATATTTTGTCGTTCTAGTACACCTAGAGAGGTTTTTTACATTTAATTCTTAAATTTTTAGTTACGTCTTGTTTTTATTTTATATTCATACTTAAAATAATACCGCATCTTTCGTTGTACGTGTCCCTACTTAAAACCAGATCCTTCGCCATTTCTTAGAATACAACGTCTGAGTGAATACATTCTGCGATAAAAAAAACTAAAAATAATAGTGCTAAAACTAATAAATACACTTTTTGGTACCATATTATTGTATTGTCACCAGAATTACACGTAGACCAGGAGCCCGCCGACCACTAATTGGGTGTCATAGGTTTACTCCGAAAATGTGTGAATTTTGGGCAGTAGAACACAGAAATGACCATGCCAGCCTCTTGGGACAGGGGCGTACGGCAGGCCCCCAAAGGTGTAAGAAATATGACTTGTAAAAGTAAAAAAAAAGCCACAAATAAGTCATAGGTTTTTTTTTAATGCCTTATTTAGATTAACGTCCTGGCGAAGTTTAGCTAATGCTACTCTACCACTTAACCAGGACGGCGAGATGAGTTACGGTCACCCATCCAAGTGATGGACTCGCATCGACGTGCTTGACTTCGCCGATCGATGTCCACTCACTGAAACCGGTACCGTACCTTACGCATGGGGGTTGGAGGGATTCCTTAATTTACCCCCAAATATCATGAATCCCATTTATTTTTGGCGTTACAAGGAAGCGCTACGCTCGCCCAAACTTGGAAAAAAGTCAGATAAAAAAAATGATAAGTTTATGAATGGCAGTCAGGAACCTGGTAAGTATGAGTGCGAAAAGACATTCGTCATCTTTGAAAACTGGTTCGAACGTCTTGCCTTTCACGACAATTGACGGCGTATCGGATGTTTCTACCATTTTCTCTAACATTATCATCTGCCGTGGCTGAAAATCGAACTAAGGTGAGATATACAGCTGTTAGGATTGTCGTATGTCTACTGCGATCTCTCGCTGCACTACCGTCTCTAAAATTCTATTATTGTAGGTATCACCGGAGCGACTTAGCTTCTTTAAGCACAAATGTTTATCTATACCGTCTGGCTTGAGTACCTTTGATATAACTACTGCTTGTGGTGTTTAAAAACACAAACATTATCTCAAAGTACAGTTAAATAATGATTGTTATTTCAAATTTGAGCAATATAAAGGAAATTGATTGCAAAAAGCCTCAGCAGAAATATTTGTCCTGTAGCAATTACACAACAACATATATATGTATGTAATTACTTTCATAAAATAAATTATAATAAATTAAGCAAATTGTTACAAGAAGAAAATTGGCTTGATGTTATTCAAAAAAATGATGCTGAAATTAGTTACAATATATTTATTAAAAAATAAAAAAACTACATAGGTATGTGCACCACTAAAATCAAATTAACAAATAAGACTCGTAAGATTAAACCGTGGATTACAACTGGTATAATAAATTCTATTAGGCACAGAGACTATCTAAAAAAAATATATGTAAAAAATAAAATTTACGAAAATAAGGTCGTGTATACACAATATAGAAATATGTTAAATAAACTAATAAGAAACACAAAAAACGAATACTACAAGAATAGAATTGAGGCTGCACAACATAATTACAAAAAAATTTGGCAAACAATAAACGAAGCCTCAAATACACACAAAAAACATAGAACTGAAATAAATATCGCATTAGATTCTAGTGACAATGTAGTAACTGATAACAAATTGAAAGCAGATCTATTTAATAATATTTTTATAAATATTAGAAAAAACATTGCAAAGAACATAAAAGTAAACATACCAGTTACTGAAATACATAAACCAGACACAAGAAATTCACTATATTTAAGACCTGTAACAGAAAATGAAATTATTATCCATATAGCGTCATTAAAAAACAATTCTGCACCGGGCCCAGATGGATTGTCTGCTGATTTTATTAAAAAATATCATCATAATATCGCTAAACCATTATGTCATATAATAAATTTGTCTTTTACCAGTTCACTCATCCCTTTAGCCTGGAAAAAGTCAATAGTTACGCCTGTGTACAAAGCAGGCAATAATAAATTATTAACAAATTATCGCCCAATCTCCCTTATTAATAATTTCTCAAAAATCTTTGAAAAGTGTCTAAAATCAAGATTAAACGATTTTTTAGAAAAAAATAAAATAATATCAAACAAGCAGTTTGGATTTAGACAAAATATGAGTGCGGAAAACGCAACTATGGAGCTAATAGGAAATATTATTAAAGGTTTAAATGATAACAAAAAATGCCTTGCTGTATTTTTGGATTCAACCAAAGCATTCGACACGGTTGATCAAGAAATATTAATAAAAAGATTGGAGAAAGTCGGTGTCGGAGGTTCTGCATTGGATATATTTAAAGATTACCTAACGAACAGGCAGCAAAAAGTAAAAATAAAAGAAACATTGAGTGACCCGTTAATAATTACAACTGGTGTTCCCCAGGGCACAGTATTAGGCCTAATATTATTTTTAATATATACATATTAACAATATAGCACAAATTATGAATCCAGAAGATAATATTGTAGCATATGCTGATGATACAGACCTTGTATTTCAAGGCAAAATTTGGACTGAAGTATATACTAATGCGGGAACCAGTTTAAAAATGATACATTCATGGTTAAATGTAAGCCTTCTGAGCCTCAACACCAGTAAAACAAAATTTTCAACATTTACCATATCAGCTGATGATCAACCGACAAAGGATACATTAACAATTCATAATGACAAGTGCAAAAATGTGGAAATGTGTGATTGTTCATACATAACCAAAGTTAATAATTTAAAATATCTTGGTATAATGGTGGATCATCACCTGAGATGGAATGTACATGTGGAATATCTTGTGAAAAGGCTAAGAAGACTTATATACAAATTCTACCAACTAACAGACATTCTTAACAGAAAAAATCTAATCATTACGTACAATGCTTTGGCTGAATCTATTATAAGGTACGGTATTACAGTCTGAGGTGGACTCTTTAACAACTAATTAAAACATTTAGAAATTGTCCAGAATTCCTTATTAAAAATAATATTTAATAAAGAAAAACGATATCCCACAGATTTATTGTATAACGAAATAGGTATGTTTGCTGTAAGAAAATTGTAGGCTTATGCGTATCTACTGTACATGTTTAAATCACCACCAAATGTGGTAAACCATAACTATGGAACCCGCTGGAATACAAATATTTCCATACAAGTGCCGATATACCGGAAGATGCATACCCAGCGATTTATTTTCTATTATGGACCCAAACTATATAATATGTTACCCGCAAAATTAAAAAGCATAAAAAACAAGCATGAATTAAAAAAAATCTCAAACTATTTCTAAATGAAAACTACAGCCAAATAAAAGTAATTTTCCAGTAGTATAATAATAATAATAATAATAAATGCCTCTATTCATTGTGTATACAAATTAAAGTGCAATAAACAAGAAAATTAAACAAACACGAATGAAAGGGCGAAGTTCGGTGGTACAGTATAATGTTCAATATCTATAATAATTACAACTATATGTATAAACCTACCCCACTTACTAGTAAATTTAGAATATAAAATCCTCCTTGTCACACCACTATATAATAATTAAAATTAAAATAAATTTTAAATGTAGGTATTTATCTAATTCTTACCATGTATATAAAATTTTCCACATATACTATAATCCAGTTACGTTGCTGGTTTATTTGTGAAAATCACGCACAAGCTCCTTAGAGAGTTTAGGTGATTTCATAAATGTGCAGTGTTATAGTAATATGAATGTTTATTTATGTATTGTATTCTACATATATTATACAATTTTTATGTTACTTATTATCTATTTACTTGTTTGTTATTTTATTTTTTAAAGTTTGTCAACAAGAATTTGTATTTTTCTAAACAATAAACAAAATATGGCTTTCTGACCGTCGCATCGTCAGTAGGTGAGCGATGAGTGCCACTATACAGGTAAATTTTTCCCTTGCCAGTATTGTTTTCCTGTGACAGCTATGTCTTTATATTTCATCAGAACTTGTGTGTAACACTGAGCAGACTGGTGTAGATCGTACGTGCTAAAGTAGAAATTAATAATATCAGATTTAGGACAACGGAAAAAACTTTAAAAAACTAATTTTTAGTTTAATTATGCAAACTGCGCCAATACTGTCTCAGTGGCTGCATTTATAACACAATTCTAACATATTTATTATAAAAAAGTTGCCAAAATATCGCGAAAGTAAGTAATTTATTGTATAAGAACCGCAAAAAAACTACCTAGCAGCATATTGGCCCACAACGCGCATTTCTGCAGCTTTCATAAAATACCAAGTTGGTAGTTGGGCTATATTCAAGACAAGGTTGAAGCTTGCAAAAATTAGTGGAAATATTGTCCTGCCAAAAGCTCCCAATTTATGAATTAATTTTATTGCCAATTTCACTCATAATTAATTTCTTTCGCAATTTATGAGCCGGTATCTTATATTAAAGGACGCTGAAAAAAAAATGCTTGCATAATATATTTTATATACTTTAGCTTGAAAAAGTTGGTATCATTGCTGGAACCACCGAAAGTAACATACATCACGAATAATATATTTTTATGATTGAATAAAACACCGGTCTAATTGTGCACGGTAAAAATTGTGCGTGAAAAAGAGTCTGTACAAGGTTCTAAACTCACCTGATATATTAAACAGCAACATGATAAGATATTCAACTATTCACAAAAGTTGCATGTGTATAGCATTAAACATGTTATACTGCGATATTCGCTGATAAACATCCATCTACAACATTGATTTTCTATTTGCCTCACTTCATGTCACATTATATTGTACGTCATTCAAATTGATTTTAAATGCTTTAAAATTGGAACATGTGCTTATATTCAGTCACGAAAAACGCCATACACTCTTTTGACATATATCAATAATTGAGTTACAGGTGAAATTTGTTATATAGGAAATAACCTGACAATAAAAATGATATTCATATTTGCTTTCTAAAAGAGAGCCGCTCTATGCAAAAGAAGAAGAATCGAGATATTTAGACGTGATGATGACATTGATCACAAATTATATTTGAAGAGCTAAGTGGATAAAGGTGTTATGTGACATTTTTGAAAATTTTTAGATTTCTACACAGACAACTGTTTTAACTTATAATCTATCATTTCAATAAGTTTTTGGGATAATAAACCTTTCCTAAATGCGTTTTAATGTTCGATAAAGGTGTTATGTACATATGGTTTTTATATAATTTAATGATCACATACCACCTTTATCCATTACTGTGCGATATTAAATTGTTTTAATCCAAAACACTTTGCTTTTAAAGTTATGTTATATTGACATTAATGTGACAAGTTGTGTTAAGTGTTTCTTACTATTATAGTGAAAATGGCCAGTCGTAGTAAACTGATATTACAAATGGCAATGATTCAATGAATAAACGATTTCATGAATCATGTAAGATGTTTATAAATTGGCTGATATTTGGAAATAGTGCTTATAGTGTTTTAATCCATATATTCATTTCGTTCAATTTCGAAATGGTATGAGATGGTACAAGGGTCGAGATGGTACTTGAGTATCTAATTGATGTAAACACATTTATACCTTTTGGTAATTTAGCAGAAATCAGTCACATAGTGGCAATTTCTTCCCAGGCAAGTTTTAATAATGTTTTAAAAACAAAACATTATCAATATAAAATGCAATAATAAAATACGAATTTACCAAAGTATTCTAGCAAATTAGTCTGTAAATCAGAAATACTGGAAAGTGACGCTTTGCGGTGTTAATTTTTGTACAAACATTTTTATGCTGACAAGTAGAACCGGACTGGACCGTAGAAATTTTTATAACAACAACAAAACTGATATCTGGTATGGCTTCTGCCCACCCAATATTTTGAAAGAGCATTAAATTGTTTAAGGCAAATCTGGCGAATTCCGAAATTCTTGCGGAAAAAATAATAAGTATGATAATTACGCCAATCAAGTCAAAGGTCATTTGGGTTTGTAAGGTTATCGTTTAAGAATTACAGGGTTCGCTATGCTTACATCTATTAGGTTATCTGTGAAAAATCCCTGCCTACCCAATAAAAATGCTGAAATTACGTCCATGGTATTCAAAATTGTTTAATTGAGATTATGAAATGACTCACATTTTTTCCCAAATGTGATGCTGAAAATAATACTAAAGAATATGGAGAAAATTACAAACTAGCTTTCGAACAACAAAAGCGTGACGGAGCAAAAGTTACAGTAGATAGAACGATTTGCTTTCTTACTTTAGATCTTCAGCAAACCATGCAGCTGCCAAAATTAAGTACATCGAAAGCAATTTACCTTCGTCAAATGTGATTTTACAACCTTGGCATACATACATTGAGGAATACTGAAAAAAACAACGTTCTTTTCCACATGGACTGAAGAAATGGCCAGCCGTGAAAGCCTAGAAATTGCTAGTTGCTTACATACCTTTTCACAAATTTACAATGAATATTTCCAAGAAAAGATCGATCACATTATAATATGGCCCGACTCCCGTGGTGGACAAAATAAAAACTTCAATATCATTACACTTTACCAGTTGTTGATTTTAAAGAGAGAATTTAAAGTTATCGACCATAAATTTTCGGAGGTGGGACATTCATATTTAGATTCAGACAGAAACTTTGGCAGAATCGAGAAAATTTTAAGGAAACATCAAAACATCTACGTTCCGGACCAGTATCGAGAAATTTTAAGAACTCCCAAAGACGACGTTGTCATGGATATGAAGAATCATTTCAAGGATATTGATGGAATTGCCTCAAAACTCAATTTGTACAACAGGAAGAAAAACTTGAACAATGAAAAGGTTTATTTTCGCGACGGTATAAAATGGGTGCTACTATTACATCACTAGATGAAATGACTCCATTTTACAAAGTCGATAATTTAAAGAAAAGGAATATGCATAAGATAAATTCCGACGGTATTGCTCTAACGGTGTTTAATGAAAACAAGAGTAGCCTAAGTGTAGGAAAACTGGCTAATCTTAAAGAACAATTACCATTCATAAATTAATGGTAAGGCCGTATTATCACAACATACTTGGAAATGACCAAACTGTGGCTCAAAACCGTAGAACTGTCCGACTACCTAAAAATTGTACAATGTTTTAATAATAATAAAATATGTTTAATTTCTTAACACTATTATTCACTAATTCCTTATTCACTTCAGAGAAACTTATGAACGGATAAAGGTGTTATGTACATTAATTTTTTAAAATTTTCGAAAATAATGACAACTGACAACTTTAGTTATTTATCTGAATTTATCTGATTTATCTGAAAAGTACATCAAATGTCAATATCATCGCAAAATGCAAGCTCTATAGTCGTTATAACAAAAAAATTTTCGCCTAAAAACTTTCGAGTTAAATTACTCAATAACGTGTTTTTGTGACATAACACCTTTATCCACTTAGCTCTTCATTTAATAGCTATAATGGATGTCGTGGAAAATGCACGCGCAATTATATTCAAATATTGTCATTTTGAAAGTGTTCAATTTTGTGACACAGCATTAATACCATAACAAGTAGAAGTTGCAATCGGGCGTGGTCGACTGCGATTACCTTTCTGATTAACAATTTCGTCAATTCGATATTAAGAAGGTAGCCAATATCTTTTTTATTTTAATTGTTCAAACAGGTATTCGCTGTCGGCAGCGTTCGAAGGCAAATTTTACACTTTCGACGTAAGAAAGGCACAGAAAATTCTGCGTTAATATAAAAACTAATGTTGTAGTACTAAAAATTTCAAAATAAACGCTACCATTTTTTTTTGTTTTTGATTCGAAAATACTTTTCCGACTTCTTGAAATACTGTTGCCTCTGATGTTCACAGAATTTTTTCAAGTCCTTATATGCTCATCTAGAATTTATGGGAATGGTCATAAGATATATAAAGAAATATCAGTTATAAATAATTGCCAATACGTGCATTAAATTAATATTTCGCTTTTTAAATATGTAATACTTTTAGTGACACACCACCTACAGAAAGCTCATTTTCAAGAGTATTTAGAAAACTGTATTTGGTACAGGAAAGACGGCAACATAATGCCAATCATGATGACAATAAGTTCGTAGCCAGCCCTTGTTTAACATCATTTTGAAAATGTAAATTCTTCATTTGTAGCACAGCATGTTTTTGCGCAAAACTAAATGTATCAAGTTCCATAAGCTATTTATGTGAAGGTAAGTATTCTACATATATCGAATAAAAAAATGTATTTATTGTATGTTAATGCATAATTTTATTACCTAGATTAATATTGATAATATTATGTACTTAGTGAATACATTTCGAGTCTGGTGCAATGGTAGCCCAGAATTTAATGCTCAAATTTTTTTTTAACAATAGTGGGTAACGTTTGATCACCAAAATGCTATAAAGATTTTCTTTTGTTTCTCACAAATTAATTCAGACCCTGCACTATATTTTGCAGACTAAAGAGAACTGTAAAATAAATATTTGAGAGAAATTTTTATATAATTGGAAAAGTCCGATTTTTCCGATTTCGCAATTCTGAATCAAGTTGGCCCTTACATTAAAATTCGGCAGGCATTTTACAATAGAATGCGACTTCAGTCTTCGCCTCCAATAACATATTTTGCCATTTTTCAAAACTCGTCAATAACCGAATTCGGTGTTTTCGCAAATTTTAAAATCTCTTTGACTGTGTGAATCTCTTTAATTATAACTAAAAACATTTGAATTTATACAACCAGTCCAGTAATATCAAAATATCATTTTTAAATTTGAATTAAAATTTTACAGTCAAAACACTACGTCACATCAGCGAGCGCTGAGACGTCATCGGAAATATTTCTAAAAATTTCGCAGTACTATGTCCCTATTGTTAAAATTTCCACCTGGTTCCTGTACTTTCAAGTAAAATGCCACCCCTTCTCTTTTGTAAAATTATTACATTCAAAATAACCACAGCAATCGAATACATTCTAAGCAAAAAATGTTCTATAAAGTTTTTTCGATGAGTCAATACTTTTTGAGTTAATTGTGATTGAAAATGTTGATTTTTCATCTAAAAAATGCATGTTTTAGAACGATTTTTCGCGAATAACTCGAATACCTTTTATCAAAAGAATTATTGTAAGCAAAAATGAAGCTGTAGATGTACTACGAACCGAGTTATAGCTCGATGAAGGTGACTTTTTGTTCGCCGAAAACTGAATTCGAACCTTTCAACGTCCAATAACGGAAAAACGGAAAATTTTTGGAGGAAAGCATATAAGACATTTTTAAAAGTACTTGAAGAGACCTTTAAAATGAGCTTTGGTAAAATTTGTTAGAATAAAAATTAACGGAATTATGATGAAAATAAAATGGTTGTCTCGTTTTTTCGGAGAAAAAATCAGCAATGAAACCAATGACCGCAAGAATTGAAATTGAACGTAATCCATTTACAATTTACTTTATTTAAGTACTAACAATATGTTTTACAAGTCTGACCGGTTTGAGATGCCTAGATTTGAAAAAAAGTTTGATTCAAATTTGAAAGGGTTTTTGAAATTTCTTAAAAAAATTTTCATTTTTTCACAATAATTCAAAAACCAAAGAAGATACGTAAAAAATACTAAAGTACAAAAACTACGTTCTTCTTTTGCTAAAAATTTTGTTATTTTTTTTTAATTTCTCTAGGATAAAAATTAATTAAGTTAACACCGTTATAAGTTTGCATTTGAGTGCGAGGACCACCTTCCCCGAGCCCTTTAAACTCAAAAATCTCAAAAACTCAAGGAAGATCAACTTTGCATGCCTTGTAGCCCTTAACATTTACTGCAAAATATTTTTTGGAGCGATTAGGTAGCTTCAAAATTAAGGAAGTTATCGTTGAAAAACCTATCGCATTTTTTTTGTGAAATTTTCCGTGCATGTAAATTGTTTTATTCTTGACAATTTTGGAGCATTTATAAATATATGTAAACACATATGCCTGTGTCTATATATGTATAAGTATATCCTCATACTTCAGAGCTGGAAGAAATTTCAGAAGCCGGTAGGTACTGCACAATATTACTGTACGGAGCTGCTAAAAAGATACAGTTAAAAAAATTGAGCCGTGTTGAAGACATTAGCGTTTCTCGAGCAGATGCGCTATGAGTCCTTTATTAAGGCTACCACTAAAAACGGTGCTGTGAAATTATCATCCCTTGTTCCGATAGTTGATGCTCTGAATGATCATATTTATTTACAAACCCAGACGTGGATTGGGAACAAAAATATTCGTCCAACTGATTGGGGATGGATTAATAATGAAGGATCTTTACTACCAATCAAAATGCCGAATATGGCTGCACCGGAAGAATTCCTCAAAATGATATTTTGTAATTGCAAAAAAGGATGCGGCGGAGCTTGTAGCTGCAGAAAAGTTGGACTTTTTTGTAACGCAACATGCTGAACATGTTCCGGTGACAACTGTCCTCCAATTACAGACCAAGAGGAGGAGGTCGATAGTAATGATAGTTCTTCTGATGATCGATAGATTTTCAATAAAACATGCTATTAGAATGTAAATAAAATTTTTATTTTTCCCCTTTAACTCATTCAATAATTTCAGTTTTTAATTTTAAGTAAATATGGTAGTTTTTATCACGAGGGTGGTTTGTAATGGATGAAACGTTGAAATAAATCATAAATTGTTTTAAAAACGGTGACGAGATTTTAATTCTTTATAAATGCACCATTAAAACATTTTAAGCTGTTGAAAATTATTTTTTTTTTAATTTCGTCATAAGGGGTGGTTTGAAAGAGTTGAAACGTTGTAAAACATCATACATTATATTCCAGGACATGAAATAATGTTTATTCTATCTATTTAAACATGATTCCAATCTATGTAACGCTTAAATCTATGTTTTCAAATATTTTCTCAGAAGAGGTAGTTTTTCACCCCCAAAAAACAAAAAGCACACATCAGAAACATATAAATTTTGAAGAGGAGGTAAGGAGATAAGCTTAATTTCAAATTTTCATCAAAATCGATGTTGTACGAAAGAATTCTGAGGTAATACCCTATTTTTACGGTCAAACACTGGACTATAGGTACACCATAAGATCTTTTACAGTACTCAAAGTACTTTATGGTCTAGTTTTTCTAGGTAAACTATAATTAACTGTTTTCAATATCAAGTTTAGGCCAAATACTCAAAATTTATATATTATAATAATGAAAAATGCAACAACGAAACATTTTCATCGCGAATGTAAATGAAGTAAACTTCTATTGATTTATAGTTTTGAAAAATAGCTTTTTGAACGCCATTTCAGTATGCATAGGTTTTTATACCTCTAATTTGCATATGAATATTTACGGCAGATTACAGAATTTCGTTATTAAATTTATTTAAACAGATTCATTGGCTAAAAGCGAGCCTATTCAATTTTTTGCCGTTTTAAATTAACAGTATATTTTATCGTATAACGAAATTATTTCCGAATCGTTGACCAAAACTGAAAATGACAATAAAATATCTTTTATTTTATGCATCGATTAACATGTTTGATTCATATTTGGTCTGCGTATTAACCACAAACAGATAAATAATAGAGTTGTATACCGACAGAAGATATTATTTATTTGACAAGTTACAATGTGTTACCATAAAATTCACTGGCTAATGAAGAGGTCAGAATGCGCGAAAATAATATCGCTTAAAATGGCTGTGATAAATGTACCTGCAGGATACCTTTTCCTACATAAAAGTCATATAAAAGCAAATAAAATACCTGGGCACGTTAGTGGACCCTACGAAGTAGGCATCAAGCTGTGTATTATTTATGCAGATTGAAGAAACTATGCTAAACAAACTTTTACACGCGAAAATTGAACACGGTCAGAAAAATGGGACCTGCAAACGGAATAAATATTCATGCCTTGGCTGTGAAATCTTCAACCAATAAATAACTTAATCAAGTTTGCGTGATTGGTACCCAATCCCCAGTAACCTTGAAATGGTCAAATAACCATTGGCGCACATGAAAATAGTTGGCCATAACATTGTCCAGATTTTTCTGAATATTTTAAAAACATTTAAAAGACATACAGAAAAAATTATACAGAAAAAATACAGAAAAAAAACAGCTCAATTTTTTTTTGTATCGAAAGAAATGCAAACATTTTAAATTAGCTCCTGAATATGTGTTTCGCTTTTGGACATTTTTCCTCCTATTTTATTCAGCAAATTTTCAAAGTCTGTGGGAGTTATCCTGGTAAAAATTTTGTACTGTCCACTAATATGCTGAAATTTTAAATCTTTCAGTAAATCCGATCCGCGTTGTTTTTTATATAATGGGCTTGTCATCGATAATTTTTTTTTCGTCATTTTTTTTATGATATTCAATAGAACTCGATCACCTAGATAAGCTGTAAGTATATCCAATTCTTAGATATTCAATGTTAAAGATTGGGTTTCAGTAAAAAGCGCTTCGCCGATTCGTGACGTCATTTTGCATAACCAAAAATTGAAAAAGTATATTGTTTCTGTCAGAACTTCTTTTTTTTATGCTATAGGAATAGAGAAAAAACCATTTGAAAGCCTAATTAATAGTTTTTCTTTTTTGTTCTTACCGCTTTTGACGTAAGTGTCATAGTTTCTGAGATATTTAACATTTAAACTAAATACTTCGTCTTATAGACGTTCGGACGCCACCTTTATATTTCCAGATCTGCGAAACCATTATTTCTACAGAAATTAGAAAAAAACAAAATTCATCCTCAATTTAGTAGCTTTCTTATTTGTCTCTAGCATGTTTTCGCTCAATGCAATACTTTTCGAGTTATTTGATGAATATTGTTTTGAAATACCTTTTTTTAAGCTAAAGTCCCAATTTTCAAGTCGTTATAACTTGAAGACTATCAATGTTTGTGAAAAGTTGCATAGAACCTTTTCTTCTTAAAATTCTATTTTATTTTACCTCCAATGTTTTTAATTATTAAATCTCGACTGTCGCCTGATCAGCATCTACAAAGTGACGTCACGCGAAGCTCCGCCTTGTTTTCGCATGATCCAACTTTGGTAATTTATTTAAGGGCTTAAGTAAACGTTCGAATAAAAATCTTGGAAACTGCCTTAAAAAGTGTTCTACTTTTGAAATGCTGAACGGGCCTATTCAGTACACCACCATCGCATAGTCGGGGTTTTCGTTCTTTTTTGGCTATGAGTAGAGTACCACTACATAATATTAAAGCTGCGATTTCATCGTTATCAGACATGGTTGACATTAGAACTGTAAATGATGTACCCAAAAAAAAATGATTAATTTTAACTAAAAGTGAAAAGATCGTCGCTTGCTCGTGGTAAGCTCGTCCCGTTCTGCGGATCAGAGAAAGCTCGCAGCAAGCTCGCGCACGCTTGTTGCACCGTTTCATAACTGCGAGCAGCTCTGCTCGTGCTAGGCTCGCCAAATCTATACGCACGTTTAGGTAAATTTTCATATGTAATATCATTAGTGCTTAAAATGTTATCGAAAATTTTTTCGGAAGCGCTGTTGCCTGATAATATAAAGAGTGCAAATTGGCAGTTTATTATCTGATTAAATCCTGTCCGGTTTAGCGGGAGGGATTTAATCTTTGATAATAAACTGCCAATTTGCACGAGTTATATTAACTTTTAGGCAACTTAGCTTGAGAAAAAATTTTTTAGATAAAATTTAAAAGCACGAGTGGTATTTGGGGAGAATATTTCACGAATAATTCATTAAGCACATTTTCAATATTATGTTTTGTCATTAATTGCCTTCAGACGTTTTCTTGTCACTTTTTAGAGTTTACCGACCTTTATTTTCAATTTGATATAAAGAAATATTTGCAAACCGACTCATATTGTCAAAACAGCAAATTTGAACAAACGCAGTAGAAACTACGCAGAATTCGCTAAATTTTATACATAATCTAGTGACGGTTTCTGTGGAAACTAGTAAATAAAACGAGTTTAAACCTTAGATATTGTAATATATAGACTGGCTTAACACCTTTGTGCCGTTTCTGAAATGCAATACGACGAGGAACGATAGACCACTACATCTTTAATCTGTGAGCACTACTTTATTGCCGATGTCCCGCCCATATATACTATATACTCATGGTTCCGAGATTGACATAGAGAGCGCCATCTAGCGCTACTAGAGTTACATTCCACAATCAATATTCGTATTTAATCCTTATTTTTAACTTACGAAGTTTACAAATTATGTTGAGGTTTGCTTTGCGGTTTCGTGAACGTAATTCGAGGATTTCTCCTGTATCCTTGAACCGATTGAAAAATTTTTTTGCTATTCTTTTAGAGACAGCTTTATAGAATGGTACTAGGCTATTTAAAACTAAAAAAAGAAAAAAATTTTTTTTTGACTTTTCAATAGTCTGCTACCATTCTATAAAGGCCTATCAAAAAATTTTTTGAATCGGTTCAGGGATGTAAGAGAAATCCTCGAACTACGAAATCATTTTCTTAAGCACGGCACCGGCACCCATGCAGAGAGAATTTTAATTAACAGCTTTGATTCAACTAGTTACTTTTTGATAGATTACCGTATGTAAGTACATTTTTAGTTTGTTTCCAGAACGAATGTGTTTACTTGACATTTATAATAAATGATTTGCTTACCTTTGTAACTACGTTACTGAGCTATTGATAGCTGTGCTTGACTTACTATGAGCTATAAATAAGTACAATCTTTATATGTTATTGTTACCTGATTCAAAAGTAGGCAAATTGAAATAGTTACAGATAGGCAAGGGTTCTAGGAGTGAAATAATCACCTATAATACACCTAGAGCATTGATAATACAGAGATAATTTTGTCATAGAGACTGCTGAAGGCGTGTTGCTTGGTAATACCTTTAACTGTAAGCAATACGCTTGAAGCATTCTCTACTACAAAATTTTAAATATTTATCAATGTTCGCGGTGTATTCGGTAAGATAATTTTTTACTCTGCATTCAGTTCGTATTTTCCGATCGAACAAGATTCTAAAAACATTTTCCACGCATACTTTTTATCACTCCCACATCCAGTGGAAGTATAGTAACGACAAAAAAAAAATTTTTTATTGTTCTATTTGAACAATAAAAAAAACCGCTGCCCAAGGAATCACTACTTCTACATCCAGATTCTCTATCCAAGTCACTCACAACGAAAAAACTTTGTATGTGAAAATAATTGTTTATGGAACTTTAATAATATAATATTTGAAATCCTCTACCCTAAAACCCCATAAAACGATACCCCACATCGGTAGTTGGGTGGGGGTGGTGATAGGGGGGTGGTAGTGGGGGGTGGATGAAGTAAAAAAATATTTTGAGGTTTCTGGTTCCTGTACATGCACTAAATCACATTTTTTTTTTCATCCCCTTTAATAAGGCGGTGGGGGTGGCTAATGCCAAAAATTTTTTTGAGACCTCAGCTTCTCTTGTATATACTAAATACCAATTTCATGGACTCTTACCTGCTTGATTTACCCATTTACCCCAAATTTACCCCAATTTACCCCCCAACCCTTCGACGGAACAAGATGAAAATATAATCTAGTTCTAGATCTCGTTAAAGTACATATGTGTACCAAATTTCAAATCAATATCTCAAACGGTTCCAGAGTAAACGTGCGCACAAAAAAAAGTTACAGACAGACAGACCGACAGACAGACAGAAATTTTTTTTTTCGCTCAAACTTAAAATCTCGACGTTTCATGACATTTTAAGCCTATTTGGACAATAAAAATTTTGAAAAATTTTTTTGTCGTTACTATACTTCCACTGGACGTGGAAGTAATTAGCTTTGGCTTAGAATGTCATGAAACGTCGAGTTTTTAAGTTTGAGCGAAAAAATTTTCTGTCTGTCGGTAACTTTTCTTGTGCGCACGTTTATTCTGAAACCGTTTGAGATATTGACTTGAAATCTGGTACACATAAGTACTTTAACGAGATCTAAAACTAGATTACATTTTCATCTTGTTTCGTCGAAGAGTTGGGAGGTAAATTGGGGTAAATTTGGGGTGAATAGGTAAATCAAGAAGGTAAGAGTCCATAAAATTGGTATTTTGTATATACAAGAGAAGCTAAGGTCTCAAAAAAATTTTGGTATTAGCCACCCCCATTACCACCCCCACCATTATTAAAGGGGATGAAAAAAAAATTGTGATTTAGTGTGTGTACAAGAACCAGAAACCTCAAAATATTTTTTTACTTCATCATCAGTTTCGCCCTTTTGATACATTGCATCGTTAAAATTTTATTGTCAGTCTTTAGAACAAGATATATAATGACTGTACCTCCATGGTCAATGTCTTCGGCGGAGGAATAGAATAGTTAAAAAATTAATTTCGTAAAAATGTTGTTTCTTCGAATTTTTTACTTAGTTGTGCCTCATGTCTTACTGAACTCATAACTTTTGGGTTAGTTTATGGCTCTGAAGTCTCTTTCTTAGACTCTTAAAATATCTTTAAATGAACTTTTTACCTAAGTCGAATTTGTATTTTGGTTTCGATCTAGGTCAATTCTGGAAAGTTCTACAACATTATCACTGATATCTTTTACTGAATTTTTACACATGACATGAAATGTAAAATTTTGATTGGTTAATACATTTAGTAAAAAAATATCATGAGAAGATGTTTATGTCACATTAATATACTGGTAACATTTTACTTTTTATGGGTTATTTGGCTACCTGTTATATTACCAATAAAAATATAAAAAGAACGACACAACTAATAGACAATATAACTGAATATTTTACATACATATTTACATAATTACCACCTAAATTTTAGAGACCATTTATTTCATTTCGGTATTAAGCAGCTTGCCCCCACCAATCCAAAACTTGAGCGCCGGTGTATTTCTTGTACCTTTGTGAGTATAACAGATCATGTCAGTTGAATAAACCTCGAGGACTATGAAGTTAATTTCTTATTCCACCACGAACACCTGCCGGTTGGCGATTATAGCTCGGAATGAATTTCTTATGCATAATCTCGGATCCATTTAACTCCTGCAGTTGGATAAAGTACACTTATGTTTATTTTTGTTCAAGTCTTATTTTGAATTTGCCATTTCAGTTCGCAGTATGTGGCGCTTAATTATGCTTGTGAAAAATTTTAATTAAGAACTTAAGGGATATTAGTCTGGTGTGGGTTTTCTGTACATTTTAATATTCGTCTAAAAGTTGAGATATTTCATATTTCTGTAGAAGAAAAGTTTTCTGGGAAAATATTAGTTAAATCTCAAATTCCTATATAATAATATACTCTTGAAGACCGTATCCCCAAATGCTATAATGATTTCATTTGACAATGAAAATATTAAATTATTTTAAAATGTATTTATACAGGATGTAACTAAAGTAACTACAATATTTCAGAGTGGTATTACTTGAGTAATTTTAGGAAAAGAAGTTCATATAAATAGGAGCCAAAAAATTTGTTTCGTTTAGTTACGGGATCCGAGAAAATATAGATTTTTTAAATATCTTGTTTTTAAATTTGATTTGTTCAAGTTACACTTCGCCTTATATTTTCTAATGCACTGTACAATTTCATGTCACTAAAGTTAAAATTTGCTTTTGTAAATATGGTTTGTACATGTTTATATACATATTTCTACGTCACTACTTTATTTAGATATAAACTAATCATAATATCTTTTAAGACTTGTTTTATTCACTGCTGCATATAATATCTATACAATATCTATAAAAGAATACCCTGACTGACTGACTCACTGACTGACTATCAACGCACAGCTCAAACCGCTGGGTCTAGAAACTTTAAATTTTGCATAGAGGTTCTTCGAATGACGTAGGTAACCACTAAGAAGGGATATTTCGAAATTCGACCTTTAAGAAGGTGAAAAATGGGGTTGAAATTTTAGGCTTTTTCGGAAAGGGTTAGATCTAGATGCGTGTGGCAGAAATAATTTTTGTTGAAATCTATTAGATACGTGCCAGACGACATTTCGATTTTCACTTTTTGAAGGGGTGAAAACGGAGGTGGTAGATGATCTAAAGGGTACCCGTATCTCTGAAATCGCGTAAGTCAGAAACGTGATATTCCAGCGACGGGCTCTTCTGAGGAAATAAGGAGACACGTATTCGACGGTTTTCAAAAAGAGACCCCCCCCCCCAACGGTTGAAAAGGGAGAGGGATGTTTCTAAGCAGGAAATTTGACACATACCCTCCCATGCGCTTTATTGTCGATAAAAATAATTATTTTTTTCGTTTAACTTGCTTTAACACAAGAATAATGAACTGTTATCAAATTACGATGTGCAGTAGGTTTCCCCGAGTATTATGGATGCGCAGTAGGTTTCCTCGAGTAAAATGGATACGCAGTGGGTTTCTTCAAGTACAACGGATGCGCAGTGGGTTTCCCCGAGTACTATGGATGCGCAGTGGGTTTCCTCGTGTACAATGGGTGTGCAGTGGGTTTCCTTGGGTACCATTGATGTGTAATGGGTTCCCTCGAGTGTACTTCTTGAGGAGTACTCAGTGAGTATGTATTACTTATTTATAGGCATAAGTTAGTATGTCAATGTTCTTAATTCCACGCGCAAGAAATCTCCCACGCGAACGAAGTCGCGGGCATCAGCTAGTAATTGTATAAATATTGTATATTAAATTATATATTTAAGTCAAAAAACATGAGGAGTTTAACAGAATTTAGTAAAAATGTGAAGAGCACTAAAATTTCAATTAATAAAAAGGAACGATTAAGAAAAAATATAAAGTAAAATTTGGCAGTAAACTAGAACCTATAAGAAAGAACATTTCTTTAAATAGAAAAAAAAACATCATGATATGATAAAATTGGGCTGCTAGAGTAGGACGTGCGCGATGTTGCCGTTTCAGCGCGCTGTCGGGCAATTTCAAGAGAGAGAGAGAGAGAGAATTTCGAGAATTTTTCAATAAAAATTATGATTAAAAAAATTATAACATGTGGAGCGAATAGATTTAAGTATCAGGAAATGTTCAGTGTAAATTTCAAGTCATCAAATCCATTTGTTTTTAAAAAAATTAACAAATTTAAAAAACGTTGAAGGAAATTGTTAATATCACTGAAATGTACCTAAAAAACGTAAGATAAATTATGCAGGGTATTCTAAAATTTAGAAAATATGAAATTGACTTTAAGTAAACTACCTTTTTTTAGATTTTTATTGAAAATTTTATTTATTAAAGTTTTTTCAGTTGTGAAGAAAATCTTAAATACGGAGTTTAATTGCAAAATTAACATTTTATTCAACTGAGTTGAAAACTATTCCACATGTAGGCCTCCTACTAGTACATGTTTTTCTAATTATTTTCTAAATTCTTCATATATACAGATGGCATTACGTTATTTATGGTTGCTACAGCGTCCACAATGTTTTGCTTTAATAAATCTACGTCGTCTTCGAAATCATTTATATATATACGTATACTTTTTGAATATAAGAAGTAATCCAACGGGGTTAGATCTGGCAAACGGACTGGCCATGCTGTTGGTCCATAGTGTCCAATCCACCTGCTTTGATTGTCTAACCATTGTCTAAAT
The DNA here is from genome assembly GCA_936432065.2 of Rutpela maculata. Classification (NCBI taxonomy): domain Eukaryota; kingdom Metazoa; phylum Arthropoda; class Insecta; order Coleoptera; family Cerambycidae; genus Rutpela; species Rutpela maculata. The sequence continues at coordinate 41,900,221 of OW386291.2, read as the reverse complement.
AGAATTATAGAACGTACTGGGTGTTGCCCAGTACATTTTGTTACATCTTGCTGAAAAATTATTTTTTTTCTAAATTCTAAATTTCCATTGTCCAGTTCGCCCAAAACAAAATTATTCAAAATTTCTAAATAAGTATTTTGATTTCAATTTATATCCATAAAATAAGAATCGATTATCCGGTGATGCATTATGCAGCACCAAACATTTACTTTTTTAAACTTTTGGTTATTAGTGGTAATTCGGAAAATAATTCTGAGCCCAGTATCTACAATTTTGAGAAGAAACTACCCCCCCCCCCTTAGTCGTAAAAGTAGATTCGTCCGTGAATAAAATGTTTCGATGAAATGATTTATTTGCTAAAATTTTCTCACCCATAATTAAACAAAAGTCCAAGCGACGAGCATCATCTCAAACTTGAAGTTTGTGAACAAATTTAGGTTTGAATGTATAAAATTTGTTTCAGACTAAAATCCTCTGAATATGAGATTTGCTAATACCAAAAATTATTTATCTTTTCTTAAGATAAATAAAACTTTTTATAAGGAATGACTTTTTTTTCAGCAACTCAAAAATAAGAAAGTTTACAAGAGTGCGATACCCCATCTGGGGACACACTGTATATTAAATTGTCCCTATATTAAATAAATTATTCGAGGGTGATATATTCTCTTAAAACTCGAGTCGTATAATTAGGAGCATAATAATTATTTGCGGTGTTAAACAGCTATGCTCGGTGGCGGAACAGTTCTGTGGGATTAAATATGACCCTAATTAAAAGGGCTGTCGCTGTAAAATGCATATCTAAGAGTGTAATAAAAATTGACTTGCAAGAAAAATAAATTAGATTTCTTCCGTACTGATCTGATCAGGAATAATTTTACAGTAGCCGATTCACGTAATAAGAGATAGATTTAGATTTATGTTTTACTTTAAAGTCTGATCACAGCAAATATGTAGGCAAGAATAAACCATTATTTAATTTTAAAAAAGCCGACTTTAATAAATTATTTAATGATTTCTGTAATGTGGACTGGTGATGTTTATCTAGTTTTAATAATGTTAAAGAAGCTTACACTCTGTTTTATGAGAAACTAAATTATGTATTCTTAAATGGCTTCAATCAACAATTATTTTTTTTACATAGCTGAAACACTGTAACGACCCTTGTCCCGCGCGTGCCCTGACAGACAATCATTTTCAGTATTTATGGTATAGAAATAATTAATATAATATTAATAATGCTTATTTACCATCAATAAAAAACAAAATGTTGTACTAGTAATTACAAATAGACAAAAAAATAGTATAAAAAATAATATCAAAAGTTTTGCTCAAAATTAACTAAAATTGGAATTGTATAATATGGGTAATAGTAATGATTTACATATAGTGAACTTCGTAAATAAACAGGTAGAAACAACAGACAAAAGAAAATCTTGTGGTGGATTAATTAACCTAACTTATAAATTTACAAACTTTGAAAATAATATATTTTTATTAAAGTACATATCAAATGCATTACTGATATTTAATAGTAGTTTGATACTGGGTGACATATTAAGTAGTTTGGTATTTAAATTAATGTTATTTATTATTCTTTTTTTTTTTTCGGAACAGTAATAATTTAAGGCAGTTGATATATTTTTTTTATTTATTTTTTTAATTTATTCATTATAAATATTTTTCATATCAATTAACTTGTGCGTAAATGTTCTAGTTTTTGATAATAACCATGATTTGATTTATTTTAAACATGGAAGCGGAATTTAATAGTCTTAAACGAAGTGGTACTTGGTTGTATACTTTCGGACCTAGAAAGGAAAAGCATCGATGGGCTATCGGTTTTGTTACTTTTGGTATTACAAAAGAGCCTTGAGACACATCCCATATCTTGTTGTATAAGAGTGAGTAATACTAATTTTTTATTTAGATTTTTTCTGTTCTAAGATTAAGGAAGAGCAGTAAAGTTGTTTGATATCTAAAATTTGTGCCAAAGAGTAGAGTGATATAATAAATTTTTACAAAATATTATATTTAGAATCCACCTTTGAAGTCTCTAAGTTCTTGATGTGTACGTTGTAAGCTCCTCCCCAGGCGACTCTCCCATATCTTAGTTGGGTTTCGACAAATGCATAATATATTATTTTCATTTGTTTCAAATCTAATATTTGTCTAAAGTGTTCAAGTTTGGATAGTAGACTTCTAACTTTTTGTTCTAAGGCGTTTATATGTTTGTCCCATTTTAAATTGCAGTCAATTACGATACCTCGATATTTGATATCTAAAGTTTGTGGAATCTCAACAGAAATATCCCAGTAGTCGTTTTTAAGTGCGGGAAGATCAGGGATTTTAGTTTTATTTATGGCAAATGGTAATTACTTTGTTTTATTAAAATTTATAGTAAGCAGTCGAGAGTTGAACCATTTTTTTATATTTTTAAAATCATCTGCCACCTTGTCTAGGAGAGATTCCCATAATAAAAAATAGCCGTATCGTCTGCGAAGCTTATTACTTGTCCTCTGGAACTCTGCAAAAATAGATTATACACGTATATAGTGAATAATATCGGGCCAAGCACCTGCCTTGAGGCACATAGTACAAACTTTTCATCACTTATTGTATCATTTATAAATACTCTCTGAATTCTTTGGGACAAGTAATTTTTAAAAAGATGCAAGTTGTTTCCACGAATTCCCTGGTCTTCGAGAGTATCCAGCAGTATACCATGATCCACTGTATCAAATGCTTTGGCAAGATACAAAGTGCAGGTTTACCTCCATCGAGGGCCTTGTATGCATTAGACATAAGCTGCATAATTGCATCTTGCGTAGATTTGCCTTCTTGAAAACCAAATTGGGCATTTGATAAAACCTTGTACTGATTAGGGTAATTATCGGTCTTTTATTAATGTTTCTAATCTAATAGTAGAATAATGTTAAAGACGTGTTAATAAAATCGATAAAAAATTATGTCGCGGTCTCCCGGGCTAAAAGTAAATAAATATCAACTGAATTATATACTCTACCCCGTATCTTTTCATTATTAGAAGGAATATATAAAGGATTTACTAAATACACTTAACGGTGATATTTTATTTCACAAACGCCGTAGAATGGCAATCTATTGAAAGTAATCTTGACACATCAATCAACAATTCCTGCTTGGGTGTCCGAGGGAGCCATACAACTGGTATTCCACAGGTTCTATGTGTCACTAGGTTAAATTACCAAACAAAAACAAACGTCTGAAGTCATTTCGAGGGCGTTGTTTGTTTATTCTCTTTAGTTTTATTTATTTAAGGTGTCAATCCCCGACCAATCCAGTGAACCATGTAAGAGCACACTTCCGGTTCTACGATATTCCTGTACACAGTACGTGTTTCTTTTCGACGTTCTTAAATTGTATAGGACATTGCTATTTTATTGCTACTGCGCTGGGCCTGGATATAACTTTAATTGACAGAAGTTTACAGCCTCGCCATAAAGTTCTTTTGATAAATCTAATTTATACGCTCCGTAGTCCCAAATTAACTTTAAGATAACGTTTGCTCGTAAATTTAATGGCATTTTGTTTAATTTTGGAATTTTACTATTACTTTCGCAAGCTAATAATCAAACCAATAATCCAATAATACATATTTTAGGTGATTTATAGCGTGATTTAACATTACTAACCGGACAGAAGCAGACCTAAAACTGTGGAATCGTTTGATTACATGAGGCAAGATTAGGGTGACCAGATATTTGCAGTTTGAATGCTGTACTGTACACTTGGATTGTGGAGTGAAGTGGGGGCTTTTTTTATAAGCCAATCGTTCTGTGGCAAATATACATGTATGATGAGTTATTTATAGTGGCGGCATTGAGAGGAAGGAGGGGATGGGAGATGAAGGATCCGTAGACGGTTCGTCATGCTTTTTTCTCTTGAAAACGATTCCAAAGCAGGAACCGCAAAGTCGATACTTCAACGATATCAAGCGCAGCTCAATCAGTGAATCTAGTAATTTTCATACTAACAATCGCGGAAATCTCTCGAAATATTTCATTTGCCCCTATGGAAGGAAATTCATGCTCTAGTTAATCGCATTGTACACTCCTCCTTAAAATGAAATTCTTATGTGACCCTATATACATTCCTGAAAACCTGTCGCGATCACCAAGTTATTCCCTCTATCTCCACAGCTCAGTCATCGCTCCAAGTCTCCTCCTATCTTAAGAATTCGAGTCAAAGTAGGTTTGCCCAACTCAGAAAATTACATGATACAAGGCGCAATCTCAACACTACCAAAAACCGTATACGACACCTATTAACGCACATCTCCACACTTTCACCATTCATTGGGTACTCTGAGACACCCTTAATTGACCGATTATCCAATGACAAAGCTCAATACAACCCAAAACAAAGTACCATTTTTCAGAAAAATAAACTCTCCAAATTAAAAATGATATGATTCCAGGCAAACGTGATGCTGTACGTTTTGCTGTACATCCAAGCATGCTGTACATGCCATTAAAATCGGAAAATACAGCGAAATTCCTAGGGAAAATACATGTTTTGATTTAAGGGATCTATACAAGATTGAATTTGCTGAAGCCAACCTTGTCTGTATATGCTTTGAATACTGCCGTGTCAATTAACTTTTACGAGTTGACTTGACACATTTCAAAGCATATCGACAAGGTTGGCTCCAACAAGTAGGATCGTGCGTAGACCCTTTTAGCTGGCGATGTTTTTTCTATTGAAGAGTTTGCCATATGTGAGGAGCTACAGGCACTAGGCAAGGAGTGGTGCGTTAGGTAGTGGAAGTAATAATTTGCGGTAGGTACTTAATATTTTTGTTGCGAAAACAACTTGGATAGGAAATAGCGGGAGAAGTTATACTAGGTGTCTCGAAAATAATGATCATAAATTGTAAGATGAGCATTGGCGCATTTTTTTCCTTGTTAGTTATAGCCCCCTAAAGTGGGAACACAACAAGCAATTTTTACCTATAATTTTTGGATCACGTACCGATTTGCTTCTGAAATCTGGGCTTGTCTTTTACTCAATTACATCTCTGATGGCTCAAATTTCGACTGTTATACAGGTGCTGTATAAGAGTTGATTGCTTTATTTTCAAAGATAAATTTCCCAATGGCTCGTACATTTTAGCAAATTTTTGGTATTTTGTATATTTTTTCAAAAATGCATCTTTTTCGAGTTGCTAGGAACCAAAGCCCCAACACCCAACTTTAGAGTTAGATAATTCAACCAAATATGCAATTTTGGCTGACCACAAAAAAATTTAGCCCCTGAAAGTGAAGCGATCAACTTGTATATGGCACACCCTATATAGCAATCGGGATATCAGCCAGCCAATCTGGCAATATTTTGCTTAAACCCAGAAACAAATACCAAGGAGAGTAGAGGTCCTAAGCCGACATTGAGCCTCCCCCCACCACTTTATGTGACGTCATGACCTTGACCTTGAGTGACGTAAGCGTCCTTGAGTTACACACGCTCTTGTACCATATCACTTGACCTTGAAAAGGTACGTTTGTTAAGCACAAGTGGTTTGTGCCTTCGTGGCCTTGACCTTGGTTGGTGTAAGCGACCCTGAGATGTAGACACTGCCCGATCTTGTGTTAGACTTGTACCACATCGCTTGACCTCGAAAAGCACGTTTGTCAAGGATAAAATGTGTTGTGACGTAGCAGCACGTTGCCATAAAAGAGAATACGTTGTAAGAGCAAACTCATATTTAGTCTGATTCGGCTACAGTTAATAAGTTGGTAGTGTTGTGATCTTAAGTATTTCAAGTAAGAAAAATTTTGTAATATAATTAGTTGGCATTCTTTCACTGTATACAATTGTTTAAATATGAATACCAATATCAATTTATCAGTTCTTAATGAACGTATCATTGAAGACACGGAGGTTTTAGAATTAAAACCTATTTCATCATTAACCTTAAATAAAGTTTACATCATAAAGAAAATGATGATGCTTAATACACGGTTTGGTAAATCGATTTTAGTAAATTTGTTTGACGAAGATACAAATACTACTTTTAAATCATTTTTACCTAAACGTATTGCAGAACTTGTAAGTGCATTTATGGATGAAATAAATTCATCTAACGGTAAATACGCGTTGATGTATTTAGGACAGAGTTCTCCCATATATGCCGGTGCCAAATCGAGGTCACTATTAAAATTCAAACTTATTGATTAAATATATCAGAAAATATGTAAATGTTTTAAAATATTATCTAGTTAGTAAATAGGGTATAGTGAAAGAATGGTTGCGGTAGAAGTATTACAAAATATAATCTCATTTTAGATCACTCATTAGCTCATATCGAATCAGGCATAGTTGTAGTAGGTTCTTGTCACTATAGACTTGTACCACAAGTATTTAGTTTCTATTTATTTACTTTTCATCAGTAGCACCCATGTAAGTAATTTTATAATTTCTCTTTTATATTTTTTCTAAATTTATTTATTTAATTTCCAGCTTTACCACAACCAACAAATATGTGGATGCAATATTCGGCACAAAAGTGGACAAGGGCGGAAGACATTGATTCGGCCATTGAAAAACTGTCTTGTCAACTGAGTGATCTAAGTATGGATTCTCTGCATGCTATAAACTATGATCTAAATTTCTGCTTCGATGCTGAACAAGTTGAACGTCTTAAGGAGGATTCTGAAATGTATAATACTGGTGCTAACCTGTGTGGCAAATATTCCTGCGGTATTTTAAATTTAGAACAATTTTGTGAGCAAATGGTACAAATAGATTTAAAACGTTTTCTATATGATATAGAAAAATATCTACCTAAAAAAATTATTGAAAAATATCAACTCGACCAATCTGATGAAGAAGCTGTAGACAACTCAATTAGTAGTTAATCAATTATTGTTTTTTTTTCATTTTGAGGTGAATATGTATAGTAATTAGAATTACACAACTATTGTAAAATTGTAATTGATGATGTACATTAAAATGCAATATTGAACTATATTTTATTGTGAGGATAAATATGAAATAAATGAAACACATTACTAGATTATATTTTTTATTTCCCTATTTCTTGGCTACATATCTAAAAAAATGTGTTATTAATACTAAATATGAATAAACTTAAAGATATTTATTCAAATTTTATATCTAAATCTACAATACATTTATTAAGATAGTGAACATTTGCAAGAGCACAATGACTATTGTTGGGCTGAATATGCTCCATACATCTTGGTACACTCAAAGATTTGAGACTAGGTATGCAGGGGGAGCAGTCATCTAGGTCTATGATTTTATTCCATCTTAGATGATGCAGTAGAATGTTTTTCTTTAGTCTGCCTTTGCATAAAATTATAACATCCTGTGGTGATACATTACATCCATAATTATTAGCTGTATTTTGACAAAGCCGTAGAAGTATCATCGGAAATTCTGACAGTTGAATATATCCATCACTCCATTTTACACCGCCATGATAGTAGTTCTGTAGCCATCGATATTGATTCTGTTCACCTCGGGTTAGTGATGAAAAAGGATATGGTGGCTTGAAAAAGTAATGTGCTTGCTGGTTAGTGTTACAGCACACCACAGCCAATTCTTTTACTGTAAACACATTCTCTTTATATTGAAATCCTTGTAAGTCAATAATCAAAGTAGGAAATTCGTTGCTTAATGATGACATCATAAAAGAAAGTTTTATTTAGCGCCGGCAATTCCAGACTGAACTGAACCATCCAGTGCACTATATCTTAAATATGTATCGTGAAGTATAAGCGCATATACACGAGTTTGTGCAGGAAACTTCGTCTTTCGTGTTTCAAATTCTATTTTTATGTCTACAGTGGATGATTTAATTGCATCCGGTTGGCAGGAGCAATCTATGACAAATAATGGGGATTTTCTGAATTCTCCCAGATCCATCAATGGTTCAGCCATATCTCTATCATAGTAACTACGTTGAAAGTTCTCGTATGCATAGTATGCTGCGGAGTCGAGTTTCTTATCGAAATCCAAATTCCAACGCTCATATGGAAATACTTCAGAGTTCAGATATAGTCGAATATTATTAATATCTGCAGATATAAACTGTGTGACGTCCTTGGTTCTATCATTGGAATTGCCATTGTTTTGAAATCCGATAATGATATATCGAGGTCTCTCAAGGCTGCTAGTGGTTTTAACAGCCCATATGTCAGACGATGTATCACGCAAAGTAGGTAGCTCATATAGATCCCACATGCGGTAAGCCACCTTCACTATGGCATAATTACCACCCTTATTAATTCTATTTAATAGTTTAAGCTTTTGTTTATCTTCAGGCACAATATGTTTTATCTTCCACTCAATTTTGCTAATTTCTAGATCTGCATCAACTTCACCAATGTAACTATCTTTAAAAGATCGAGCTATGATTAAAATTAATTCCTGCTTTGCATTTATAACACCTTTTGTGTAATCTTCTGCAAAACCCATGATGTATTTAAGAGGCAGCCTACCACTGAATACGTGACTGGTAGTATCTAAAATGTCTTGCTTCTCTGCGGTCAGACCCCAACCTGCAGTTAAAAGTGATCGGAGATGTGTTTGTCCATATGATACCATAGTCTTCATTGTGGTAGTGATACCAGGCTTCCTAACGACAGCCACTTGTTCACCACCCATTTCATATCTGATTTCATCGAAGAGAAAAGCTAGTGTGTTATTGGATAAATAACACCGCTTGGTAAGATCACTTGGAGTAAATTTTCCTTCTATATAAATATAACTCTCTGCAATGTCGAGTATAAGGTCTTGAAAATTGACAGGAATGCGTATTTCATCCGAGTTATTATAATACGGTGATCCGTATGGTTTATACGTATGCTCATGTAAACTGGCAAGTGATTTATCAAACACGGGCTCGTCGAACACTTCAAGTTTTTCACTAGATGTAAAAGCTGCCATTGTTATTTAATTTTCTCTCAGTTTTAATCCAATAGATTGAAGAAATGCACGGTCCTTAGCCGACAACCTATGTCTTAACTGTTTAAGAGGTATACGCTGAATGAATTGGTTTCTACAATCACTCTTCTTTTTATCGTTAAACATTTTATATTGGCAATGTGCCAATCGTTTCTGATTATATCGAAAGCCCATTTTTGCTCGAAATATTAAAATTGTTTCAATTCTAGCTTCACAATAATCTTTTCACCTCGAAAGTTAATTAAATCTCCATTGTCATCCAATATGTGCAGAGTAATGTTGTCGATAAACTGACGTCCTTCAGGTCTAACAGGTAAATATATGATGTTAGCTGGCTCCTTGGTAAGTTTATATCCAGGTTCAACATCAATATCAAACTCGAAGAGTGTGTGGGATTTTAGGGCATTCAGATACGCTCCGGAAATAATGTTGCAATTCACACGTACCATTCTTACTTTCATAATATCAACAGGGAGTGTTGATTCATGGCTCTGGTTTGGATGTAAGTATGTTGGTTCAAATCCCAACAAACTGCCAATCGAGTTTGCTTGTGAAAAGTCAATTCCATATTTTGACCAAATTTCACACTTCAGCGTATTGTTGTTTGCTCGTAGCCGGAATAATTTCTCTTTTTCTTCCTCTGTATCAGCTGGTATAGCTTTCAGTATTGCTCGATATATTTCATCAATTTCATAGGCTCCATATGGTATATGCTTGTATACAAGGGGTAGTTTTGGACGCTCTCTATAACAAAAACGATTGTTTGTCTCGTCTACATTAAATATAGAGTTGTATGAATAAAATCCAATTAATCCCAGTCCATATCGACTACCCATATCTAGTTCAATGGGTGGATAAAATTCTGCACTGAGCACGCTTGAGCGGCTTGATAAAGTGAAGGTGTGTGACATGACTGATGTTTTTGGAGATTGCTGCATGAATTTATTGTGATTTACAGCAATTGTTGTGGATTAATCTTCTTTTTTTGAGGGGTGATGGAGATACATTTATGTCATTATTTGACACCACGTTCACCTCGTGCACTTTACAGTAGCAGCAAAATATTTTTCGAGGTGGTGAGCCATCATTAACATCGATATTATTTTCATCATTAGAATAATGTTCTTGACAGTACTGATATTTTAAAATGTCAATATCATCCTGAAGATGTCTGGGTAACTTATCCCACACTAACGCAATTTCATTAGGGGCACATGCAATCATTACCTCTTTAGGCATATCTGAAAGTTGCTGTTTACTCATCTTCAATAAGCTGCGTAGTCTAGAGAAAGCAATCAATGAGTGGCCCATCCGTTTAATTGCTTCTCGATCCATTGATGGTGTTACAGATTCCATTTGAAAAGTTTTTATTTAATTTTTTGAGGAAAGAAACTTTAAGCACAAATGACCACACCACACTGTGTTAAAATTTTGTTGGCGCTCATAATTATAGTAGATTTTATTTGTAGACATTGAACCGTTGCGCAAGTACTGGACTAGTTCTCTTGGCGGGGGTAAATCGCCAAAACTATCGAAATATGTGACTAAACTGCCACGTTTTTTATATGCCACCCAGTGTGTTCCAGGGCCATCTATACTATCCAAATTTATGATGGAGGATTCATTATGATGTGGTCCAGAATTTGGTAGATTGTCACGCATAAATATACCTCGAAAATATGGTACCTTCATCTTCTCAGCATAATATTTAAGATCGATGTCGGTGAGAGGTTTTCGAGGTAGGGTGTCTAGTAGTTTTTTGAACTTTGTGGTTTTAAATAAAGACCCAGACCTTTACGATATGGTTTCAAATATAATCCTTTGCCACTTTTTCCTAGAGCAATCGCTTCCATGTGTCTATTATGACGATTTTTTTCGGCCAATTCCTCTCTACTTGTTTTAACATCATTTACAGCTTTAGCTATACCAGCTGCACTTCCAGCCAAACTACCTAACGCTGATAATCCTGCAAAAATAGGTATTAAAGGTAGAATTCCACCAACTTTCGGAATCGGTATTATGCGAGGTGTACGAATATTGCGTTTTCCACCAGCCGCCCTCATGTGACGCCGTGCTGCTTGAAGCGCCATTTGAGCAATTTTTTTTGTATCATTAGCAATAGACCGCTTGCCACCGACCTTACGTAGATCATCACGTACCTTGCGCACTATTCCAGCACCGAACGCTACATTTTTAACGTTCTTCCTGTTTTTATTCTTCTTTTTAATTATATTTTTTCTTTTTGTAGTACGAGATGTTGACCTACATCCCATACCGAGACGTTGTTTCCCCTTCATTATGGTAGTAACTAACCACGCTGCAGCCTTTTCTTTTATACCTGCGTCTTTGGATTTAACTCGTTTCCAAGCAGCTTGTTCAAGCTGATAGTCTGCTTTGTGTCGGGCAGCTAAATCGTTCGTGTTTTGATCGTATGCAATATCGTGTTGCTTGCACGCAGAATCCAACTTATTTATACCTGGATCACCTCGCGCTAATCTTTTTTGTAATTTAGTACCGGGGCCGCAGTACTGATAACCTCCCGGTAAATGCAGTTCAAATGGAAGCTTATTTATTAAGGAATTTACTACCCCTCTACCAGCCTTTAAACAATGGCGGTTTTTACTTGTGTGCTGTTTGACTGACAACATTTAAATAACAATTGTAATGCATACATCTATTTATATAGTCTTCAACCGTGCTACAATGCGTATTGTAAAGCAGAGACAGAAGTTTGCTGTAGACAATTTAGACGAAAAAGTTGGAGGTGGGTTACAAGTCGAATCGCGCCATGGACCATTACTTCCCACAACTATTCGTGGACTATTAATCGGCCCAAGTGCCTGTGGAAAGACAAATTTACTTATATCTCTGCTTACTCACCCCCTTGGACTTCGTTTTGCAAACATTTACCTATATTCAAAGTCTCTATATCAACCCAAGTACGAGTATTTGCGCAAGATATTAGAACCTATTAAGGGACTGGGATTTTACACCTTCAGTAATAATGCAGATATAGTGGAGCCATCCGATGCTAAACCTAATTCTATATTTATATTTGATGATGTTATATGTGAAAAACAAGATGTAATTCGTGCGTTTTTCTCAATGGGTCGCCATAGAAATGTAGATTGTTTTTATCTGGCACAAACATATTCTCGCGTGCCAAAGCAGTTAGTGAGGGATAACGCAAATTTTATAGCATTGTTCAAGCAGGATGACATGAATTTACATCACATTTTCTCTGATCATGTCTCACCAGACGTATCTTTTAAGTTATTTCAAGAAATGTGTGCAGAATGTTGGAAAGAAAGATATGGGTTTCTTGTAATTGACAAAGATAGAGAAGTAAATGAGGGAAGATACAGGAAAGGACTTGATAGTTTCATATATCCATAAGGAATTGTAATTAGGACTTCAATCGATCTGCAGACAGCGTCGGTATTACATCGACGAAATTAAGCAGAAAGCTAATATGGATAGAGATGTGGGAGCTGAAATAAGTCTGAAACGTCAATTAGTTGAGGCTACCGACTCCGTACGTAAGAAATTCAATTCTCTCAAGAATAGAGATGCTGAGAATAAATTAACGCTGGAGAAGATATATGAACATATAACCACACCTTTAAAAGTCTTATCATCCGCTTCAAAGGTAAAATCACAAAACAATGTGCCAACGCACACGCAAAAGCCAACACAAACACCATGGGGTGCAAGAGCTAGTACCAGTGTATTTAAAGCTACATCTGAAACTAGTGATGATGATGATGAGAATAATGCAAGTCAAGCATATTTTATGGAAACGCCACCAAGATCATCGTTAATGAGTACCCCAGGTTCAGAAAGTATCCTTAGCAGTGCAGAAAAGGGTGATGTGATCAAACAACATGTAGAAAATTTAAAGTCTGGTAATCATAAATATGATACTATATACGGTGTGCGTCTAGATCCCAACACAGATAAACTACTAATGGGTAATAGCGAAATACGCTTTTCTGGTGGAAATATCACCTTGTGGTATGGTAATAAGCGAGTGGGAAAGTATCCTGGCAGTTCTAAGTTGTATGATGTAATATTTATGAAACATCCATCAGTTCTACGTAGTGATGAGACTTTTACTGGAGATGAAGAGCGTGAAATATATCGGCAAATATTAAATAAAACAAAAGCACCGTATAACCGTTATGATATAAGTCAGGGTTTGAATGAAAAGAAATGGAAGAAATTCAGTCAAATTATAAAACCACTGTTATCTCCTACAGTAATGACAAGATCTAGAAAAGGTTCGGGTATGCCTATTAAGAAATTATACAATAGTAGAGGTGTGGATTATGTTTATTGGAATAAACCGAAAGAGTTGGTAGATCGTCTACGTCTGCTGTATAGTTCAAAAATGGCAGGTAACAGTGGTGTTAACAATGAAATAGTTAGTTTGTTGGAGGAAATGAGAGAAGAAAAAATAATCTTTTAGCGAAATTAAATTTAATTCCAGTAAGGAGTGTCCAACGTAGGAAGAAATAATTTAAATAAAAAAAGAAAAATTGATTTTATTAAATTTCCCTGTGAATATATCTAATTGGGAAGTATAATATATTGTGAAATACTTAAATCAGATCAGATGTAATCAGAAATGCTACCTGTTCACAACAGAATTGACAAGTTTGGACGTAGAAGAGGCGGCGCTAATAAATCATTAGTCGTACGCGGTCCACCAGGTCTTGGCTTTAACCTCACCACAGATAATCACTTTGATATCCAGAATAAACGTTTAAAGAACATTGGAGAACCAGTAGATAGTAAGGATGGTGTAACACGTAACTATGTTGAAAATCGCTTTGCTACATTCTTTGCAGAAATCCACAAGGCTATGGATGAGATCAGTGACTTAATTATTGCAGCAATGAAAAAGTATGTCGATAGTCAAGCTGACTTAAGTAGTGGAGCTATGAAAAAGTATGTTAATGAGCAAATGCATAAAGTTAATGATCAAGCTGGCTTAGTTAGTGGTGCTGTGAGAAAGTATGTTGATGATCAAATGCAAAGAAAAAAAGGAGAAGTTATTGCAGCAATGAAAAAGTATGTTAATGAACAAATACAAAAAGATACTGACAAAAAACATAAAGAAGTTGAAAATGCTGTTATTCTAAACACTAAACAGATTAATAATTTAATTGAGAAACTTGTTAAATTAGAAGAATTAACTTATTAGAGATTAGTCTATTGGCAAACATCTATCAGTTAGGTGTATCCTCCCCATTGGAATCAAGAAGTTATCATGGAAATTAGTAGTACAAAAAGGGGCATTGTGGAGGAGCTGCACAGATTACCCCGTAAAAATTTCCGTAGAAGAAGAACAATCATCAAGGGTTACGGTGATTTATGGCAAATTGATTTGGCTGAAATGCAGCCATATGCTAATGAGAATAAAGGTTATCGATATATTCTCGTAGTGATTGACTGCTACTCAAAATATGTGTGGACAAGACCTTTAAGAAATAAAACGGCAATTGAAATTACGAAGGGCATGAGGAGCATTTTGCAAAAATCAAACTACTCACCTAAGAATATTCAAAGCGACCAGGGTACCGAATTCTACAACAAACACTTTTCCACTTTAATGAAACAACATTCCATTAATCATTACTCGACGTATAGTACAAAGAAAGCAGCAGTTGTGGAGAGAGTGATACGGACATTAAAAAATTGGTTATATAAAGAATTCTCAGCTAGAGGTAAATACAAATGGTTCGACATTCTAGCCAACGTTACAAATATGTACAATAACAAAGTACATCGCACGATTGGTATGAAGCCTGCTGATGTAAAACCATCCACAAAATTGAGTGCTTATGATAATATTAGGATTGCTTTAAAACCTAAGTTTCATGTTGGTGACGTAGTTCGAATAAGTGCATACAAAGGTGTATTTGAAAAAGGTTTTACAGTCAATTTTTCAACTGAACTTTTTAAAATTGTAAAAATAAACATAACTAACCCAACAACTTATCAGCTTCAAGATATGTATGGCCAACCAATTAAAGGATGTTTTTATGAAATGGAGTTACAAAAAACTAAATATCCCGATGTATATCTAGTGGAGAAGGTGTTAAGGAAAAAAGGAAACAGAATATTTGTTAAATGGATGGGGCTTTCCAAAGAACACAACTCTTGGATTGACAAAATGGACGTTGTGTAGTTTATTAAATATTAAACATTGTAAAATATGCATAATCAATTATATATTTACTTGTGTATCAGTAGTATAGTAATAAAATATGTATACGACATTAATGTGTTTTATTTAAATGTCTAAAATTCATTATTTTCTTTATTTCACTGTAACATTATTTACATTTTATATATCAGTAAGTTAATAGAAGAAAAAAAAAACAAATTTATTTAAATATATTTTATTCCCAAAATATAAATTATTCTAATTCCAAATACAATAAAGAAAGAAATTTTACATCTTCATAAAATTCCATGCCTTAATTCCATGAATTAATCTCATGCCTTAACAACTGGATTTCTTGATTAAAACACCAACATTTTCTTTCGTGATGCACAAAACTCCCATAAAAATGACCAACATTCTCGCACAATATTTTATCGTCTCTACACATCCTACACACATTGTTCCAACAATCGTCTTTATACCTATCACAAGAGAGACACCGCTGCCTTAATGGATGGTCCACCTTGCACACATCACAAACATCTCTGCTTACTCCGAAATTTGTGCGAGTTAACAGCTGCAGACACTTGCGGCATTCATTTTCTTGGCGTTCGCCTGCATCTCTTCCTTGAACCCCTTGGCTTTTCTTAATTGGCACAGGATTCGCCTCTCTACATTTTCTACACAATCCCGTACATGAATTCATGTACTCCTTCGGCCAGGACACATAACAATTATGACACACAATTTGGTTATACGTACTATATGGGTATGCGGCAATGGTTGGTTTGGATTCCCACTCTTTTGGAAAAGGCATTTTAACACTTGTTAATACTTTATAGTATATGCAGTACGAAAGCAGAAAAATAACTGTGCTCCTCTTCGTATTCATTCGCATTTAATAGATGTTGAGGGTGCTGACGTCATTCAAGGCCAAGGTCGCCGGCTACATATAAGCGAGGAGGAGACGTGATATGATTCAGTTGATTTTCAGCACTTCAACAGATTTATTCGTTTACGTTTACCCTTACACTTTTTAATTAACAATGGCTGCTGTACCAAATTTTATGGTTGATGCACCCAGGGGATGTGCCAACCTGCAGTTTTTGGATTGGTTGGCAGAGCTGGACCTCATCAACAATATGTGGAGCGACGATGAGGGTGATGCAGATGCGCCTGGTGTCGAAGGCGATGTCGATGTCGACGCTGTTGATGCCGAAGGGGAAGTTGCTGGAGCCAACGAGGGTGTTCTCGCAGGAGACGAGGAAGACGATGATGTTATCGTACTTGAAGGGGGACCTGCTGATTCTGACGACGATGGCATCGTTGCAGATGCCTCAGATGAAGAGGATGAAGTGGAGTTCAAGGACAAGTATCTCCTAAGAGGACACCCCGGGGGTGAGATATTCTGCACCACTATGACGTATGTGGCTGTGGATACAAGAGGTGGTGCAGAATATAATATGTGCTACGAGTGTTACATGGGCTACCAGCGACGTGTCGACATAGCATGGCATCGGCATGTCGATTACCACGCTACAACACGTCTGACGGACGCGGAGAGAGATTATTGCAAATGTTGCAGAGATCCGCTGCACCAAATGAGACCAGTAGAAATCTGCAACATTTGCAATAATAACAAGAAACAGAAATTGTAAATAGTTTAGTATTGTAATTGTAAATATGTAAATAGTTTAGTTTAAGTAAATTTATATATTAGTCCTTAGGTAAATTTAAGTTCAGTTTGTAAATAATTTTATATATATTATTCTTTTTGTAAATAAATGTCTATTTTATGAAAATGTTTGTTTTTTACTTTATATTTTAAGAGCAAAATAAAGTGGGGGTAAATCGACTTAATAGTAGGAAATAGTATAGTCTTCTTCATTTGAGTTTCTGCGTTTAATATGGACACAAACCAAGATCCAACCATATCCTCTACCAGTGATTTGATGTTATCGAATGTTGTACCATTGGTATGGTGCGAAGTAGTAAGATATCAAGATCCTGAAACCGGTGAGTGGTGTTCATATTTATCGTGGGTTACAGAGGAGCCACCGGGTCCGGCCGACAGCACTACAAATGGATACCGCGAAACGTCCTCAGAAGCAGTATCCTCTGAAAGTTCACCGTCTGTATCCGATGCAGAAACGGATTAAACTGTCTATCTACAAGGCTTGTTTATGTTGGTTGTGGTGGAGTGGGGGTGTGCTTATATGAGAAACTCCTCACCGTTTGGTCCTCAGTTAAACTGCATAGCTGGAAGAGAAATGGCTTCCCAAGAAAATGTTGTGAGTTCCAGCGAATCCACTGAAACAGCATTGTCTTTCTGGGAGTACGACGTTAGAGTTGCGCACTCCTACGATGGGAATGGTCCTGATAGCAGCAGCTGGGTGGTGTTAGTGTCCCACCACGAAGATCTGGGGCATCAAGAAGATCCAGATAGTGGTAGCTGGTCCATGGAAGCCGAGCCGCCTAGCCGATCTGCTTCTCCATCGGCTTGGTCTGTCGATACATTGCCAATGGGTGGCAGCGACTCCGAGGAAGAACCGCCCAGCAGACCCTCTTCGCCATCGGCTTGGTCTGTAGATACAGTGCCAATGGATGACATCGACTCAGATTGACATATTTTTAGTTTATTTTTATATTGTTTATTTATATTTTTATATTTTATTTATATTAGTTATGTAAGAAATAAAATATCAGTATTTTGAATTTTTTTTTTTTTTTTATTTACAAATAATAATACATACAGTTCAGTAAATTGTTGAAGTTCAGTATACTGTAAATAATATATCTTACACATATATACCTATATTTATACAGGTCATTAAAAAGACAAAATTTCCTCAAGGTTACGCAGGAGAATGCGTTATTTGACTAAAAATTACAAAATTTTCGCCGCTACGCGGCCTCGTGGCGCGAAAGTCAGCTATGCTGTCTTTCTGACTTACGCGCCTCTCGCCCGCTTGCGGCTAACATCAATAATTTTAAATATGCATTTTTAAATTTTTATAATAATACTTAGGGATGTTACAGTTTAAAGCTTTGTAATATTAGAACGGGTATATTTCTTATTGAATAAATATGAATAAAGTCGAATAATGAAATAGTTGATTTTGAGTCTTATAATACCACAATCAACATGATGTTAGCCGCAAGCGGGCGAGAGGCGCGTAAGTCAGAAAGACAGCATAGCTGACTTTCGCGCCACGAGGCCGCGTAGCGGCGAAAATTTTGTAATTTTTAGTCAAATAACGCATTCTCCTGCGTAACCTTGAGGAAATTTTGTCTTTTTAATGACCTGTATAAATATAGGTATATATGTGTATATATGCCTAGGTTTCTTAACCTAACTTTATACATTTAATTTAAATAAAACAAAAAAAAAACAGATATTGCAGAATTATTTATTACATAAAATTTTTATAAAGAAAATGAAAAAAAAGAATTATAATATACATACAAATAACTACTCTAATAATACCAAAGACTTAAAACTATTTCTTTTTTTTTTTTTTAATTCACTAGAAACTATCCTAAAATTACAATACTAAAAATATGCTTAAAATTATCCTACCCGATTTCATACACAAACTCACACGCGGGGAAAAAATTGAATATTTGATGAACAAAAGTCTCATCAGATATTCAAGATTTTCTCAATCTCCCTCAATCTCTTTTTAATTCGCTCGTCGGCGATCCTGCGATTTTCTACCTCTCTCAGTATGGTATTACCCCGCTCTATCATATCTCGAGCAGAGGTAATCAATCGCGCATCGCCTTGTCGAGCCGCCATTGTTTCCGCTGCCTCCCTTTTAAGTTTCGCGTACAGATTAGCGAAACTGTTAACGATACTCCTATCGTCGGCTTGAGAAAAAATCTCCGGTTCTGAATCGGAATCATTCCGATTCACAACCGGAATACTCTTACGAATTTCCGGTCTCAACGGTTTAGAACAAGTGGCTTGTTCTAAACCGTTGCTATCGGTAAGTTTACGAGGCACAGTCATCTCTTTCACACCCGACTTTTTTGGAGCAGTTTTATTTACCAGCCCTTTGCCTTTGTTTGATATGTCAAATTTTACATTTTTAGGATTATCTTTAATAGGACTTAGAAGGGCTGGTACAGACTTATTCTCATTTAAAATGTTGCGTAGAATTGAATTATCATCGACCTTCTTAGATTTCCCTACCAGCGTCCTTTTGTTGCTGGATTTTTTAGAGGCCAAGGATTTCGCCTTGACCACTAAACCAGCCTTCGTAGGTAGAGAAGTCTTTGAAAGGCTTGACTGTGCATCGTCAACTTTATTCTTCGATGACGAAGATGCTGATTTAATTTTCTTGGGTTTCGAGCAAGGTTCAAAATCAGAATCATCATCATCATCATCGATGAATACCTTCTTCGTAACAGTAGGCGAAGATCGAGCGAGATTTTTTTTCGGCACACTCAACTCACCCTGACACGCTGCAGTCGTACCGACGCCGACATTGCTGCTCCCTGGTTGACCTTTCTTGACAGACTGAGGCATATTTTCAACTTCATCCAGGAGACGCAAAAAAGCTGGGTCGATGTTGTTAAGGTCTTCCTCGGTAAGATACATATCCGTCTGAAAAGAAAATATTATTTAGATATTAAGCATTTCACAACTTACACACTTTCTGTTTTAATTAAAATAAGAAATTACCTGGATGTCACCAAAGTCATTGCTAGCCATCGGTAGCCGTTGTGAGCCGCCGCCATTATTGCGCGTGGGTAACACAATATCATCCTGCGATGGTCGGTAGTTGGCTACGAATGCCATCGCCGTCAGGGTATTCACAATTGGTGATGGAGACCTTCTTGCACCTTCCATTTCTAATTTTTAGAGATAAATTTCCACAGAGGAATACAAAACTTAAAGAATTAGAGCTTTAAAAGCACGAACACGTCTGATCGACTTAAAAGTTGAAGATGAAAAGAACTTCCTCCTCGGCATCAGTGACGCTAACGTGAGGAATTCACCCCACCAACTCCCCTACTCCACACCTCACCCTTATTCTCATTGGTTGTAAATTAATCCCACTCTTCACCCCACTCTTATTTTTTATTGGTTGAAATTAACCACTGCTGGAGCAAATGGCTAGATGCAGTAGCAGTACAACTAAATAGTGAATAGCTTTACATTATCTGACTACCATTTATTTTGAGAGAACTCATATATTAAGAAAAACACAACAATTTATATACAAATTTTATTAACGAATAATAAGAGAATACATACATTTGTTACAATTATTGACTACTTTCTGATTAAGTAAAATATTGAATTTTCCAGTTTTGTATTATGTTTGCCGATCTTTGCCTTAAGTATTAAAAGCATGATTAGACTGACTTAACTCTGCTATTGCTGCAAGTAAAGCATCTAAATTATCATTGTTTTTTTCAACACCTCGTTCGAGACTATTTACGGCTGATATTAACCACTCAAAGTTTTGCTTTGGCTCACTTTGAAAGAATCTTATATCAGAATGTCCCCAAGGCAGAGTCTTTGTTGTATTAGGAATGATGAAACGCTTGTCGTCATGATGAGAAAGAGCTACTTTATTCTGAATCTCTGTAAAAATATCATGTAAATGGCTTCTAAATGTGTTCATTTTTCGAAATATTAAACCGCCTTGTTCAACGACTTTCTTGTAGTCGTCTACCGTTAATTCTTTTTTAATAATAGATTTTTTTACACCTTTGGCTTTCTTTAGCTCATTACGGACTGACTGTACATAATAAGCTTTTGCCCCCGTGCCATAAAAGCTGATAATGGGATCCTCAGGGAACTCATCTTTCATATTTCCGAGCACTGATGGATTTTTTGGAATATTAAATTTATTTCCTTCATTATAATTAGACGTATCAAATTTTTCGGGATTTTGTACAATAAAGTCGTAAAAATTGTCGGTAAAAATTTTAATAATTAGCGAATCTGTGTCCATATACAACAACGAAGAATCATGACCGAATTTACTTTTAATAACATCATAAAAAAAGTCATACATAACCGTCTTCGACAATTCAAGTATACAAAAGCCCACGTAAATTGGTTTGTTATACAGTACTTTCAATTTACCCATTTCAATTGCTACAAAATCTTCGGAGAAAATTGTACATGACTTAAAATTTGGACGAGCTATTAGTGCATTTGCACCTATAGTTTTTCTTTGATTACCCCAGTGAGTAACTAACTTAATATCTTTTCTATTATCGACATTTTCCATTGTCTTACCAAAAACCGCGTTATTCATTAACTTATACTGATCTTTTTCAAATTTATTGGTTGCTTTATTTCGCATTTCTGTATTCAAATCAATATATTTTTTTAACCATGGCGACTGATTGAATTTAAGCACTCTGTGTGTTTTTAACACCATTAAACCATTTCTAATGGCTTGTTTTAAGTTTCTGTAGTGTACAACATATCTCTTTTTATCATTCAAATTTGGAATTAATTTCGATGATTTTGATTTTGATTCAGGCGGTATAACGTTTTCCACTAAGAATGGCAAGTCTGAGTGTAAATCGTGCAACTCTTCAGGGTAATGTATATCCACTTCAAAAATATACCCCCGTGCACTTTGATCTGAAATATTGGTAACATCTAAATCGATAATGTCTCTTTCAGATAACCACTCAAATGCACCTGTAGGTATTACCTGAGACATACTGTGTCCATATAAATTCGTGGCGTCTAGATAAGTAATGAATGATGATGGCTCATTGGGATTGTAATTAGGTAGAAACTTATTATTCGCAATATGCTTCCTTTCTGAACACTGGCTTATCCCACCACGTATACCCCTTTTAAAAAAGTGAATCATGTCAATGTCTGTTAATAGTTCTAGTTCCACTCCTGTCAATTTTAACATAGCGTCCCAAGATAAACCTGGAGCTGTATAATATTGAGCTGGATCCAATTTATATTTATTCAGACAAATTTCGCGAAAATTTTCAAATACGTCACATAAAAGAAGCACATCTGATTTTAAATAGACATCTGAATAATCGCCCAAACTCTGACACTCAAACAACCTCCATACATTTTTAGCTCTTTCATAATCTTCATCTGATATATGTGTTTCATTTAAGTTATCATAGAATTCCTGCTTGGAAGGCAACTTTCTATTATCTAACTTCTCTAAACTATCCACAAAACTGTATGGAAATACACCTTTCCGTCGCATTAAATTAAATTTTACATTATCAGCAAAAAAGCTTCTAGTCATAACCATTTGGTTGTCGGTTAAATTTTCTCCTAAATTTTGTAGTGATGCCGACATAAATTTGAAACTATCAATGAATCGTAATTTTAAAAATTTATTTTTCTTTTCTCCTTTGCTGTTAACATAATCATGCATATAAAGGTGTTTTGTAAAAGATATATATTTTTCCTTGTTTTGTGGTATTACATCAATTTTGTCTTTATGAGAACATAACTCTTTCACAAATAGGTGTATATCATATCCGCTCATATTGTGAAATATAACCGGAATAAAATTTGGTATTTTATAATTTAAATTACAGATAGAATGAGCAGCACCGAATCTTATTTTACCAGTGACGTGGCAATGATCTTTCACTTTTACATGACCTTCTTCGAAGGGTTTCTCACATATACCGCAAACAGTTGCATTATTAAAATTTTCTCTCTCCGATGATGTCAGAGGAGTCATTGGAACTATATCTTTTAAATATATATTATAAATTTCTCTTAAATCAGACTCTATACGCGATACAAAAACTTTAGCTGCATCAGATCCTCTGTATAGTTCAAACTTGGAAATAGAATTATCAAAAGAGCATTTTATGAAATATGCGAAGGAATACGGCTCATGTATGAAAGTTTTGTTAGTGTAAGAGAATTCAGGGTTTGGCTCACATGTGTTTATTGGTTTCAGGATAGATTCAAAATCAGCATACACTACGAATGGTACTTGCATTTGCCTTTCAAAATTTTCAAATTTTAATATATTTTCCGGTACCTGTTTCCCATATTTATCAATCCGAAATTGTGTCGATGGTGTTGTTGTATAAATATGATTACAATCATTTTTCTGATGAAGCATTAACTGACGCTCATTACTAAAATACAGCAAGCATCCATCACAAAAATATTTTTTATGCTCGTGAGCAGAAATTTGATGTGAAACTAACCTAGATAAATTCTTTATCCAACAATAGTGAGTTTTGGCACAGTCTACCGTACAATGATGATCCTCATCACATTCCGCGGAAATTAATAACAAATTAACATGCATACGCAATTTTTTCTCAGAGTAACGCAAAGGTCCGACAACATCATACTTTACTCTATTATTCTCAAATTTCTTTTCTAAACCATATACATTAACCGATATATTATTCAATTCTTCAAATTTTGAAATATCCCGCAATTTAACTGGAAAATCCATACCTGTCAAATTTAAAACTCTTGAATAATGTGGATAAGATGACATGTCAGATGTTCGACCATTTGCGGGGTACAGCGCTGAAGTTACAGCCCAAGCAAAACAATACTGATCCTGGTTTTCTATATTCACTATGGCCCTTTTATTTACTATGAACTTTGGTAGTTTGATGTATGATGAACCACCCAGTGGACTGTACTTATTTACATTTATTTCAACAAATTTTATTTGCACGAGGGCCCATCCTAAAAAATAATATGCAGTTATTAATCATTATTCTACACATCAACAGATATTTACATACCGGAATCACGTTCTTGGAACTCTGTAGTTTGTGTCACCATCATGTCCACAAAGGTATCGAGAAAGTTGCCTAAATCCATACTCTGGTCCAAAATCTTATTAGGGGTATTAAATGATTTCATTTCTGATATTTCTTGAGTTTGCAGTATGTATTTGGCAAACATCTCCATATTTATTTTTACTGTTTTGTGAAGTAACAGCACTTCTTCTAATAAATTTAATATTTTAGGTCTAATTTCGTTGAAAAATATTATATAGTCTAATTTCTCATTTTCACTGTGCACTCGGTAAGTTATAATTCTATATTTGAAGGCACTTCGAACAATTTCTACACCATCCATCAAAGGTACACATGAGTTTGTTCTATGTTGCAATGTTCTTTTATGAGATTGCATCTGATTAGCTGTTAGAGTCACATTACAGCTGTTACACGTTTGCAAGCTTGCAGATGTTGAAGGGTTTGAATCCACTTTTGGCCGTTTTGCTGAAGGACCATCTTGATTTAAGTTTTTACATGCTTGCCTCTGATGGCGTCGCATATTATCACCTCGCGTAAAACTAGCACCACAAATACACGTATACATCTTTGCTACGTTACTACAGGAGTCTAACGTTAAGAATGATTACATGTTAACTCCTCTCACTCTTTTATAGCAAAGTGCTGCTACGTCACAACAGATGTTATCCTTGACAAACGTACTTTTCGAGGTCAAACGATGTGGTACAAGTCTAACACAAGATCGGGTAGTGTACATCTCAGGGTCGCTTACGCCATCCAAGGTCAAGGCCACGAAGGCACAAAACGTGTGCTTGGCAAACGTACCTTTTCAAGGTCAAGTGATATGGTACAAGAGCGTGCACAGCCCAAGGACGCTTACGTCACCCAAGGTCAAGGTCGTGACGTCACATAAAGTGGTGGGGGGAGGCCCAATGTCGGCTTAGGACCTCTACTAAGGAGCTAATTACTTCCACACCCAGTGGAAGTATAGTAACGACAAAAAAAAATTTGAAAATTTTTATTGTTCAAATAGGCTTAGAATGTCATGAAACGTCGGGATTTTAAGATACTGACTTGAAATTTGGTATTCCGTTAAAGAGTTGAGGGGTAAATTGGGGTAAATGGGGGTAAACAGATGAATCAAGCAGGTAAGAGTCCATAAAATTGGTATTTAGTATATAGAAGAGAAGCTATAAGGTCTCAAAACATTTTTTGGGATTAGCACCCCCACACAATTATTAAACGGGGTGAAAAAAAAAAGTGTGATTTAGTGCGTGTGAACAGGAAACAAAAACCTCAAATTATTTTTTACTTTATTCACCCCCACTACCACTCCCCTATCGTGGATATCTAGATATCTCACTTTAAAATCTGCTATACTATTTTACTTATTATTAGATCCATTAACTACAATTATTTAGTGCAACAGAATATGAAACAGGCATACGACATGTTAATGCAGTTGCCGCTATTTTAGAGAACATTGTGATAAATATTTACGGTTAAGCTGTCAAGTGGGTTTTTGTATTTTGTTCCTATTGTGCCCAAGAATTAACATATTTAATTAACGTCTACTGGTTATTAACCACATTGTTAGTTAAATTATGTAAAAACTCAAATTCAATTAAAACCAACAAAGTTATAAATCATGACTTCTTAATCATGAAAAGGGTACTAGAAATTCCAAAGTATTATTCAAATTTGTTATAAAGAACATAAAGAACAAACCTACTACTAGTTAAAACTTTGTAACTGACCAAGAATGACATTTTCAATTGAGTTTAAAATAGTTCCTCACCATTATATAAGGAATTGTCATAAACCTTTAATAATTCAAAAAAGAAAAAATAATCAAATTATGGTAAGTACTGCATCAAGAGTCTGCATTAATTTAATTAAAAAACTACTATAACAAGCTTATAAAGCAAAAAATATTTTTGTTAGATATATTCAAATCGCCAATGAAAACGCAACGTTAATTAAATTACGTGAAAAGGCAAATTAGGTAAAAAAATTGGCGTAATTAAATTTTCGGTGTCAAAGAGTTATAACTTGCTTATTATTACATGTAATGCGTGAACTTTTTAACCAGAAAAATTGGGAAAACTCGTAACTAGAGCTCCCATTCTATCTATGTTAAAAAACTTGAAAAAGTTCAACAGTGATATGAGTGCGTATTGCATATTCGTACTTCCTTTTGCATAAATCTTGCTCTGTAAATTAAGACTAGAGGTGACTTCTCTGAGAGTGACCAATTTTCTTTAAATTAGATATAAATGAAGCTAAAAGAGGCAAAGAGGCATAAATAATTTGTTGTGCTAGAGAATATGTAACCTTCAAAAGTGTATTTTTACAACTAATTATTTTTTATTTATTTGCTTTCATCATGAATAGGGAATATTATTTAGGTATTAAGCAAATCACAACTTAAACACTTTTTTATTAATTATGAAATTACCTACTTTCTGTAAATTGTTGCCCTAATCTGGGCACGCTAATATACTAGCCAGGTAAATACTTTAAAATACTATTGGAGAACCAATCAAAACAGCTACTCTTCTAGCTAATACTGATGAAGTATTGAAGTACATGATAGGATTCCTAGCATTTTAAAGCAAAAAATATATTGAAAATAATTAAATCATTTATTTAACTTCAGTCATTCTTACTTTTTTATTTAATATGAAATTATCTACTTTCTGTATATTGGTACCTTAAATCTGGTCACACTAATATACTACGTAGTAAAACATTTTAAAACACTAATCATTTGAGAACCAATCAAAACAGCTACTCCTGTAATTCATTACTTCGTCAGTATTAGCTAGAAGAGTAGTTGTTTTGATTGGTTCCCCAATAATGAGTGTTTTAAAGTATTTACCTACGATCACTACTGTATATAGTAAAAACAGAGATGTGGTAACTACACATCGAGTAAAAAACACACTACCTGCCATCTATGTAAGTTGAATTTTACATATTGTAAACAAAACGCACTGTAAACAAATCGCACGGTAAACGAAACGCACGGGACACGCAATTATAGGTGGCTTATATCGCTGACGCGGGGTTTAAAAAACAAATGCGCCTACTTAATTTTCAAACGCTGTCAAAACTGACAATATTTGTTGAATAATATTGTTGACTAGTAAACTAAATCCAGATTTTACTAAATAACTAAATAAATATGATTGCAGGTAAAGTATAGTACATAATTCGAGTTGTAAGGCAATTACGCACTCATGGAAAAACGCACTCACGCGGCATCGTGCGTAACTTTTCCATTCGTGCGTAATATGCTTCTTACATCACTCATTACGTAATATACTAGAAGCTTGAGCTAGACTTGCGCACCGACGATTGCATACTATAAAGTAAAATCTCAGACTCAGACCAATAGAAAATTCGATGTAGTTTTAATTTTATTCATTGTCTTTGACATTTCAGTTTTTTTCCAAAATATTCAGAATAATATTTTCGGCAATAAAAAGAATACTCCTCTCCCCTGCTCTACATATAAAATTTTGGGATTAATTTTATCGGCATGTAAAAAATGAGGTAATAATTCTATGCAGCAGTAGAGAAAAATGTCCATTTTCTCAAAACATGACAGAATAATTTTATGAGATAAAAGAATTGTGAGTTTTGTGTTGTGTTATGGATTAAGAATGGGTACTGGATATGTCAAACATGTTTATTTTTTTTCTTAAATAATAATAGAATTAAAAAAGCTAATGCATTAGAAACAATACAATAAAGTTAATATTGTTTTCACAAATAATGTGGCACTCCAAAAAACAATCTTATTTTATTGTAGTTAAGTGTTTTATGGAGGGACTATTTTTATTAATCGTGTGGTGGCTTAGCGAAAAGATCGTGACCTGCTGCATTAAAGCTCAAAATTTTGCACACTTCTTATGTAGCCTCAGTACTATCAATTCGGGGGGGGGGATTTCAGTGTCCGCCATCTTGAAATACGACGCCATCTTTGTTTTCTTTGAACTGTACCTGTAAATTTTCGATTTTTATTTGGTTTTTACTAAATATCTCCCCAACTTCTGGGTTTGTAGCAAAACGAATTTAATTTAAACTAAATTTGCTACAATTTGAGACCAGAGCCTCTTTTGTAACTTTAATATTTTGCGAGATACAAGCTTCTAAACTTTTGGACTTTTTTCAGGTTATTACGAAAATCCATATTTTTGTCGGTTTTGCTAAATATTTCCAATGCAGTCAGTTTTATAGCAATCATTATTTTATTAATGTTTAAGAAGAATAAATAGGCTACAATGTGAGTAAAGAAAGACATCGATACAATTACAATTTGCTGAGATAATGTATTTGACCATGTTACAAAAAAAAAAATACCACGTGATCGCGTCGTATTTAGAAAGTCTGGATGCTTATATCTCGCAAAATATTAAAGTTACAAAAGCAAATCTAGTCTAAAGTTCTAGCAAATTTAGTCTAGATTAAAACTGATTCGAATAGTGTTGCTGTAAACCGATTTTCGTAAAAACCTGAAAAAAGTCCAAAACTTTGGAAGCTTGTATCTCGCAAAATATTAAAGTTACAAAAGCGACTCTGGTCTCAAATTGTAGCAAATTTAATTTAAATTAAATCCTTTTTGCTACAAACCCCGAAGTTGAGGAGATATTTAGTAAAAACCAAATAAAAGTCGAAAATTTACAGTTATACTCCAAAGAAAACAAAGATAGCGTCGTATTTAAAGATGGCGGACAATGAAATCGGGCACTCCCCCTTGAATTGATAGTACTGAGGGTATGTAAGAAGTCGGCGCTTTAATCCAGCAGGTCACGATTCTGGCCAGTATTTGTTCTGAGCCACAACACTAAGACGAGATTAAGAAAATATGTTTCAACGAATTATTGAAGTACATTGTGTGTCTGTAACCGTATACTTTTTTGATTTCATTAATTGCTGTTTAAGATAAAATTAAAATGCAGAATAACTTACGTGACAATCTTCTGAAGATTTTTCATTCTTTTCATATCCATTCTTAATTAGTGAATCAGTTTAAATGGCAATGCCTGATTTATACTATATTTTAAATACATTATCTCCTATATATTCTTATACTTTGACATTATGTGATTTGATAAGGATCTCTGAATATACGCGTTAAGCAAACATATACCCCAACTTAGTATTAAAATATATTCAAGAAACAGCAACACGGAGAACAAAATTCAATAAATGGTTGGTACTCTAAGCTTTGAAATTAAAAATTTAAGAAAGGCAATTACTACAGAGCCTGAGTGGCAATAATCCTTAAAAATAATTAAATCAAGTAGAAAATGGCACAAAGCAGTTGCGACAATTATATTAAGAATTGTAAGTAGTTCGCTCCCAACGCTATATTTGCTGTAAATGCCGTAAAATGCACCAGTACAATGCTGGAAATACGGTTATTTTGTAATGCTAAAAGACCATCTGGGCGTTAAAGATATTGTCGTCGTAAAAATATGTATATATGAAGGCATTAATTAAGTATTCCAAAATCGCAGTTTACAAACTATTTCACAAAATAGCGCTACAATGTTTTCACGTTATGTTGCCATATAAAAACTATAGCCTGGTCAGTTTTAAACAGTGACGTCTCTCGGTGACGCTGAAAGGGTAAAATTGTTTTTGGAGAAAACAATACTTTTCGATGGGAGGTCCAGCGACCTAGATAACAACATGACTAACTCTTAAAGAGTACTACAAGCAGCCCCCGCATCAAATTACGGGCCCCGTAATCGCCGGACTTGACGGGCCCCGCGAAATCTATGAAGCGCCTCTTTTTTTTTTCGAAAATGCCAAAATGGACTCGCGGCGCTCCTGATATCTACCCTATATAATTTAACTCACAAATATTATGTTAAAAATGTCTAATGTAAACAACTACATTATCGCAGATGATTAATAGTTATTGTAACAGTTCACTTTTTAGCCATTAACCAATTTCTATTAAAATCTACTAAATTACATATTTTTTTATTTTTATTAACAAAAATACCTAACGCCGCCACTGTTGTCAAGGCATTTCTAGACAAACAATATTACGCTGGAACAGAATGGTTCGAAGGCTTTCGAGATTAGACATATTTCTCCAATAGGAGATCATAAATTGAAAATAATTGTAATTGATTTGTAATCCTATGCTCCACTTCTGTATATACCCATAATGCAGTGCGAGAACAGGGCATATAAAATGTCCACTCAATGTTTTCGAACCAGTTTTCATCGGGCCTTTGGCCCTACAAGCAGTCTACTTGTGTGTTATCTAATTAGCTATTATGGTAAGTCTTACCAATTAATTTTTCAGAAGTTTGGCCTAAGCATTTCTCTAGTAAAGACGTAAAGAATTACATGTAGAATTTGATAGTGTAGCTATAGCTGCTTTAAGTACATTTTAACAATAAAGTACATCATGGTGCCAGTGTTTAGTTTGCCTACAAATAGTCAGTCAATAGAAATTCGCAATTTGACCGAGTTACAACTGACAACAACCTATAATACGTTTCTGTAACCATCGATGTGTGTCCGTCGCTTCACAGCAGTTACTGTAAGTACAAGAACATTTATATTTCTCCATTGTGTTTATCGGTGACTTGCAGTGCCTACGGACTAGATTCCCTACATTTCCGTCATGCCGCTGGTTGTTTTTCCAGCTTCTCAGCATTATTACCGGTGGTGTAGTGCGAATTTTCGATTTTGAGTCCCCATAGCTCGTGGGCCTATTATACTTTTGTCTACCTATTTTATGTTGGAACAGACAAACAAAATTGTTTTCGGAAGTGCGTCATACCTTCACTTTAAAAAACATATGTAAATATTTCTTTGAATATAAAAAGTTAAATTATGCACAAGCACGTAATTTTTGTACAGTTTAGTTAAGTTTATTGCTATGCTTTTGATTCGTAATCATTTGCAATATCTTTATTCATTCCTAATCGTTTGTTTATTTGTTAGCTTTTGTTTAATGTTCTCTTCAAGTAATATGCTCATTTCATTTGTCAATACTGTTACTTATAGAGATTTGTTCATTCATTTCAAATATCAAAATATTTTGTTTATTAGTAATATTATATTTAATGTTTTCCTATAGTAATATTACGTTGGCCAACTAATTAACTATTTTTTCATTAGAGTATTCCTTGTAGTTGTTATGCCAAACATTAGTGCCTTACATTCACCAAATATTCAAACCACAAAAATTCGAATGAAGAATGAATTATTTTAACTCAAAAAAGAAAACAATGATTAAAAGAAAACCGTTCAATATTGGCTGCAAGTTCTACATTTATTTTACATAAACTCTGCGGTGATATAATCGGTGATATATATCACGAAATTATTGTTGGTCGAGATTATAACTACCACTGTATAATCAATATTTGATCCTGGAGATGAGGCATCATTATTTATAGTAGTCAGTAGTAATATAACTTCATGAGGAACAGACCGCAATCTAAGTAAGGTATATTGGGCAAACGATACTATTGATTACGACAAGGTGTAAGAAACACACAGCTGATATAAAATATGACTAAGCTCTTAACAATGATAATTAAATGAAGGATATTAGCAATTTAGTTAATTCAGTTTGTTGGTATGTTTGACAGGTAAAATATTTATTTTAACCAGAAAAACTAAACTCACCCCTAAAATGGAATCGGATAAAAGTACATCGATCGAATTACTAGCTAAAAAATAGGCGAAATCATATACGAAAACAAGCAGAAAAAACAAACAGGTCAGTAAGCACGAACATATATTCGAATGTGCACAGCATGTGTGTTGCACATTAAATTATTCGTTAAAACGTTGCTAAATTAAAAATAACTTTACGGTTCGCACCGCATGTTGCAGGAAATAGAAAATTAAGTTGTGAATGATTATATTCATTTGGCTCATATGGTGGTAAGGCGTGTCAATGGCGGCTAAATGATCGAATCAATGAATACACAACAATAGGATGAATTGTGGGTGAACAGGCATATCAGAAAGACAGTGTAACCATTCCGACCTACCTCTATTCTTACATATAATGAAAATTGTTGTTCTTACTGACTGTAGGTGTTAAATTTGCAATGAAATGTATAATTAAGAATATAAACGGGGAATACTACAGAGCAACTGTGAAATCCTGCCCACATACGTTTAATGGTACATACAGAATGACAGCTGCTTAATTGACTATTATTTTAACGCAACGTTTATTATTTTAATTTAGGAAATAAATGGCTTTCTGCGATGCTGACTTGACCGGCGCTTAGATACTAAATTGCCGGATAAAATACAATTCGGTTATTAATAGCCCAAAATCTGACCCAAACGTTTCTTTTCTCACCTTTGGGCCAATATAAATTCTTCCTAATTAACGCTATTTCTTATCACCATCAGGGGCGCACTGGCACAGGAGAGGCCCAATGGGACTTCAACCCTAAAAGGCCCATTGGTAAAGTCTTGGTATTAACTACCAAGAAATAAATTGTAAACTTGTAAATTAAATTATAAACTTTCAACATTCTGCTTTGTGTTCGATATACAGTGTCATTATTATTATTGAAACTGCATGCATGCTTGAATGAATTCATAGTTATTTATATAACCGAACTCAGTTTGTCAGATGCTCAGGAGCCGTATCATCTTCTATTATAGTTATTTCCGGCGTTACTCAAGGATCGCATATCGGTCCATTATTATTTAACCTGTTTGTTAATGACATTAGCGAGGTACTCATTAACAGTAATTATTTAA
This sequence comes from Rutpela maculata, assembly GCA_936432065.2. Classification (NCBI taxonomy): domain Eukaryota; kingdom Metazoa; phylum Arthropoda; class Insecta; order Coleoptera; family Cerambycidae; genus Rutpela; species Rutpela maculata. The sequence continues at coordinate 41,867,571 of OW386291.2, read as the reverse complement.
TGTTTGCTGACGATTTGAAGCTATTCAGAGTCGTGGACAACTCTTATGATGCCTCTCTTTTGCAAAGTGATAATTTAGTTCGATGGTGTAACATCAATCTATTAAAACTTAACCCTGCTAAGTGTAATAAAATTTCTTTTACGAGAGGCAATATTTCTGTAATATTCGACTACCATCTCAATAATGTTACCTTAAACAGGGTAAATTCCATAAAATATCTAAGTGTAATATTCGATTCCAAGATGACATTCAAACCTCATATATCAAAAATCACAACACAATCACTGAAAGTGTTAGGTTGCATCAATAGGGACTCTCTTTTTGTCTACTAAAACATACAAATTGCTCTACTCTTCTCTGGTAAGGAGTCTACTAGAATATGACGGTGTGATATGGCATCCAGCATATAAAGTCGATAAAGAATCCATTGAGAATATCCAATCAAAATTCCTTAGACAATGTGCATTCATGATGGTTCATCCGGTAGGCGAATATTTCTACAGTGATATTGTTGCAGAAGCTTCCAGAATCGACATAAGTCGAAGCCAAAATAAAAATTTGGACTTAGAAAAAATTTAATTTTTTTTAATTTTAATTCCTCTGCCGAAGACATTGACCATGGGGAGACAGGCACTAAATATATCATTCAAGAGAATAGATGTAAAATTCTAACTATAAGAAATACCAAAAGGTAAAATCGGCAAAAGTGGCAAAGGCGGCGGAGCGCCTATAAGCAAAAATTTCCCAAAAATCAATGAAAATGCACAGGGCCGGTTTCTCGCATAAAACGAGTTTGGATTCACCCAGCGACTCGCAATTTGGTCGAGTACGTTGGGTGGTGAATACAAAGCGATGGTAGAAAAGCCAATAACAGAGCTTTCCAAATAAAAAATTTATAGAGAAAAACGCCTTGTGCATAAAAGAGCAAAAATTCAATTTTGTCTTCAACCTTCTATCACTTGAGCGGAGAAGAGTGCAACTCGATTTATGCTTTTTGCATAATTTAACTAATTGCAGTATGAACTGTCCAGAGATACTTCAGTTGATTGACTTTAATTTAAACGATCGTAGAACAAGAAATCAGAACTCTTTAAAATACCTTTTCATCTTACAAATTATGGTCAAAATGAGCTCATAAGCAGATTACTCCGAACAGCAAACTCATCCCATAAAGATATAGAACTTGGCTCGTCACTATATTCATTTAAAAACCAAGTTAAATCTTGTATAAGTAATTAAAATTAGGTCTAAAACATGGTCTAGCTGAATTTTATTGTATTTGTAAAAATTTTTATTTCTTCTGTTTTATTTATTATTCCAAAACTATTTTTATGTAATTATGTTCTCATTTATTATTATAAATAAATAAATATTAAAAGAACTTAAAACGTCTATTTTATGAACTGTACTTCATTACAGTGCGTTTTTGGTGTCCTACTTTCATTTTTTGAGACATACATGTCATGCTATCAAATTAATTAAATATATATTTAATTAATATATATTAATAAAATTCATATATATTATTTTACTTACAGCAACCAGTCATACTGCAACATGCTGATCTTTGGAGTTAGTAACTTACCTGAAAAGAAAGAAAACCATTATTAGATAAAAATGAAGCAAGAATTGTCTAACTGTTCATATATTGACAAAAAGCATCAATTGTAAAATTTTGACAAGTATATGTATAATCAGCTAAATAAGCTCGAGGTTGCCGTGAAAGGAAAGTTTTTCGGGTCTAAATAAATTTGAGATTTTATTTCAGAAAATTTAAAACTTAAATGGGGAAAAAAACGTGTTCAGTTGAAAAAATTAAGTTTATGTTGTGAAACGTGAAGCCATAAACTAACACAAAAGGAACAATATGAGTTCATTAAGACATGAGGCACAACTAAGTAAAAAATTTGAAGAAACACCAAATTTTTGCAAAATTATTTTTTTTTTAAGATTTTATTCCTCCGCCGAAGACATTGGCCATAATGCCATTATATATCCTGTTCTAAAGACTTAACGATGTAATGTATGTAAATTGGTAAAAAATCAGCGAAAATGCACACGAGTTTGGATTCACCCAGTGACTCATAATTTGGACAAGTACGCTGGATGGTCAATACAAAGCCATGGTAGGAAAGCCAATTGCAGGGCTTTCCAAATAATAAAGTTATAGAGAACACCGCCTTGTGCACAGGACTCAAAAATCCATTTTGCCAAAAAGTCGTTCGGAGGCGACTCGCTGACATTTTTCCTATACGGCGCCCTTCTAAAAATAAATTGGTGTCGCGTTACCTAGACGCACGGAAGTGAGTTCTTCTACATGATCGCCAGCAAGGAAGGTAGAGTGGTTAAAAGCTGTGGTTTCAAAAATAAGGATTTATTAGACATTTTCGGCCTAGAGGGGATTTAGAAAAAACAAAAAGAGAACAAAAAGAACAAAAAGGATAAAATAACAAAATTGTACAAACATAAAGAAGGGGGAAAGAGGGACTGGAAATTTGTAAAGTAGAAGAAAGATAAAGACTAAGGGTAGAAGTAAGTTGTCGTAGGAGGAAGTGTGACTAAGGAAGTTGCCTGATGATAGGCAATGCCTGGTATGGTAATGGGTGTTTTATAAGTATGGCATTATGCTCTCTGATTCCGGTTATACTGCGGGTTAACGGACTACCGGCCAGTTTGAATTGGTAGAATTTTTGTGAAGTTTCTTGAACCTAGTCCGCTAGTGGGGTTATGTCGTGGCAACGTGCATAGAGATCTCTAAGGGAGGTGTACCATCAGTCTGAAATAAGGCGCATAAATTTGTGTTCTAATACTCGCAATTTCCGGTTTGTCGTGGCCGGGATGCTGCACCACACCGGCGCTGCGTATGTGATGGCCGGCCTGATTACCATTATGTAGCATACCTTTAATCGGAAGATATTTGAGCAGCCTATAATACTCGATGCTGTCCGAACACGGGGCTTTGTCATTTGGTAAATTCCGTACACGCAATTTCCGAGGGCTTGGCCATGACTTTTAAAAATCCGCGTCGAGTCAATTGGATATCATGGCCAATCAGTGAGTTTACATCATTTTTGATGCGGTCGTATTCTGAGTGGTTCTGTATCAGTACGTTATGTATATTTTGAAAGTGGTCAGCTAGATCGTTCGCCTTCCGCGAGTCCGTCATAGCCGTCTATCTGTTTGGTTTTGTCAAGGCGGGTATGGCTTCCCGCGTATTTTTCATGGTCCTCAACAGTTTCCACAGAGAGTTGTCTCGAGGATTCAATGCTCCCAGACTATTGCGCCATTTCCAGTTTTTTGCGGTGTTGAGGGCGGTCCTGATCGGCCGTTGCAAGTTGTTATGATGCACTAGAATGATCTAGGTAGGGAAACAAAAAAAACCATTTTGGTAGTTTTTTGAAATCCCTAATATTTCATTGATGTGTTTATTGCATATTAAAGTGGTAATAATGGAGCTAACACAAAACGTATGTGAACAATGCCTATCAATATACTTTGTATTTATGTAACTCAACAATTATTCATGTTATTATTGGGCGGACATGTCTGAAATAATCATATGATGAAATCTAACCAAATGATTTAATGATTCAAACTTTGAAAAGCTCTCTGGGTACTTATACTAATTCTTGTACAACATGTATACATTACTCGGCGAGATTAACTTGAAAATTCTTATAAATATTAAATGTACCTCTATTCTCATCCTACACGATATCATGATTAGCTTATTCTGAACAGGTAGCGGGTGGTCCATTAAAGTGAGAGTTTGTTTTTCTTAAAACCTGACGTGAATAGAATAGTTATATTACAATGAGCTCCTAAATTATATATTTTAAGAGCACCGATTACGTGTTGTATGATTCCATCTTAGAGAAAAGAGTGTTTTTAGTTTTATATCGCACTGTGCTCATCGCGGTTATACCTACTTTAAATTTCCTCTGCTTTCGGTTCTATTAGGCTACCTAGAATTTCCGAGAGAACTTCAGTTTGTTTAAAACAATTAATTTGTTATGATAACAGAATTAACAAAATTCACAAATAAAGCGTATTGCTGGGGATATTATTATATTCTTTGCAAAAACGGAGAGCATACTGCATTTGATTAAACCGTAAATATCGCTCGTAGAGAAAACAATTTTCATATCATTGTGTTAGTGAACGAATTCTGAACAACTTTCAAAATGTCCGTCCGTCCGCCCGTCACGTTTCTTGTAAGCACGATAACTTAAGAAAGAAAAGTCCGTTTGTATTGAAATTTGGACAGTACGTTAGTGTTTTTGAAGAAAATCAATCAGTAAATAAGAAATTTATTAATCATTTAATTTAATAAAAATTATTTTCTTAATTTTTGTCGCTTGTACTTTAATAGAAATCTTGTGAAATGTTATCTCCATAGTATATTTTTTTTTGTTTATACATTTTACTAATATATATATATATATATATATATATATATATATATATATATATATATATATATATATATATATATTTTATAATAATATATCTAATGCATTGAAATATGGTTCTCGAAACATATATATACAATTATTGTAGTAATGTGTGATGGTCCAGTGGCTAAAATTTTGCCCAGACAGGTTGGATGTTTCGTTTTCAATTTTTTTTATCGTATATATGTTTTCACAACAAAGTTGGTATCACAAAATTTAAGATGTCCAAAAACTAACATTATTTACAAGAAAACTGCGAACAGTATCCTATAAAATGTGTAACAATTATATAAAAAGCTCAGTGAATTGGCGAAGAGTACGTTTTAGCTTGTTATTAATAATTATTAACAACTAGAACTTGTTTATATGCATTATTTTTTTTACTGAATATATTTTTGACCAAATTCAAGTAATGTTTTTTTGGAAAGGAAGATTGCCTATTGGGTAAATCAACTTATGTGGTATGAACTTTTCGTTTTAAAAACGATTTTTGTAATTTTCAAAATTTAATACTCAACAATAATGGTGTTTAATTTAAAAATATCTAATGTTCACCGAACCTCATATATTTAAGATATTTTCAAAATCGAGTAACAACATTAACACTCTTTCAAAGCATTCCAGACACAGAATAAAGCAATAATGGACATCCATTTGGGTGATTTCAATCGAAAATATACCTGCACCTACATTGAACCACCAGGTATAATACACTCTCCTACATGATCCAGCATCTTTAAGAATGCAGCAGCAGCGTGCATAGAGAGAATTGTAAACATTCATTAACATAATTTAGGTTTATTTATTATGGAAGTGTATGCATGTACAACGTATGTTTGTTTTAAATCTGTCGATCTTTTTATCCTGTCTATAACTAATTACCACCTACCGGTAACTGTACTGTTGTGTATTTTGGTACATTAAATTTTATTTTTAAAGCAGCAGAGAGTAATAAAAGTACGTTCTTAACTGCGCTGGAATAGCAAGCGGTTAAAACCACGCTTCACGTTTTTATATTATTATTCGTTAGATTAAAGTATTCATTGGTTTTATTGTATATTTTTCTATAAATTAACTTGACTGACACTCTGCTTCTACTATTTTATGCAGTGTTTTTATACTACTTCCTTTGCGGAGACAGCTGGAATCTTTGATGTGAATCTGAGCAATTGCCACGAACACGTAATCGGTGAGTTATATTGAACAGGCGTTTCTATAACCCCATCTAGAGATAACTTAAAACTAAAATTAAACTAAAAAAATGATCTATTTATATCTGAACTTTTATCACGTGTTTCCAGTTAGATCTTCGTTAAGACCGTCAAAAGTTCCACAAAATAATAATTTGCATACATTGTTTATAAAGTGCATTTGGCATTTAGTTTTTTATGATTCTATGATATATTTTTACAAATTTTATGACAATATTGACGGCATTTATTTTAAGGCACTGTGTTGTTTTACAACATGTTATTATAGAACGACCTATTCTAAATATTTAGATACAACAAAAACGTTCAATATTCTTGGGGGAGAATCATAAGTAAATCACCTAGATTAGATATAAAAAAATCTTATGAAACACAAGAATGGTAACTTAAACTATCAGTAAATGAATAAATAAACACAAGATGTTCCCCTATTTATTAGTTTGTCTACTACTTCTTCTTTTTTGACGGTAAGTTCTATCATTTCAGTCTAAGTGTTTTCGCCTTATCAGCACCCATGCTTTCTTTAAGGCTAGGATTTTGCAGAGTGAGATGGAAATATGCGTTTATTTTCGGTTTATTATAAATATTTAAAAAATCATAAATGGTATAATCTTTAAAATAATTTCAGATACTTCCCATTGCTCTAAGGAATACGACCATATATAGTTTTTATCATTAATTTTGTATATAGGCAAATGCCATACTTTAATAATGAAATTAGGCACTATTTTCATTGACAAACTACGATATTTAAATATAACAGAAATTTATAATAAAAAATATTTATAGTTGTATTCGTTAGATCTATAGCAAGTATCTAAAGCAGTTTTAAGATTATATTATGTGTAGTTTTTTAAATATTTACAATAAATCGAAAATACAAGCATATTTCCCTCTCACTCTGCAAAATCCTAGCCTCAATTATAGATTATATCCCGAGAGCTCTGAATTTTGTCGGATAAACGCAGGTAACTTTTTTGTAAAATTTTGCTTAGGAAATGTTCGAGACTTATCATTTACCTTAAAAGTCCGAGCCGGAAGGTCGAGGGCTTTTTGTGTAAGTTATTAAGTCTAGAACATTTGCTTGAAAGCAAAACTATAATAAATAAACATAGCTCGAGTTAACCGCAGTTTGTGTGATAAGATTTAGAGCTCGAAGGTACTTGTATGATATTTAAAAAAACAGCTGCCCAAGGAATCACTACTTCCAGATCCAGATTTTCCTCGAGATTTTCTATCCAAGTCACTCACAACGAAAACATTTTATATGTGGAAATAATTGTTTATGGAACTTTAATAATATAATATTTGAAATCCTCTACCCTAAAAACCCATAAAACGATATCCCCACATCGGTAGTGGAGTGGGTGTAGCGGTCTAGTGGGGGCAAATGAAGTAAAAAAATATTTTGAGGTTTCTGGTTCTTCTAAATCACATTTTTTTTCATCCCCTTTAATAATGGGGTGGGGGGTGGTAATAAAGGTGGCTAATGTCAAAAATTTTTTTGAGACCTTAGCTTCTCTTGTATATATTAAATACCAATTTTATGGCCTTTTAGGTCTGTTTGATTTACGTATTTATCCCAAATTTGCCCCAATTTACCCCCCCTCCCCACAACCATTCGACGGAACGAGATGAAAATATAATCTAGTTCCAGATCTCGTTAAATTACATATGTGTACCAAAATTCAAGTCAATATCTTAAACGGTTCCAGAGTAAACGTGCGCACAAAAAAATTAGACAGACAGACCGACAGAACTTTTTTCCGCTCAAACTTGAAATCTCGACGTTTCATGACATTCTAAGCCTATTTGAACAATAAAAATTTTAAAAATTTTTTTTGTCGTTACTATACATCCACTGGATGCTCGACTGGATGTGGAAGTAAAATGAACAAATTCCTTATGCTTTTATACTTAGGTTTTTGTTTATAGAAACATACACTTCTTTTTATACAAGTTAAGCAACAATCATTATTATTTTATTATATTACAACCAAATATTTTGAAGTTTTTGGTTCCTGTACACACACTAAATCACATTTTTTTTTTTATTCCCTTCAATAATCGGGTGGGAGATGGTAATGGGGGTTGCTAATGGCAAAAAAATGTTTGAGACCTTAGCTTCTCTTGTATATACTAAATACCAATTTTATGGACATTTACCTGCTTGATTTACCTATTTACCAACTCCGCATTTACCCCAATTTACCCCCCAACCCTTCGACGGAATAAGATGAAAATATAATCTAGTTCCAGATCCCGTTAAAGTACAAACGTTTACCAAATTTCAAGCAAATATCTTAAACGGTTTCAGAGTAATCGTGCGCATAAAAAAGTTACACAGACCGACAGACAGACAGAAATATTTTTTCGCTCAAACTTAAAATCTCCACGTTTTATGACATTCTAAGCCTATTTGAACAATGAACATTTTCAAAGATTTTTTTGTCGTTACTATACTTCCACTGGATGTGGAAGTAAAATAAAACTCGGCATAACTAAAGACTACAGTAGGCGTGTTGGCGCGAAACTTGAAAAGCATTAAACTGCCAAGATTTTCGTATTGTTCCGTGTCTATTATGTGGAAAGGCAAACAAAGATTTATAAAAAGTTCTGTCCAGTTGGAAGCCCCATTTCATGATTTTTATGGCACTTTATGGCAACTTGATATGGTGACTATAAAACTATAGACTTTATTTCTATGAAAGGTATTTCTGATATTCTTAGAATTTGGAATTTTTTCTCTAAAAAATAGTTACATTTGGTGTTCCTATGTTACATATTAAATACCTTTAATAGTTTTCTTGGAACCACGTCCACGATGGAAGATGCATTGTCAAAGCGGGTACCAGGGCCAATTGGTCTTTGTGTCGTGGATTTAGATATGGGTTTGAAAATGTGGGAAATTAATCTTATTTACCACTTTAATTTCAAAGATACTAATGTTTCCGTAGATCCTAGTATACCGTGCGTGTAATTTCCCATTAGGCATGTACATTCACGTAGCACGATAGATATGACAACATAGCTGCCGTAAATTCCTCCGTCGAGCGGAGCATCCCAGCCTGTTATTTTATTTCAGTCAGCTGGCACGTGCGATGTTGTAATTTTACTCCCTATGCCTAGCGTTCGGCTACACGCACGGTATATAGTTCATGAGATAAAAATGATTTGTCCGAATACGTTTCTAGCTAGTATCAATTACAGAGCAGCACAGTAAACTTGAGAACATATTCTGTAAGTTGTCGCATATTTCGACAATATTTCATCTTCCTCAGACATAACCTCAATAGTGCGTATGATGTCTAATGATTGGAACAGGCAATCTCGATAAGTATGGGACCTGAATTACCGACCCAGGGTACCGGGAAATGTTGGAGATAACAAAAAATAATTTCAAAACATCTTTCCGCACTCCACACTATGTTGAGATGTATTGACAGAAAAAACTCTCAAGTCAAAACAAACTATACATTCTTTTAAAATTTGCTCTTTTCATATTCCTATACTGCTAATTTTTTTTAATCGAAGAGGCAGGCCATTAAAGCATTTAATTCTCGTAGAGGTTAAGCCATTTTCAAATAACTTCAAATTAACAGAAGAGGTAGTTAAATGCTAAATCGTGGAAACAGCTGCCTGAGAAAAAATTTTGGTAATTATTTTTGACATAAAGGAAAATTTCTTACATGGTAAATTTAATAAACTAAGTCTTTAAAAATGGTCCTACACTATTGCACCCACGATGGTTCTATTATTTTCTGAAGTTTAAACAGCCTGTTATAACGACAACATAATCCACAATATTAATCTAGATAAAACGCGAGAATGATACAAAACACACTGATGTATTCGTGATCTCTGAGCTGAAAAATACGTAGAACAATGAGGAAAATTTAATACATATAATCAATGTGGTCCTGAAAACTTAGTTTATTATCTATATAAATTTCAAGATATTTTGTTGTGGTTACTTGTTCAATGGACTTTGATTCAGTTTTAAATAAATGTGATTCACTGATTATGCTTCATCTTAGAGTAAAATTAATAAAATATGTCTTAGATATATTTAAACATTGCTTGTTACATATGAACCACTTAGTAAAACAGTTAATCATACTATATAATTTTATTAGAGCGGCTTTGGTAACAGTCTGCGCCATAAGTAATTATTATCATCAGCAAACACTAGCAAATTTTCATCTGCATCGATTTCTGGTGAGTCGTTAACGAATATTAAAAATAACAGAGGTTTAGAATGGATCCTTGTGGTAGTCTAATTGTAACATCTTGTCATGGTCATATCTTTATAGCCTAATATTTCAGGCCTAGTTTTATCATCCTCAGACAACTTTATTGAACGATGTACTTAAAATGTGGAGTGATTATGAGCTAGATCAATTCTACACAATCACACTTCGCTATTAATGCATTGTACCTTATCCAAATAAACTGTGACTCAAATATGTGTTCTTTTGGACTTTCTGATTTATTAATCGATATTTATTACTGACATTTTGAAATAAAAACAAGTAATAAACAGAAAACGATAAGTTTTAATGGGAGAAAAAATATACATTTAAAATGGAACAGAGACTATAAGGACATTAAGATTATTTTGATTTAAAATGACGACTTATCTAAACAGAAATAAATGTTCAAAGTATATTGTTAATTTATTTATGACTTGTCTATTTGTAGATTGCTGCTATATTTTACTACAACATAATTTCTCTGCTAATTTGATTACCGCACTTAAATATTGATTGTATCGATCAAACTATTAAAATTAATGGTAAGGAGATATTTTTGTTTAGTGCGTTAATATCAACTACAAGTGTTTATTTCTGGTTTCAATAAGTCTTATCAGCTCAGTTTACTTTAATTTAAAACATTTTGATTTTTAGGCTACTTGAAGTTTTATTTCAGACTATATATATCCTTATGTCGTGCGTGCCATGCTAAAAATAAATTATTGAAAGCTGTGGACGGAAATAGTTGTGAAGTAATTACTTCCACGTCCAGTGGAAGTATTATAGTAACGACAAAAATTTTTTTTTAAATTTTGATTGTTCAAATAGGCTTAGAATGTCATGAAACGTCGAAATTTTAAGTTTGAGCGAAAAAAATTCTGTCTGTCGGTCTGTCTGTAACATTTTTTTGTGCGCACGTCTACTCTGGAACCGTTTAAGATATTGACTTGAAATTTGGTACACATATGTATTTTAACGTGATATGGAACTAGATCATCTTATCCCGTTGAAGGGGGTGAATTGGGGTAAATGGGGGTAACTAGACAAATCAAGCAGGTAAGAGTCCATAAAATTAAACGATTTGACGTTCTTGCCGCTACACCAATCCATAACATTTTTGTACTTACTTTTATATTTGTTCTGAGATTTTTCGGGTAATAAATTATTTATTGTATCATTAGTTACTTGCCTTAATTCTGGCGGTGTACATAATAGTTCATCTTCACTAAGCGATTTATGATTTTTGGCACAATTATTACTTATAAAGCGAGAGTTAGGTGGCTTTTTCGGCAGCTCATCGTTTTATGAACTTTGAGATATTTTTATGGTTTAATGGATGATAACGATTCATAAAATCGACTTCTGGCAGGGCACCTCCTGCCAGGAGCGTCACGAACACTGTTTAAAAATCAGTGAAATCATATCATCGTTACAAGGCTCATTTTTTTTGTGTGTACACATTTTATGTTTAGAATGAATAAAATATGATCGCCAGAAAGTGTGGGCCGTCAGGAGGCGCAGCCAGAAAGGTAATAATGATACAAGAGTCAAGTTAGCCGAAAGTTTAAATTCCTGTATATTTAAGAGCCTATGGTACTTTTGTTGACACTAAGAACTTTACGGGGAGGCTATTCTATTGTTGAAGGAGCTTATATTTACGTTTTAAAAAGGAGCCAGAACTTGTAACGATGAGTTTAGAGTTCTGAGGTGAAATATGCGAAAAAAAATCCAATTTTCTTCAAAAATCCTAAACATTTTCTTTCTGGCTAGCCTTACTGACGGGAGTTTCTTTCTGGGAATTTTTTCTGTGTTCAAAACATTTAAATAAACATGCTGAACCTTAAAAAAGTTTGTAGCGATGATGTTATATAACTCCGTTTTTTTTACAATTAATTATTTTTATTTATTTGCTTTTATCATGATTAGAGAATATTATTTAGGTATTATGCAAATCACAACTTACACGCTTTTTTATTTATTATGAAAATACCTACTTTCTGTATATTGTTGCCCTAATCTGGGCACGCTAATATACTAGTCAGGTAAATACTTTAAAACACTCATTATTGGAGAACCAATCAAAACAACTACTCTTCTAGCTAATACTGACGAAGTATTGAATTACATGATAGGATTCTTAGCATTTTAAAGAAAAAAAATATATTAGAAATACTTAAATCATTTATTTACATTTAGTCATTCACACTTTTTTTATTTCATATGAAATTATCTACTTTCTGTATATTGGGACCTTAATCGGATCACGCTAATATACTACTTATGAAAACACTTTAAAACACTCATTATTGGAAAACCAATCAAAACAACTACTCTTCTAGCTAATACTGACGAAGTATTGAATTACATGATAGGATTCCTGGCATTTTAAGGCAAAAGAATATTGAAGATACTTAAATTATTTATTGAAATTCAGTCATTCACAAGAATTATTGAACCTTACATTCTATTTCAACTCTAGAAAAGTTGTACAAGTTTTTTCGAACTCGTTAGTTCTCATCAGTAGAGTATAGAAATATTCACTCATTATTTACAAGCCTATTCTTGAATGTAAGGTTCAATAATTCTTGTGAATGACTGAATTTCAATAAATAATTTAAGTATCTTCAATATTCTTTTGCCTTAAAATGCCAGGAATCCTATCATGTAATTCAATACTTCGTCAGTATTAGCTAGAAGAGTAGTTGTTTTGATTGGTTTTCCAATAATGAGTGTTTTAAAGTGTTTTCATAAGTAGTATATTAGCGTGATCCGATTAAGGTCCCAATATACAGAAAGTAGATAATTTCATATGAAATAAAAAAAGTGTGAATGACTAAATGTAAATAAATGATTTAAGTATTTCTAATATATTTTTTTTCTTTAAAATGCTAAGAATCCTATCATGTAATTCAATACTTCGTCAGTATTAGCTAGAAGAGTAGTTGTTTTGATTGGTTCTCCAATAATGAGTGTTTTAAAGTATTTACCTGACTAGTATATTAGCGTGCACAGATTAGGGCAACAATATACAGAAAGTAGGTATTTTCATAATAAATAAAAAAGCGTGTAAGTTGTGATTTGCATAATACCTAAATAATATTCTCTAATCCGTTTTTTTTACCTCTTTGACCTTTCTGGTTGCGCCCCTGATGGCCCACACTTTCTGGCGATCTTATTTTATTCATTCTAAACATAAAATGTGTACACACAAAAAAAATTGGCTTCGTAACGATGGTATAATTTCACAGATTTCTATATCTTGAACCATGGCCAACTCGACGGGATGACATATGCCAGAAGTCTATTTTGTCGTTATTTAAGTTCGATAGAATTAATCAGCGCATAGAAAATGCTTGTAATGATGAGTGTCCGAAAAAGCCACTTAGCTCCCGCACCATTAGCTTGATTTGAAAATGTCGAAACTATTCAAACATGTCAAATCACCTTCCTCCCCTCAATAATAATGGACCGCTCTATTTCACCGTATCGGAAAAGAATTTCTCTCGGACAGAGCTACCTTCGCGTCGCGCGTTACATCGATTGGACAGGCTAGGCATAAAGGTAAAGGAGATCGGCACTGTACCTAGTGATTTATAATAACTCACAAGTGAATTATTATAATTCACGCTATTTGTTTATGGATACTATTAATTGTTCAAAAGCAGTTAATTAATTAGTATATAATCTAATAAGAGTAGATAAACAGTAATATATCTACCAATAATAGTGTTTTGTATTATTAATATTACAATTAATAATATTAAGGTTTGGCTAATAAACTAAATGATTTAAACATATACTATAATTAAGCGAACATTTTAATAAATTCGTTCTTGTAGTGGCTAAATAAATAAGGTGTATAGGTGTGTAGGTGAGTTTGAAAATACGGAACAAGTCAAATCTAGTTAGCAAATCAAATTGGATACCCCTTGGTGGATAAATGCTAGAATATTCTAACTTTGCCACCATGAAAGCATTAAACAGAAGAAGAAGTGTGGAAATGTCCTTAAAGAATGGTGTAGGCACTAGCATTAATGTTATTGACCAACAAAGATTAATACATATAAACAATTTAAGATCGTCAGCATAAAGAAGAGCTTTATTTTGAATATTCCCGCAAATATCGTTGATAAATAGAATGAATAATAGCGGTCCCCTAACGGAATCCTGTGGGACTTCTGATGTTGCTAATACATCAATAGATGCAAATCCGTGATACTGCACATTTAATTTTCTTTTACCAAGATGGGATTTAAAAAAGTTTGGAATATCTAAAATAAATCCGAATTTTAACATTTTTGCAGTAAAAGCTCATGACTGAGTCTGTCAGATGCTTTTGGTATAAATTACTTAACCACTACGGTTATAAACGAAACCTCAGTAATTTTAGAAAATCGCATAGAAAATAGTCACAAGTTTAAACAACAACGTACAACATATACCACACACTTTTTGTCGATTTTGGTAGTAGTAAATAGTATGTTGTGCGACAAGTATTGAAAATAGCACTTTTCACACGAGTGTAACAGTTTGTGACACGAGCCGTAGGTGAGTGTCATAAGTAAAATGAGTGTGAACAGTGATTTGCATACATGTTGCGCACAATACTTTTTCTACAACTGTCTTCAGTTTCCATATTTAAATAAATAGATTTCAGAATTAACTTGAACGTCAAAATATATCTATACCGGCGCGGTAGCTCAATCGGTTAAGGCGTATTGAGTGGCGAATATGCTGATCGACTGTCTATTGCGCTCTGGCTTCGACCCCCAGCCCCGGTATTGACAACACCGGTGGGTGTGGATGTATGTCTGCGTTTTTCCAAATGTGTAACCCCTTTCCGCACAGCCTTGGCTTTGGATTTGGGGGTTGTCTACTGTCTGTGGTGTGCTTATGTGTTTATGTAATTTGACGTTTCTAAAGCGAAGATCGTGAAACAACTTCAATTGTTTTCAATGCACTCTTATGATACAAAAGCATATAAGCGTGTGAAAAGTAACTTTTTACACGTTGTTAGCATTGCGTTTTTAAACACTTTTCAAAGCAGTCGTAGAAAAAATTATTGTCGCATGTCTCACCAATTGAGTTTTATTGATAAAATGAAAATAGTACGTTTCACACCTATTTGGATATCGACAACACCGTATTTACTTCATTAAAAATAAACTAAATTTTAAATCATTTCAACCACAACGACGTAATTACAGAGTACGTAAAAGCTTTTAATGAACCATATGTTTTTTGTAGTTCGTGTTCTCATACCGAAACTTATAATTGATCATTTTCAGAGAAGTTTAACCTTTTCCTGAAATTACTTATTAAAGTTAAATGACGACACAGAGAATAGGTAACCCCGGTAAAATATAGTGAGCGAGGCAATGCCAAGGGTAAAATGGGGGTAAAATTGAGAAAACGCCAGGTGGTGTGACTTGCCATTATGTCTAAAAGCAGGTGGTAACAACGAGAATCGTTAACAACAGAATGAACGCATCTCTGTGAAATCTTAATTTTATATTGAACTTTTGTTACTTACAGCTAGTTGAGTTTCATGCATGTGAGATTTTGTAGTGTCACAAAACATCACTGATTCAATACCAGGGCTTATGTAAAATACAGGAGGATATTAACACTTAAAAAAGTGATATAAATGGGAATGAAATATAATCAAGGCGGCCGGTAGATCGGCGTGTTATTGACCTTATATCTGCATTATTTTCTACAAACGATAGAATTCATTAATTTACGTTATTATACTCTTCGCAAAAACGAGGAGTATAATGCATGTGATCGGCACATTTCTAAAACAGTAAATAGAGAAAAAATTTTCATACCATTATGTTAGTGAACGAATTCTGAACAACTTTCAAAATGTTCGTCTGTCCGTCCGTCACCTTTCTTGTAAGCACGATAACTCAAGAAAGAAACGTTCGATTAGATTGAAATTTGGAAAGTAAATTAGCGTTAGCTAGAGGAAGAACCCTATTGTATTTTGGAAAAAATCAGTCAGTAAATAAAAAAGTTATTATTTAAATTAAAAAAAAAAATCTTAATTTTTGTCACTTGTATTTAAATACGAATCTTGCGAAATGTTATTCTCTATACATTTTTTTTTGTTTATACATTTTACTTATATATTTCATAATAATATATCTAATCCGTTGAAATATAATTCTGGTATGATATATATTACAGACATTCAACTTTTCTATTGAAGTTTGGTGGCCGAGTGGATAAAATTTTGCCTTGTAATCCAAAGGTCTTGGGTTCGAATCCCAGACGGGGGGTAGGGGTGGTTTTTCTTTATTTTTCATATTTTTTTTCACAACAGTTGGTGTCTCAAAATTTAGAATATTCAAAAACTAACATTATTTACAAGAAAAATGTGAAGAGTATCCTATAAATGCAGTTGAAAGTAGGTATAAATAACTTACTACTGAAAAAAATATCCAATAGAAAATATCGACTGCATACACACACACATACATGCACCTGCTAGGTGGTTTTCCAATTTTTTAAAGCTATTTGCCCACTTATTGCGAAGTTTTTTTGTATTGACACGGCTCTTGAACAATATGTACTGCACTGAGGCACTGAACAATATCTTTTACTCTTACTAGTCATTTTAGAACATTAATTGATATTATGAAGCAACTTTGTACTCTTACATATACAGTGTGTCCCGCTTTTCATAAATCCACCTTAATAGCTCAGTTATTAATAATGCGATTTTCTTCAAATTTGGGTGGTAATTATATGTAGGTAAAATGAATTATTTGGCATAGTAAAAATTTTCATTCTTCATTGGCGTGCGGTTATAGGGGGTAAAATAGGGTAAGTTTTTTGGCAAAAGGATATTAGGGCTTATTTTAGACAAATTTTTCTATCATATTTGGATTCAGCATGTCCAAAAACCCTTTAATACATATTCTCCATGATCTCAAAAATTGATTATGGCAGCAACGAAATATTAATTAATTTCTTAAAAAACACTTTTTTAATTTTTTATAACTTTATTTAATTGCTATAACAAACCTAAAAACAACTCTTTTTTAATTCTGGTCTCTTCTTTATAAAAAAAATTTGTTTTTAGGTTTGTTATAGCAAAAAATTAAAAAGTGTTTTTTAAGAAATTAATTAATATTTCGTTTCTGCCATAATCCGTTTTTGAGATCGTGAAGAATATGGATTAAAGGGTTTTTGGACATGCTGAATCCAAATATGATAAAAAAAAATTGTCTAAAATAAGCCCTAATATCCTTTTGCTAAAAAACCTACTCTATTTTACCCCCTAAAACCGCACGCAAATGAAGAATGAAAATTTTTACTATACCAAATAATTCATTTTTCCATCATAAATCACCACCCAAATTTGAAGAAAATTGCATTATTAATAACTGATATATCAAGAAATTAATTAATTTTTCATTTCTGCCATAATCCGTTTTTGAGATCATGGAGAATATGAATCAAGAGGTTTTTGGACATGCTAAATCCAAATATGATAGAAAAATTTGTCTAAAATAAGCCCTAATATCCTTTTGCCGAAAAATCGACCTCTGTTTACCCCCTAAAACCGCACGCCAATGAAAAATGAAAATGTTTACTATGCCAAATAATTCATTTTTCCAACATATAATTACCACCCAAATTTGAAGAAAATCACATTATTAATAACTGAGATATCAGGGTGGATTTATGAAAAGTGGGACACACTGTATATAACATTCATTATTTTTTGAAAAATATTAACAGATAAACAATGCGAAAAGTAATTGTTTTCCTCACTTTACCAGTTATATGTTTAGACAATGGATGTGATTTGCGCGAATACAATTTACTGTGTTATGAAATGTACATCACATTAGATAGAAATCACAAAAACAACAGTTACCTAGTCTACGTGGATAATTACCTCTATAATCTAATCTCGAGGCCAATACAACCTGCAAGTTTATTGTACAAAATACTTTTAATACTGTTAGTTGTAAGCCATAATAAGTTGTATAATGTGCTCTTATTGTTATTGTTGTGGGTAGCTCAAAATAAACGAGCAAATAAATAATTTTAACATTTCCGTGAAAAGAGAATAATTATATCGCAATTAACATTACTAAACCCAGCTTTTGCTTCGCGTGAAATCTTCCTTGTTTGTAAATTATTAATTTATATAAAAGCTTAGAAAATAGCGTGGGTGATAATCCTTAGGCTCGACAATCTTAAAAAACTCATCCCACATTCATATTATTATTTCCAAGACATTAAAGCAAATTTATAAGAAAGTGAATAGATGAGCTACAAAAATCACCCATTGTATACGTCCATATTTTCATAGTATGCCCACAACTTCACAGAATAAGTGTTGCCTCTCTGTTATTCGAGATTTACGATACGAAGATGAATAAACTATCAAGGAAAATGCTTTATGATTTTTATATAAGGAAAGTAACTACAAGTGTATAAATTAAGGTTTGAGAGGCGTGACTCTGGAGTACATCAACATTAATAAAAGTGGATTTATTACAATGCAAAATGCAATTCCTCATTGCGAATGCATTCCCGGTGTGGGAGTATCGCAAGGAAGTGAAAGCCGTAGATGCTCTGCAGATGGAACAGGCGGACCGACGGACAGACGTGGCCACCCACAGGAAGCATCTCATTCATATTACATTGGCCTGGAGCCGTGAGGTGCCGCCAGGCGGCACACGAGCAGAATAAGGATCACACCCCAATACTTGCCAAGATATGTTTGCGGTGTCCGACAGAAGACTTATTACTCCCGGCTTATTACATATCTGTATCGATTTATTAATAGCTTTTTGCCTAAGTTAAATTAAAACACTTGGTGTTCTTTTGGTTTCGACACCAATGGAAAATTTATTGTTTGCTATATTAACGCGATAGAGGTTTAAAAATAACAGAGCTGTTTTTTGTTTTGTATACAGGGTGTTTGATTTATCTCTCTCCAGCCTATATCTTTTGAATTAACTGAAATATGAAATAAACGTAAGAAACATAGTTTTTACGTCTTTCTCAAGCTACGGTTTGACGTTTAAAAAAAACGAATAAGAGTCACTGTACATACCAAAAATGTCGCCCTAAATTTTATATATTTTGAAATAATTACAATTTCCTCACTACATTTAAAATCCCCGTCCAAATTCGATCACAACTTGGAAACAAAGTTATCAGATCAAATAATTTTTTTCGATTTTAATGGTTTTAACTGTTTGATTTATCATTCAACAACTTGTATCTTTTGAACTAATTGAGATATCAAAAAATGAAAGGAATATAATTTTTTACACCTTTCTCAATCTACGTTAAAAATTGACCGTTTGCCTGCACTACTACCCCTCTGAATTTTCAAATTTGAAATTCGAATTTACAGACTAGCGTAAGTTCAATCTTTCATCTTTCGATCAAGACATCGAGTGGTGATCCACATAGTACCGTGTTGCCATACCGAATAAATCAAAATTTCATGTTTCCAAAATTTAATTAATTTAAGAGCATGAAACTATTTTACTTCCACATCAATTAGTCAACATGGAAGTATAGTAATGGTAAATAAAAAATCATTCAAATAGGCTTGGAATGCCACGAAACGTCGAAATTTTAAGTTTGAGCAAAAAAATTCTGTCTATTTTTTTTTGTGCGCACAACTACTCTGGAACCATTTAAGACATTAACTTGAAATTTGGTACACCTATATATTATAATAAATTGATCTGGAACTACATTATATCTTGATCTTATTCCATTGTAGGCTTGAGAGGTAAACCTGGTTAATAGATAAAGCAAGAAGCAAGAATTTATCAAATTGGGATTTAGCGTATGTACGAGAACCTACTAAAATCTCAAATTTTTGTTGGCATCAGCCAACCCCACTGTCACTACCATACCGAAGGCCTCATTTTTTTTGGGATTAACCACCCTCTCTACAACCCCCACCCCATTAATAAAGAGGATAAAAATAAAAATTCTGATTTAGATTGTATGCCAGAACCAAGACCCCACATTTTTTTTGGCATCAGCCCACTCCCACTATCACCCCCACCCCATTATTAAAGAAGGTAAAACAAAAATTGTGATGTAGGGTGTGTACAAGAACCAAAGGCCTTACATTTTTTTTTGGCATCAGCCGCGCCCCGTTTCCACTATCACTACTGCCAATGTGGCATATCGTTTTATGGGTTTTTGAGGTAGACGATTTCAAATATGATATTATTATTACAATCAATGAATAATTATGAATAATTATTTCCACATAGTGGAGGGCAACTATAGTATCATTTTTTTTTCTTTGTAAGAGACTTGAGAGGAAATAGGATAGTAAATCTGGATGAGGAAGTAGTGATTCCTTAGGCGGCGGTTTTTATGTACAAATCTACAGTTAGAGTGAAAAGTTTTTGGATGATGAAGTGGGCAAGGAAACAGAGTAAAACACGATATATCTTTTTACCTGCTCCACTTACAAGAGCGACCGTTAATCAGCTTGTTATCACGTCCATGATTGCTTCCACATCATGGACGGTAAAAAAATTGATTTTTTTTGCAAATAGGTTTGAAATGTCATGAAACGTCGAGATTTTAAGTTTGAGCAAAAAAAATTCTGCCTGTCTGTAACTTTTCTTGTGCGCACGATTACTCTGAAGAGGTTTATAATATTGACTTGAAATCTGGCACATGTATGTATTATAACGAGATCTAGAACTGGATCATATTTTGATTTTATTCCGTTGAAGGGTTGGGGTAAATGGGAGTGATAGCTAAGGCAAGCAAAAATATTTTTGCCATCAGCCACCTCCACTATCACTCCCACTCCATTATTAAAAGAGGTAAAAAATAAAAATGTAATTTAGTGCGTGTACAAGAACCAGGGGCCTTATTTTTTACATATCACGCCCACCACCTCCTTTTAATAAAAATAGCGTATAAAAAAATTAAAGTTTGAAAAATATTGGCGGATGCGCCGGAAAATAAAATATATCAAATGACAAATTTCATCATTAGGTTTTTATAAACTCTCGTACACTGTACGTGTTAAAATGTTACCTGCCTCTATGGTTCAAAATCAAAACCAGCAAACATTTCACAGATGGTCCAAAGATACTTTTTGAAGCTATCAGAACATCACGGTACCTAAATCAAAATTTATTGCAAGTTATCAACCCAGTGATTGAGCGAAACGCTTTATTCGCTCATCCCGAAAATTTGATTCTTGCCATGACAGTGGAAAGAAAACCTATCAGAGAACTGGGACTACGCAAACTACTGAAAGTTCGGTCACTTTCCAAGGGAAAGACCATTCGAAATTTCACCACGCCAAAACTAAATTTTGAAGCAACAGGCTACGTCGATATGATTTGGTGGGATAGTTTGAAAATCTCTCCTCCTCCACTACTAAGAAAAATCACGAATGAGGACATCATTAAAATGAGACAGACACATCGCCGCAACCAGATTTCCAAAGTTTCCCTTGTCATACCCAGGCGGTTGAACGCTGTGTCAAACTTGTGACTGAAGTATCTCAAAAAGTGTGTGGCGCTGACGCAAGAGACGGATTAATACGAACTACCCTCTTGTCACGAAGTATTATGCCCGAATTTTCCCAAAAATCAAACTTTAAAGTGATTGATTAATGATTACTGAATAAAGAAGTTGAAAATAAAAATATGTTTATCATTTATATAGACTGAACATAAAATTGATAAGCTACGAAATATAGCCGTTTTTAGAGAAAATCCAGTTTTTTGAGCATTTTGCGCAAACACTAAATATTTTCAATTTAAGGGTTTTAATTTTTTTTCGTATTTCCTATACCCCAAACTTCACATTAGGACCTATAGCGCTTAGTTAGTATTAAGTTTAGCAATTATAAAAAATTAATTAAAAAAAAGCGAAATTTCGACATTTTTTAAAACTTTGACCGCCATGCGCGAACGGAAGATATTTTTTTATTTGAATTTTTTTTTTCATTTTGCTTAGCTAGGCGATAGGCAACTTTTTTGAGGTATAGCGATATAAAAAAAAAGTGTTTTTTCGGCCGACTCTAATACTAAAAGAAACCACCATAATCTAAAGTGAAATATAATGGATCTTAAAAGTTTAACTTGTGAATATCTCACACAGGACTTTGTAAATTCTCAAGCATTCTCTTAACTTTTCCACAATTTCCCGGCATTTTTTTGCAAAACCGAATACTTCATCGCATTTTACGAGAAAAGTGCTATCAAAAACCGTGTTCATTTTCCGTAGCCCAGCTTAGGCCAAAATTAGCCACATTTTAATATCCTTTCAAATTTTCTTTAAAAAAAATCAAAAAGTGGTATATTCTTAAAACATGTTTTTCTGCAGCACTAACTCACCACAATGTCCCTAGATATATCCAGCAATGTGCCGTTGGGCTAACATCGTCAATATTTCTAGTTTATGGTTATGGAAATACCATCAGACATGGTAATTATTCAAATAAAAAGAAACACAGTATTACAATTTACTTAATTATCTCTTATACATATAATTACATACAGCCATAGCCATTACATCGCTCAGATATAAATCGTTTAAGTAGTCATTGCACCAAAAGAGAATATTTCAAGACAAGTTGTAGCAGTATAATGAAAAGTACATGTTCAATGTTCTGCATGTCTGCATACACATTTCTGTGCCCACAGGAATATTTACCTAACTGATGATGTTTAATAATGCAGAAAGGCCTATACCCACTGATATTTATATTACGACCATTATTATCTTAAAGGTATGTTTCCGTAAACGTCGAGATAATTGTATTTCAAAGCGTGCCTTCTCTTCTCGCAATAAAATGCAGAGAAACCAATAAAGCAGATTAGAAATATTTAATCCTGCTGCATTTAATGCTTACATTTCCATAAAGTGGCCATTTCTTTTCCAGGGAATGTATTTCAGCATTACGGTTATACATACACCATTCTTTAAATTTGTCTCTAGATTATAGTGGTAAGCTAGAAAATGCCATAAAAATTACGTTTTTTTCTCGGTGATTTTAACACAAAGACAATTCAAATGGGCATTTACTTCAAGTATATATAATATTGTGCAATTATTAGTTTTTAAATTATAGAGACATACGAAAAATAATGCTCTCAAGTAAGGTGTTCATATACACATATTTGGTAAATATTTTTCAACAAATTTTTAATGTTAAATTAAAACTAAAAGTATTGATATCAGACGTAGTACCTAGTATTAAAAATGGATTTCAAAACGTGTTTGGAGACTATCTCGTTCGTAGGCGCTGGGCTGGATTCACAATGAGCAGGTGTGAACAAAAAAGAACGTTAAGGATAAGATTTTGCAGAGTGAGAGGGAAATATGCGTTCATTTTCGGTTAATTATAAATATTTAAAATGTCATAAATTGTATAATCTTTAAAATAGTTTCAGGCACTTCCCATTGCTCTAAGGAATACAACCATATACAGTTTTTATCATAAATCTGCTATATAGTTAAATGCCATGCTCTAATAATGAAATTAGGAACTAATTTCATTGACAAATTACAATGTACAAGGACAATAGAAATTTACAATAAAATATATATAAAAATATATTCGTTA
Organism: Rutpela maculata; assembly: GCA_936432065.2. Lineage (NCBI taxonomy): Eukaryota > Metazoa > Arthropoda > Insecta > Coleoptera > Cerambycidae > Rutpela > Rutpela maculata. The sequence goes on along the minus strand of OW386291.2, from coordinate 41,844,053 downwards.
GAACAATATCAAGTATCTAAAACAGTTTTAAAGATTATACTATGTTTTGGTTTTTAAATATTTATAATAAATCGAAAATAAGCGCGAGAGAGAGAGAGAGAGAGAGAGAGAGAGACCTATAAGACATGTTTTATAGAAAATTTAATTCTCAATATTTTTCAATACCTCTAGTTTTGTCGTAGAACATCACATTTCCAAAATATTATTGAAAAACCACCACGGTGTCATTATAAGGGTGAAAAAGGAGGAAGCTCACCAGTTAGGGATGGGATCTTTTTGATCCTGTATTCCTACCCCCATCAACTGTCGATTCAGAAAAGATCATTCTATTTTTGCTAATTTCCGTGTACTATATCCTTATGTTTTGGGTACGAAATCAAATGTTGATCAAATCTTAGGTGATACTGACTCTCTCCAAATGACTGAAAACTATAACTGCCTTTTCAAAAAGTTGTGAACTATTTTTGGAAAAATATTTGAAACACTAAAAAAATAATGGATTAACAAAAAACGGAATTGGTATGAAAGTCACTCCTCAGGTACACCTAGTACAAATAATACCTTAGAATCTAAAAACCACGTCTTTGTCATTACATTAAAGAAGTTGCTCAACCTGTCCTAAAAGATATACTAACGACAGTTTACACTTTTTTGAAGCAGTTATATATGATACCAAACTCTGCAGTTGTGGTTATAAACACGACAAAATAAGGAAATTCAATTGATTGCAGACCACATGTACAAGTATTTGGTTAGCGGAAATAGTACGGAGGTAAATCCAAAGATTTTAATAGATATATGGGGAGGTAGCGAATTTTGATGAATATATGAAAAATGATCGTTTTATAAGTTACACTTAGCTAAAGGGGATAAAGACTGGCAAAGCGATATTGCAGTTGTCCCACAATTGAGAGAAACTAAAAATCTGGACACATTGATATTCGGCATTGTCACAACATTTAGACGTGTCTACAGGCTGTGCAGCTCTCTTTCAGTGTTTCATAGGTCTCCTCATTAAGGGCCATCCTGAACTGTCACCTTGTAATACTTAATAAGGCAAAGGCTTTTGCTCCAACTCAGTTCTGTTTCCTCACTCTCTGAAATCTCAACGTATCTCGACATCCACGAAAGATTCGTCTGGTTTTTTCTTACAAGCTCTTCTAAGACATCACCGCATTCCTGTACAAGAGGGGATTTTTGCTTTAGGTAAGCAAGCTGCTTTAGTGTCACTTAGCTGTCTAAACAGTTAGGAACAGTTTCATTTTGCTCTGAATACCCCTACCTAAGGTTACTGCTAAGATGGTGTAAACCTTGCCTGCCACTCTTCCCTGCTTGGCAGTCTTAGAGTATACATCCTCTACTTTAATTATTGCATTCTCCTGTACGATTTAATGCATTTTTATAATTTTGCAAATAGCTAAAAATAATGAGATGACAGGATGCTTGAGGAGGTATGGATGTTCACCGATCAGGCAAGAAAATTATTGAACAAAAACCTGCTTACGATAGTAATCATGAAATAAAACTGGATGTAGTAATATTTATAAATGATAAGATGCTTTATGTTTTAGAGTGTGCTTAAGGGAATGGCTATTTATGTTATCCTGCTATAGGATTCCTCAATGGGGGATTGAGATTTATGATATGGGACGTTTTGTGGGAGGGATGTTGTCTGCATGGGGACTCGTCATTGTCTTCTGGTATTGTAGATGTCGAGTTTTTTGTGGAGGAGGTTGTGGGTGTGAGGGATGTTGTCTTGTCTGCGTTGGTGTGCAATGTCACGTGTCAGTTTCGAAACTTCTACTTTGAGAGCAAAAAAATTCTAGGCAGTCTCTGGGTCCCTGTTCCTGGGCATCTCAGCGACCCTATGGAGCTCATCTATGGTGATATACTGATTGGAATTTGTTAACAGGCGGAGTATTTTGTTTTGAGTTACCTCTGTACTCTATTGTGCTGTGTGTCTGAGGCCCCATTCCAGACGATATAGCCATAGAGCAGGATAGGCCTGAAAAAGAGGCGTCTCGACCACTCACTACAAGCGGACGCAACGCTGTTGGACATGTATATTTGGGCCATAGCTCTACCACTACATCTTCAAGTTCTGAAGCCTCACAATCTAAGACAGGTCGCTGTAGTGTTTTATAATCTAATGTACTTACTGGAAATATTTTTGGAGGGGAAATATCTCTCTCATACGGGATCGAGTTATATATGGAGCTATAGGATTAAGTTTCTTAGTATTTTTCGTCGGAGGTGGTTAAAGTCAGTTTATAGCCAAACCAACGCCTGGTTAAAAAACTTACTCAGGTGACAGTTGACGTTAAATTTGTGCCTCCTAAGGGTTCAGATTCTGCCAGAGGAGCCCGGTAAATAAATGATGTATGTTTTTAGTTTCAAAATGCGAATTAAATGATTGGAAGTACCATAATAAAGTATTGTAAAACGTCTGAAAGTTTCAATCCCAATTATCTTTTATACATTTACAATCTTCTTGAGAACGTTACAAATTTTAATTTTCCGCCGAAAACATCAACATACTTGAAATGCCATATAATAAAATTGTGACATCAGTTCAGAGAAATTTTAAAATAAAAGTGATATAGGAAAATATAACTATCTATAATTACAATTACAATAAGTGATTTATTGATAGTAGATTTATGATGTTTGTTTTTGTTTGTTTGATCATATTTTCGGCTTATGACTTGTATTATAACATATTATAATACACCTCGTAATACAGGTACGTCGCTATGTGATTTGTTTTGTATCCTACATGTGAATGGTGTGAGTAGCGGGGAGACGGTCGTCAAAAAAAAACAATTTTTTCAACTAAAGATAATTTGTGTCTGTCAAAGCGGCAGTGACTCACTATTCCAGACTCATTTGCAAATATTAAAAAAAAAAACGTCGTTGGCTCAAAAGTGGACTCTCAGGGCGATTTTTGATCGTTTCTCCACAATGTGCAGCGGAATTGTTGGTCCAGTTATATTCCGTGATATAATGAAATTTTACACTATTTACAACTATACAAAGATGTAAATAGTAAAAAGTTTCGAGGAAACTTCCCATATTTGATAAAAGTCTGTAAAAGTTACGTAAATAATATAATTGTATGCAGCTGTTTGGTATCAAAATGAAGCTTGCATCATCACGAATCAGATTTCACCATAAAATAGGCTATCAATATTCCCAATGGAAAGTTAGAAGGAAAACTTCCTGGAAACTTTCAAAGTTTTCAAAACGGGAAGTTTCCAAGAAGTTTTCCTTCTAACTTTCCATTGGGTCTATTGATAGGCTACTTTACGATGAAACCTAATTCGTAATGATGCAATTTTCATTGTGGTACCAAATAAGTGCATACAATTATATTATTTACATGACTTTTACAGACTTTTATCAAATGTGGAAAGTTTCTTCATCTCTGCATCTATATCATATATAACTATGAACATAACGTCCTTCTACCAGTTGTCCACATTTTTTATGTCAGTATTAACATTTCTATTTAGTGAGCAAAGAAACTTCATCTTGGAGCCACTTGACACACCCACTTTATTTCTCATTATGCTACCTCTCTGCCTAATTAGTAATCAACAAACGTTATTCTATATGGTACTGATATGATATATCAAAAACTAACAAATAATGCTAAAAAAATCGACTCATTGTAAAGACGGGTTTTACATATGTGTATTTATAATGGCAATACAACATTTCAAATATTATAAAACATTTACCTCAGTGCAGAATATAATAGATAAAACTAGTTCTTAATCTTACCGGTTTTCTGATAATCAAATCTGATATAAAATTTAATGCGAAAAGTTACGTTGTAAACATTTTTTAAGCAATACTGCTACAAACTAACGTGGACTTAACAGAACAAAATTACAAAAAAACAAGTTTGCTTCTACCTATTTGGAAAT